>CM053038.1:83333820-83803820 GCA_028564925.1 Lithobates sylvaticus | reverse complement strand
TGGCATCCTATGGGGATACAAGCAGAAACAATGACCTAACAGAGGTTCTAACCCTTTACCACTCCAAAAAAAAAAAACGTTTTGGCTATGGATACACATTGAATTTAAAATACATTCAACACTAGCTAATCTACCGTGCAAATACTGAATATTTACTAAATTAGAGGAATGGATACAGCCTGCATTAATTGCAGTGAGCTAATCTAATTAATATTAGAGCAGGCAATTAAATGCGTTAAATAAAATCAATGAATTTATCATTACGTTCATGACTGCACTACTGCGTTAAGTCGATGTCATGTTAATTATGCTGTTGCAAGGTACAGTTACGATGCATTATTTATCGGCCTATCAATTATGCAATCATGCAGTACTCATAAACTGGGACATTAACGCTCTACTTAATTAGCCAAACACGCTCGTCTGCCTTGTGCTTCTTGTTTAAAATAATAAAAGGCCGTTATTTTTTAAGGCTGGAATTCATGAACAGGTGGATGGAAATGATCTACCAATAAATAAACAATCAACAAATTATATTGAAATGGTTGACATTTACAGACCTGTTGCAGAACAAAAAGTTTAATGCCATTTAACCTTACATTTTTGTGGATTTATGTGCAGGCTTCATTAATCTGTATTTTGTTTAATGGCAGTAGGCATCGCAAGATTAAATTATGTTAAAGCTGAACTGCGGGCAGATTTAATAAAACACAAATGAAGGCAGCAAGTTAAAGGAGTTGTAAAGGCAGAAGGTTTTTTTTTTTCTTTATGCATTCTATGCATTAAGGCCAGGGTTGTGAGGAAGAGGCCCTTGATAAGGCCTTATGTCCTTATCAACCTGGGGACAAGGTTCTTTGGGAAAGGAGGATGGGTTCCCCACAAAGCACCCCAATATTGAGGGCGTGTGGCCTGGTATGGTTCAGGAGGAGGGGGGATGTGCTCGCTCATCACCATCCCCCCTTTCCTGGCCCACTGGGCTGCCTACTTGACTAAGGGTGTGGTATGTGTGTGGATTCTGGGGACCTCACATCATTTTTTTTAAATATTTTTTTCAGTGTCTGGTCCTCCTCAAAATCTATACCAGATCCAGAGGGCCTGATATGGACTGGGGGGGGGGGGGGGGGGGGGTAGGAGGGCACTCTGTTTTTTTTTTTGCTAGCTTTTCTTTTGTTTACATTCTGCTATCAGTGGGGAATTCCACTGACAGCAGAGGAGTCACTGGTTGTGGCTGGTGAGTGCCAGCTCCTTAACAACAAGCTAGCTTGTGGTTAAAATACCACAAGTTTTCACTACTAAAATGCAACATCAAGAAATAGTGCATAGTGTATTTTAGTAGCGTTTTTTTTGTGACTTGCAAAACATTTTTTTTAAAACGCCATGAGCTATATTACCACCGATCTTAAATTGGTAGATAATGTTTCATGAATTGAGCCTTTTGTCCTTTATGGGCTTGATTTAGTCCTCAAGTTAGATTCCAGGGCCTGTAGTGTACACACTTGCAACAAAACATATACCAACCATTGGTATGCAATATACACTTTAATAACTGCAAATCTACCATATTGTATTTCTTTTTATACTTTGTGTTGGCAAGAAAGAAAAATAAATAAAAGAATCAATATGTAGTCACACTGGCCCACTAGAGACACACATTTCCCGCATCCTGGCCCTGCAGTAGCTGTGCAGTCTAGGTTGTCTGTAATGACTCCCCTGGGCATATACAGAATGTAGTGTTTGAGTTGGTTGATAGTACATTTCAGTACATTAAGCTTACAGAGTCAAGGGACTGAAGTAGAAAATAGAAGCCATCCTGACAGTAAATTGTTTAATATCTATTCTCTCCCTTCAGGCTTTTTTATGCAGTTCAGGAAATTAATTGAACTCTTAAGTTTATGTAATGCATCAAAGAGCTGAAAGAGGAATGTGAATTAAAGTGTGCCTGATGCCTACACACTGCAGGGAAGCTATTTTGTGGGTGGAGGGCCTATCTGCGGCAGAATATTTTTTAAAGGGATGAGTAAAACATAGTTTTTGCTTTGTCAATATTTTGCCCAAATGTTACCATTTTAGTAAAATACATTTGAATTAATGGGATGGCAACAGTAGGATTGTTTTAAATAGTGCAATGGCCTTTAAATGGATACTGAAGGTCATGGAAACCCTTTAAATGTAGATATGGATGCATGGTATGCATTTTAAGGGACACGCCTTTACATTGAAATGGCATGTCAACACGTATTAAAAGCATAGCTCCCAACTGTCCCTGATTTCGAGTGACAGTTCCTGATTTAGAGCAATGTCCCTCATTTTGGTCTGATCTATATAGTTGTATATAAAGAGGACTTTTTATCTATGAAAAAGTGTTTTCCAGCGATAAACCTTTCATCTGATTTCTAAATTGCTGCATTTGTAAATTCCAAAAGCCAATATAAAGGAATAGTAGTGGTAAAAAAAGCACTTGTGGGTTTAACCAATCTCGTTTTTTTTGTACAATTCTCCTTTAAGGGGGCGTGGCAAGGGGGGTGTGTCCTATGCCTGCATACTTTTGCCAATAGGTGTCCCTCATTCCCATCTCAAAAAGTTGGGAGGTATGTAAATGTGTTAATGCATGCATTGACATGCAGTGCAATGGGCCTTGCAACCAGGGCTGGATTTCAGGCTAGGATAGGCCCTATTCATTCCTATGGTGCAGCTGTACTCTGCAGGACCACTGCAGGCTTCCATGGGTGGATGCACATAGTCCACCCCTCCAGGCAGTTATACTTATCCAGCCCAACACCCTGACAGCTTTTCAGCACTGCTGAAGCCCTCATTAACAGAGCAAGCTTTAAATTATGAAGCAGGAGACCATGCTTGGGCCCAAGCAGCCAGCCACCAGGTCAAAACACTGTCACATAGGGGGGGGGGGGGGGGGGTTAGGGTGCCATAATGTCATCGCCCTGTCCAGGCCCCAGTATCAGAGGTCAGACAGAACATTTTAGGAGAGCCATTTGTAACTAAAAGAAACTTACTGAAATGTTGGAAACAGTTTTAATATTGTTTTTTTTTTACTCTAAGTGACAAGACACAAACTTTTCAAACAGCCTTTTTCTGTCTTCCAGGGTAACAGTTGTGTCCATTACACCCTAGCCTCCTAGTATTTCTGTACTAATATTCATGTAGTATGGAGGTTGTACTTTTACAAATGTAATTCAAGCCCAAAAGCATTTTTTCGGATAGTGTGGGGAAGGGTTGGAAGAGATTTTCACTCTGTCATTCACCTGTCAACATATTAGGGCAATCTCCAAAATAGGGGTACAGACAACAACCAAAAGCCAACAATGCTCCTAACCCTTACCTGCTAAAATTAGTTTTTCAATGCTGTATGTCCCTGTTGGAAGGATTTTCCCTCCACTTCCCTACTCACCAAATCCACCAGAATGGAAAAAAACTGCAATAAAGAAACTGAACACCATGAAAATGTTGGTTTGAGTTGTGTTCAAAGCTTAAAAGGTTAAGTGTCACTAAACCCAGGAGCCTGTATTCACTATATCTGGTCTCCCACAGCACACAAAACATGGAAATGCAATTATTTTAGTAAATATAAACTGCTAAATACCCTTTCTCCTCAGCAGTATATAGCAGTCTTGTGACTTCTATCAGTGTCCTGCCGAGCACCGCTTTAAGCTTGTAGGAGTTTTCATTCTCCTCCGACGGTCCTAAGAGGCTGCATGACTCCTGACCCTCTGTTTGGACAGTGCTGATCACATGCGCACCCCCCCCCCACACACATTAAAAAAGAAAAACGCTCTAGCAACACACATCAAACTGAGCATGGGCAGAGTGCCCCCAAGGCTCTATACTATAAGGGGATGGATTTGAGGACTGTGGAAGAAGGGGAGTATAACAAGCATGTTTTACTGCATATAGAGATTGATTTTACTTTTATGGATTTAGTAACACTTTAAAAGATGCAAATCCAAGGTCAGTTTTTATTTTCCTCCTCATTTCCTTCACTGCATTATGTCTGCCAAATGACAAATACACTTTAAAAGTATTCAGCGAATATAGATAATAAAGAGAAAACTATAGGGTTGGGTCAGTCCTGTTTTATTTTATTTTTCCAAGTTGATATGATTTTAAACTGATATTTTATCACTGTTTTTCTACTATAACTAAACTATTTATGTTTTAAAAATAAACATTTAATACATAAGAGGATTCCCAGAGCAGAACGGGTTATCCAAACAGAGCAGTAATGATTGTCTGCTTGAGGCTTACTTTGACTGAAACCTCAGTTGGAGATGTCTGACACAAACATTCATCTGTGTGTACATTTCAGCTTGAAAATGTAAAAAGGATCCTAAATCACAACCCTCTTCTCAAAAATAATTATATGTAAAATGTCAATATGTCATACTTTATAATTGGCTAAATAAAGTTATTGTAGCCCTGACTATAACAAAGAAAGTATATATAAAATAAACATTCATTCACTGCTTACTTCAGATCATGACCTACAAGTG
This sequence comes from Lithobates sylvaticus, assembly GCA_028564925.1. Lineage (NCBI taxonomy): Eukaryota > Metazoa > Chordata > Amphibia > Anura > Ranidae > Lithobates > Lithobates sylvaticus. Next base: position 83,799,315 of record CM053038.1, on the reverse strand, counting down.
GGGATAATTCAAGGTCAATTTTAATTAGTGCAAATCATTTTTTATCTCTCTAGCCACAAAAAGATAAAGGAATATGTGCATAAATCCTTTCTGATCCCTCCTCAATAAGTAACAAGAATCGGAGAGGTGATGGTCCAGCTGCTTGGAAAACTGTAACCGTCCTTACAGTGTTTATTGCAAATGACTTTGCAAGAGTTTTCTTGGCACCCAGCAATTGGAGGCATTTATAAAAACAATAAAAAATAAATATCCCTCTGTCGTTTGAGCTCATTAGGGGGATAATGAACCATAGACAAAATAAATAATAATGTAATGATAGCATGTGCTACTGGTAATTGAGCGGATAATACTGTAGACTGTAGCCCTTAATTTACAAGGTATCATCTAAATTACAGAATCTGTAAGGTAAAATTTGTTCTAAAATGGAGCAGAAAATAAGTAATTTGTTTACATTTTTTGAACTATAAATTCTTCAAAGATTGTCACCCACATGATTTTTTTTTATGCACTTGCTAATACATTTGACTACTGGTGGAAAAGTCAATTCCCTAGCACAGTCTCCTCCCTCCTTGCATGTCATAGCCCTCTCCTTTGTTGGGATTGTTTAATTACTGGCTGTGCTGGCCCAGCTCTTCCACCCCTTCTTTCATAACCTTAAATGTAGCAGCCATGGGAGAAGCAAATAGGAATACTATGGAGTGTCACTTGAGTGACATCTCTGAGCCTGCTAATATTTCTGTATATTCAAGATGGTAGCATCAGATGTCTCAGAGCTTTTCCAACGGCTATGTAAGAGAGGCTTTTATGCATAAAGAATATTAAATGCACATTTAATCTTATAAGAAGATTTTTGTTGAAAGTAATAGTTTGGCAAGAGGGTCTCTAAGATTCCATAAAAGGCACATTTTCTGTTCATTACAGTCTTTTCTTGGTATACAGGGCACAATTCTAGCATAGGGAAAGAGTATGCACTGTAATATTGTTTTTTTTTTTTTTTTATCCGAATGCTTACATTTTGGTCTCCTGCCTTGGAGCAATGAATTTATAAAATAAAAAAAAAGAAACCACAGTGTACGTTTTCTAGCCAAGCATGTCTTATTTCTTTTAGTGGAAAACACAGACGCAAACTTATTTTTGTAATGACTTTTCCTTTGCCTCCTTTTTGTATCTCCCTCCATTAGATTGTGTTCCGAAAAATCAGCGATGTCAAGAAAGAAGAAGAGGAGCGGCAGCGGCAGAAAAATGAAGTGACCCTCACTATCCCCGTAGACCACCCGGTACGGAAGCTCTTTCAGAAATTCAAACAGCAGAAAGAGCTACGAAATCAGGGCTCGGCGCACACTGACCTGGAAAGGAACAAGCTCCACATCGAGAATCGTTCCACAATGCACAATGGAGCTGTCATTACTGGCACCAGTGTTGTAACCGTGTCCCAGATAACTCCCATTCAGACGTCTCTTTCTTACGTTAGAACCAGCGAGTCTTTGAAGCAGAACAACAGGGATGCAATAGAGTTGAAGCCGAATAGCGGCAGTGATCCAAACTGTCTCAAAGTTACCAGCCCCATGTGCGTCAAAAACGCTAATGCCAAGGGTTGGCTGAGATTAAAAAATAACGTGCAGGCCCATGAGGAGAAAAAGGAGGACTGGAATAACGTCACAAAGGCAGAATCCATGGGCTTACTGTCAGACGACCCAAAATGCATTGACCCCGAGAGTGGGGTTTCTAAAAATCCCTTGAGGAAAACAGACTCATGTGATAGCGGTATAACAAAAAGTGACCTTCGGTTGGACAAAGCGGGGGAAACGCGTAGCCCGCTTGAGCACAGCCCGATTCAAGCTGATGCAAAGCACCCTTTTTATCCTATTCCTGAACAGGCCTTACAGACCACTCTGCAAGAAGTCAAACATGAGCTTAAGGATGACATTCAGCTGTTAAGCTCTCGCATGTCTGCCCTTGAACAGCAGGTTGCAGAAATCCTAAAACTACTATCAGAAAAGAAAACACCCCCGACACCCCCCAAAACTCCACCCAGTCCCCTTCAGATACCATGTCAGGATATTTTTAGCGTTTCCAGGCCGGTAACCCCGGATTCTGAAAAGGATGAGATACATGTATAACGTATATTGTACATGAGTGTGAGTGGGTGTATGGGTGCATAGACGCACATGTCCAGTAGGCATATATACGGATATATGCAGTGATAAATAATTTTAAAATGCATTGTTCACTCTAAGCTGACTGAACTGGAATGACCATGGTAAACATGGATCTTCAATCCATTCTGTGGGGTTGCACTGGATATTGGTTTCTCTTTGAAGTAATTTTAGTGTGGAAAAAGCCCTATACTATTAAAGTAGCTTTGGGTTAAGGGTAATGACCACCTGTTGGATGAAGTACTTACTGCTAGCACCCATGAGGAAGACAGTCTATTCTTCTGGTCAGGGGGACCCAAAAATGAAATAAAAACAAAACAAATTCTTCTGGTCAGCCATATATGTGGTCAGATTTTAGCACTGACTTTAATGACTACCCATAGATAAAAAAAATAAAAACAGGTAATCAATGAAATTACATAACAATGAAAACTTTGTAATTCAGGATAAATACCTCCTTTAATATTCCAAAATTAGCAGAAAATCAACACAGGAAGCTGTAAAAGCTGAACCCCAAAAAGCGGTTACCTCCTCGTGACTATGCAGTGTGGCTGTGGCATGTGGAGGAGGAGTGTGAATCACAAGACTGGCTGAACAGTTTTTTGTAAATGTGTATTTAATTGATTGCTTGGAGTCCAAGGTTAAAAGATGATCTCATTTGAAGGATCAAGAAAATACTACATTTCCCAAACACAGCCTCTAAAGAACTTAATAAGACTCTCTACAGTATACCTACGCAGTGTGTCTACCAGTTCTGAGGTCAGACTCATGTGCTTATGGGTGGGGATTGAGCATATTGCCTATTATTTTATATGGCAGGACTCCATCTTCCCTGTCCCCAGATTTGTACATGAACCCAGTTTTTATAAAGCTACGAAGACCATTGGAAGGCCAGAGAATAGGCTATTTTCTATATCATGAGTGTACAGCATCCTTTTGAGTTTTTGTACTGCAAAAGGCTTGAAGTGCATTTATCTTTAAACATAACTTCATTTAACAGGTGTCCTAAGCCAGTCTACATGAAGCTAAAAGATTTGGGCTAGCATTCCTATCTACAAGTAATAATATCCCATTCCAGAGTTCATGATTTAGGGTAGGCATCCTGCATCTCTCCAACAACTGATCACCACTATTCCATGACAGCAAGTGGATTTTTGGGACCTGTGGTTCCTCAGAAACTGGAGAGATGCGAGTTACGCCCATCCCATGGCTTAGAGGGAACATTGCTTCAGCATAACTTGAATATATTATTTTATCAATTTTCAATGTGTAAATATTGCATGTCCAGCTGGATACTGGCCTGCCAAAGATAAAACTCCTTACTCTAGATATTGCTTGTAAAATATGCAGTTGACTGCATGCGTTCTTTACATTAATTTATAATCTTAATTACACTATTTATATGATAAAAAGGCAATGTTATATTTAACTATCAGGGTCCATCCTGCCAATATTGCTAGGAAATGTCACAGACATCAGGCTTGTAACAGGAAACATCTCTTTTTAGAACTTTTCAATATTAAGCTTATAATAACCTTAAGTAGATAATTGAGGAGTTAAATAAGTATTCCACTAGCAGACATTGCTTAAGACCCCTCCATGTAGGTCCCTCTCCTCTAGTACCCACTTTTTCTGTTGACATGACAGTAGAGTTTTAGGTAGAACCTGGATAGTGGTTGCGCTATATCAGTGAAATATTTCCACCTGTTATTCTGGAGCAGGATACTATATGGAGGAGTCTTTAGCCACTTTAGAAATAAGACCTTAGAACACGCGTATAGGTTAAAGGATGAATATGTATTAATTTGGTTTAATGTGGATGAACAATGTTTATAGCATACGTTTCCCACTGTTCCTTACCTCCTTCTCAGTTGAAACTCTTGTCTAGTGTGTGAGTGGCTGCAACCATCAGACCGGTGGGGAAGGTTGAAAAAGGCTAATTAGATTTCAGGTTCATCAAAACCAAAAGTTATGCAAAGTCTTACACCCAATTCACTCTTTTGCGACCTGTCATATGACTTTGGACTTCAAAGTAGCATGACAAGTTGTACCCCATGCTTTCGAATGATAACCATTTATATATGTATGACTTAAAGTCATAGCAAGTTCATGCACTACTTTGGTCCGAATTTCTTGCAACTTGAGGGCCATAGACTTCAATGTTAATCCTCAAAAGTTGCATGAAAGTGATAACTGAATGTTTTACATGCAACAGTGGGTCTGATTTTGCAAAAAAAAAAAACAAGTCACATCCAAGTTGCACCCATCCAAAGTTGCATCAAATGTATAGTGCATAGAATAAGTGCAGCACAATAAGGTATAAACTATACACTCATTAAAGGAGATACACGCTACAAAACTTGTGACCAGAGTGAAAATATGAACAAAAATCTAAATAAATCAGAAAGTCCCATACACAGAACTACATCCCTGTGTAATGAATAAGTGACAGTTCATATAACTTTGCAGTGTTTTAGGTGACTCACCACCTCCAGATAAATTGCCTGCTCACCTCCAATACCAGACCTTACTACAGTGTCACATTTGTCTCTGACCATAAAGGTCAGCAACACTCTTCTTCCTCCCATCTATGGTTATAGCTACTGCCCTTCTCTCCTTAATCCTCAGTCATCAGCGTAGCATAGAATTAAAAATGGAAAGACCATAGTGCTCTCTATTTCCAAACATTTATTGTTAAAACATGAGCGGAAAAAAAAATCACTCACAAGGATATACAAATAACAAGCGTTCAGTATTATCAGCTCACCACACTGACACTAATAGCTTCTGTGTGACATTACAGGCTTCAGCTCCTCCCACCACTAGCAGGTAATTGGTGAATAATGGACCATTGAGGAGTAATGGGTATGCCAACCTTGCCACTTCCAGACACCTATGCACAGCAGGGTTAATATGATGATTAGGTGTAAGGCTATTTAAGAGCATGTGTGATGTCGGTTCCCCGCCTACTAAAGAAGCCCAATCGGATGGTGTAACGTGTATGGGTGGGAGGAGCTTAAGCCAGTGATGTCACACGGCAGCTATTAGTGTCAGCGTGGTGAGCTGATAATACTGAACACTTGTTATTTGTATACTCTTGAGAGCGTTTTTAATTCCCTCATGTTTTAACAATAAATGTTTGGAAATAGAGAGCACTATGGTCTTTTCATTTTTATTCTATGGTATATCATGCTGATGACTGAGGATCAAGGAGAGAAGGACAGTAGCTATACCCCGAAATGGGAGGAAGAAGAGTGTTGCTGTACCTTTCATAGGAGGAATTGGTCAGAGGCGAATGTGACTCTGTAGTGGGATCTGGTATTGGAGGTGGTGGGTCACATGAAACACTGCGAAGATATATGAACTGTCACTTATTACATAGTTATATAGTTAGTTAGGCTGAAAAAAAGACACAAGTCCATCCAGTTTAACCATAAAAAAAAATGATATATATATATATATATATATATATATATATATATATATATATATATATATATATATATATATATATATATATATATATATATAATATCATACAATCCCATATGCCCAATTCTATACCCACAGTTGATCCAGAGGAAGGTGAAAACCCCAGCAGAGCATGATCCAATTTGCTACAGCAGGGGAAAAAAAACCTGCTTGATCCCCGAGAGTCGGATTTTCTGCGGATCAACTTTACCTATAAATGTTAGTACCCAGTTATATTATGTACATTTAGGAAGGAATCCAGGCATTTCTTAAAGCAATCTACTGAGCTGGCCAGAACCACCTCTGCAGGGAGTCTATTCCACATTTTCACAGCTTTTACTGTGAAGAAACCGTTCTGTATTTGGAGATGAAATCTCTTTTCCTCCAGACGTAAGGAGTGCCCCCTTGTCCTTTGTGTTGACCGTAAAGTGAATAACTCAACACCAAGTTCACTATATGCACCCCTTATATATTTGTACATGTTGATCATATCCCCCCTTAATCTCCTCTTCTCAAGTGGGAATAAATTCAGTTCCTCTAATCTTTCCTCATAGCTGAGCTCCTCCATGCCGCTTATCAGTTTGGTTGCCCTTCTCTGCACTTTCTCCAGTTCCCCGATATCCTTTTTGAGAACTGGTGTCCAAAAACTGAACTGCATATTCCAGATGAGGTCTTACTAATGATTTGAACAGGGGCAAAATTATATCTCTCTCTCTGGAGTCCATACCTCTCTTAATACTAGAAAGGACTTTGCTCACTCTGGAAACGGCAGCTTGGCATTGCATGCTATTATTGAGCTTATGATCTACCAAAACCCCCAGATCCTTCTCCACTATGTATGATGCATGCATATTCTTAGCCCCCAAGTGCATAACTTTACATTTATCAACATTAAACCTCATCTGCCACATAGTCGCCCAATTATACAGTACATTGAGGTCGGCTTGTAAATTGGAGACATCCTGTAAGGACGTTATTCCACTGCATAGCTTGGTGTCATCTGCAAAGACAGAAATGTTACTTTTGATCCCAGACCCAATATCATTTATAAAGATAGAAAAGAGTAAGGGTCCCAGCACTGAACCTTGGGGTACACCACTGATAACCTTAGACCATTCAGAGTAAGAATCATTAACCACTACTCTCTGAATTCTGTCCTTTAGCCAGTTTTCTATCCATTTACAAACTGATATTTCCAAGCCTGTAGACTTTACCTTACACATTAGCCGTGTGTGGGGAACTGTATCGAGCGCTTTTGCAAAATTCAAGTATACCACGTCAACAGCCGCCCCTCTGTCCAAGGTTTTACTTACCTCTTCATAAAAAGAAATCAGGTTTGTCTGGAGTTCTATGTGGTCTTTTATTAATCTCTCCAGTATCTTCCCAACTATAGAAGTTAAACTAACAGGTCTAGACTTTGTTTCCTTTTTAAATATAGGCACCACGTTGGCCCTGCGCCAATCCAGTGGTACTATTCCTGTTGTTATTGAGTCCCTAAAAATTAGATACATTGGCTTTGAAATTACAGAGCTCAATTCTTTTAGGATTATTCATTACACATCGGTGTAGCTCGTAGTATGGGACTTTCTGATTTATTTAGATTTTTGTTCATATTTTTAGGATTTCACTCTGGTCACTAGTTTTGTAGAGTCTATCTCGTTCAATGAATGTATAGTTTATCTTTAAACCTGATTGTGCTGCACTTATTCTATGCACTATAAGTTTAATGTGGTGAATCTTGTGAATACAACTATAAAGTGTAAAGTGTTAGCGGCAATCATCTTTGCCTGGGTTGCAAGGCATATATATATATATATTTTTATGTGAGAAGTATTTTGTATACACGGTTCAGTTGGTAATTGCGCTGATTATTTTTCACTACTGTTTTAGCAAAGTTGCATCAAAGTTGCACTCCAAAGTCAAGGGACTCTGGAGTCATACAAGTGTGAATGGGGCCTTACAGTTGGTTTTCTTTAGAAAGTAGCTACAATCTGAGTAGAACAGCCTGTCCAGAATGCAGTAGAGAATGACCCATGTGTAGATACAGTGATCTCGCTGCTGAATCAAACCTATAGCTCTCCAATCAACAAAGTTAATGCCCTGCCGATTGGATTGCTTAAGCCCTGACTTAGGAGAGAATGTGCCCAACCTCTGCAGAGAGACTACTGCCTCCTGACAGAGAGCAAGGATCATGCTTGCACGGGAAGGCTGTGGCTACTTTCTAAACAAAAAAAAATGTAAGACTTTGCACACCTTTCGTTGCACCTGAAAAACAGTTACTGATTTAAACTGACAGCTTGTGGACTTTTACATACAGTGACATTTCTGCCTCGGATCTAGCACTTGTCCTCGTGGCTTCTGGACAGTAAGTCTTATCTGAAATAGGTAAGGGCAATATGGCAACATGTTCCCTTTAAGAGTTATTATCATTATTATTTTACACTGCGGCTTAAAATGAGGGTACTTCCATATTTTATTACTAATCTTTACTTAGCCATAGACATTAGATGATATGTGTTCATTTTGAAAAACCTAGCCTAAAAATCAGTATGACCTGGATACTTGTGCATATTGTAGGAAATATACACAGGTGAATGTCATCTGGGGCTTATCCGTGTACACGGTGGAGGACTGTAGAAAAAAAAGAAAAAAAGAAACTTGATTCTACTCCATGTTTTCCAATTTCAGTGTCCTAAGGTTATGTTGTGATTGCTTGTATTTTATCTTCTGTCCAGTTACAGAACAAATCAATATCCTTAATGGACCAACATCTAATATCTATCACAAATTTTAGCTGCAATTTCATAGATCTGGCACATGCCAAACGCTTGTGTATATTGCAGGTAACTAAGTGGAGCACTGCAGTTTAAAACTATGCATACTCAGAAATTACGTTCTACACCCCCCTGCAGGCTCAACCTGGTAATACATCTGATGAATATCAGCAAATTAAAACTACTGTCAAGATGTAATATATAAACAACACTCTCATTAAGTAACACGTTAGATATTCTTACGGTCATCATCATACACTGTGTGGGTGTCATTATTAATTTTGCTTTGTGAGGGGGATTAATAGCTAAAGTGACTTCTTAACTAGTAAATTACTACAGAGAAGTAAAATCTTAAAGTAATAATTATAGTCTGAATCTATGCATAATGGCAGAATTCATTTTTGTTTAATTATACATTGCATAATAAATTCTATACTAAATAGCTTCTTTATGTTTACATTATGTAAAGGGTGAATTTTACTTTCATGGAATGTATACTATAATCTTAAAAAAATATTTTTCTTATATCAAAAGATTTGCTTACACAGTTATATGTATGAGGAATATTATCAGGAATACTATCTTAAATTTGCACATAATATCTATATTAAATAGACCTATGTTTTCCAACACTGCTCCAAATGAAATAGAGGTTTGGGAATCTGGTCCCCAAATGACCCTAAACGTTTTTTTAGTGATCTTTCGTTTTTGAGTTCTTTGTATTAACGATTGTAAAGCAGAAACTGCTCTGGCTAAATCTAGTGACCAGTTAAATAGCATTCCTTTCTCCCAGTGCAGTGCTGGAGAAGATTATGGGCGATAAGTCCTTTAAACGGGGCAATGACTCTTATTGTAGACCTCATAGTCCATAATTATTTAGAAAAATAATGAACATTTTGTAATGATCCTTTTCAGTTTTTCATGGTCCGAAAAATGAATACAATGATGTGGATAGAATATATGCTATAACAAATGGAAGAGGTAATATAGTCACTTTTGCGGTGGCCTATGTTTCCTAGCTCTCATTGCTTTCGTAAGTGTCAGATGTCTTTGGCCCTCATTACAGGACTCAGCAGTAATGTTTACACACACACACACAAAAAAAAAAAGATCAATTATCGAACCGTGTGCAGGTGAAATAAGCAGGAATTCGATTTTCAAAGTTGGATAATCAAAGTTAACCCTCACCTATTTTTTTTTTATGTGAATGTTCTTAACTCCTTTAGTAAACAGCCTTTGGTCTTTGTCATACAGGTAAAATTCTTACCTCCCTCTACAATGTGATCTGCAGTGAATTGGTTTTCATTGGGAGGTATATCTGTGACTGACAGGTGTTCCGGAGGCGCTACTGCCACCTCCCAAACACCTTTATTTTTAAATTGCGGAATGACAATTTTACATTGTGGGACTGTGACACAACTGTAAGGCAAACGTTCAGGTCATGCTTGCGGTGCGGCCCTATTGAACTCAAAGGCCAAGTTGGACAGGCGTTGCCTTGTAGATGTGTGTACAGGCCCATATGAGGGATGGCCAAACTGACTCACCCTAGGCCACCTATCTGCAATAGCCCTTACTAACTAGTATAGCTAAGATGAGGAAGCTTAAAGGGTAAGTTCACTTTAAAAAAAAATTTTTAAAATGCACATTTTTTTGCAGATGTGCATATATTATTTTTTGTTGCAGGAGCTTGAAAAGCATTGCACCAGCCGGACAACTCCGCTCCCCCTTGTCTGCCCTAGCCAGAGGGTCTCAAGGCTCGAGCATAACGCACTGACCCCCGGCCCTGGGTCGGTGTCAGTTTATAATCTATACCTTCATAATATACGTTTTATTATGTAATTTTAAGTGAACTTTTTTTCTTATGTTTTGTGTTCTTATCCCCTGCATGGGAATTTGTTATCTGGTTTCCCCTTTTTCATATCTCAATAAAAACATTGTACCAGAAAAGTATTGCACCGGCGATCAACAGATCTCTGATGCCATCCAGGTCTCCTGCAGATCTGTCAGAGTATCGGCTTGCTCTTACCTTGTAGGAGGAAGCCGATACATTCTGACAGGAAGACTCATTGAACTAACACAGTGCTCACAGCGCTGTAGTAGTTCATTGAAAATTACAAGCCGACAGCCACAAAGGCTCCCGGACCTTGTCATTTTCCATTCACAAGACACTGTAAATGAGTGGCACAGCCAGGCAAGCAGAGCCCTGTTCAGCCCCTTTTTTTGAATTGTAACCATAACCCTGAATATGGGTGTAACATGCTACGAAAGGTGAACTTATCCTTTAACAAGTCATCTGTCCTCATATTTCTTTTTAATATCACCCTTCCAAAACAGACCCCAGGGCCATTCTTATTTGTTCTACCTGCCTCTTTTATAGAGATTCGCTTTCTCCCAGACTGAGCTGATGCAGCTTACCTTTATGATCAGTAGACCTCTATCTGCAGTTTTCTTTTTTTTTTCACATTTCTATACAAAGAGGACCTTGCTAAAGGTATCTTTCACCCAAAAGATAAGTATTTCCCCAAATGTAATAACCTTTTACTAAAAAATGGATAGTTGATATATATTCTATATTTTTATATAGCGGCTACTAAGACAAAGCTGTGCACCAAGTTAATAAAAATTTTAAAGTATATCTAGTTTAAATTATTTTATTTCAGTCTTGGATAGAGTAGGGAATAGTTTGAACTTTTGGTAGGCTTTTTGTAACTGTCCCGGTAGGGAGATTTTCCTTAATTTCCTATCCCAGCAACACTACAGGAAGTGACAGGGAAATCTCCTCCCCCCCCCCCATAGACAACTATTACAGGAACAGGTGTAGGCAATGGAAGATTTCCACTCGCCTCCAGTTTCAGTGACAATCACAGTTTTCATTTTCCATCACTTTCTGTTCCATTGAGAATGGTCACCAGGAGTAGTCTTCCCCAATCTATCCAAAACAAAAACATTTCTAGCTAGAAATATACTTACACAAGTGTAAAAAGTTACAATCCTGTAGCTTTGAAATATAGGTTATGTATTCAGCAATAAATATAGAATAAATGAAATGATTAGGTAGACCAGGAATGTATGATGTGTAGGATATTGAATGTAAGGATTTGGAATTATAATATAGAGGTAAAGCTGACCAAACACATTGAATTTTGGAGGCATTATGATGAATCGACCAAAATTGGCTCTGGTCTATGGTTGGCCCTGATTGATGGATATCAATTTTTCAATCGACTTTTGTCCAAGTAGACGCAGGGTAGAATACAAGAGTCTGCAGCAGGATGGATGAATCTGTTAAAATTTGTTTTAAAAAAAATCTAATGAGCCTTTATGAGTTCTGCTGCTTCCAATCATGACTTTGTGGGTCAGAATCAATACTCTTATTGTTATAATTATTGACTCCAACAGCCCTGAGAAATTCCCATGCTCCCTCACAAAAACTGGTGTTATCTTACTTATAATTAAGGGAATTTGGAGAGAAAACCTTTTCTGTGAACCTATATAGTTTTCCCAGCTGTTTATAATGGAGTTTAATACTGCAACCTGCCAGAGAAACCCTAGTGGCTAGACCCGGCCTCAACTTGCAATTAAAGAATGCTAGGAGTGGAGCGATGGGGACATAAATTGGCCTGCACCACCTGATTGGCAAAGAATTCAAATAAACGTTAAACAAAAAAAAAAAAAAGTATTTGCAAAAGCTAAGATACAGGAAAGAAACTCGTTTTGGAGACAACATACTGCTATTGAAATCCACTGTATCTACACATACATTTCAAGAATTACCAAATAAGTTAGGCCCCTTTCACACAGTGCTGAATCTGTCCAAGCTGATCTGCCTGCTCAGCGGGAATATCTACTCTGAGCCCCATTGTGCTGGCAGGTCCATGTCTGCTCCGGTATGCAGAGCAGACACGGACACAGCCTGCTATTCTCTATTTCATGTCAGAACAGACTGCATGTCCATTGGATTGGATGCCAGCTAGTGACAGTGGACACATGTACGCTGACATCTGCTGCCCCATAGAGAACAATGGGTGGTCCGATCAGTCCGCTGGTGTGAAATGGGCCTTAGAATACCCAAATTTGACTGAAATGTCTTGTTGTAGATGGAGCATGGGTGGATTAGTCAGCGTCTGACTTCTACTATATCTAGTATACTCAAACAGTGAGAGCTCCCTGTCAAAATTCCTGATTCTGCTACTGTCTACTTGGGAGTTTTGGGAGTTTCTGGCACCTCCAGCAGGAACAGTGGGAACCCCTCATAATGGCCATAGCAGATATCTAGACCCAGGAACTCGGCAGAGATTTTACAAGTAAAGTCCCTGAGCGATATAGGAGATACATTAATATAGCTTTAAAGATGGTCAAGGTGGTTTATCTTTCCAGCCTCTACCAAAAACTGAAATATTAATTTTGGATGGACTGACCCGTTAAAAACAATTAAACACTGCAACTATGGATTACACTGTACCCTTTTGTTGTATCACAGTTAAAGATAAAGGCTTTCTTTGAAAAAGAAACATCCAAGCTTTATAAAAAGCTATAGTGCTGCTACACATCTATATCTCAGTCTCTATATGCAAGTCCATATTATACAGTGTTGTATGTATAATAGCCAAGAAAATGTAAATTAAGCCCCCAAATATCTAATCAATTATATAGGTTGGATTAAATGGATCAATGGTACCTAATAAGAACCCAAAGTTAAAAAAAATATATATGCAAGAGTATGAAAACTAGTGCCTTTAAGAAACCACTATAATATAGACTGAGATTTTAGGTATAAGAAGCAGCAATGGCATATCATTTACTAATACTTAGCACTTCTGCCATTTCTATAGTCACCAGATGTCCAGTCCAAGCCTGGAGGAACAACTGTAGAATAAATAATCTCAGTGGCAACCTGAAACAGATCTTGGAGCCACACTGAGGCATCTTCTAAACTCATATGTAGAGTCACCAAAACACAAAATTCGTTTGTTTAAAAGATGCTAAAACAATTCACTACAATGTAATTGTACTGCATTTTAAATGTGAAGCTTCATGTTAAAAAGGAAAAAAAATATATACCTTGATAGGGATTTTTATTAAACCTTATTTTGAATAATTACCTGCTTCTGTTATGTGTATAAAATTAGGTTAGACTTTGTACTAACTTTTCCAGATTAGTGGGAGGGTGTTGATCAGTCTAAAAGGAGAGGGAGATAGACATTGCACCCCTGCAGGAACATGGCCTGCACCATGGATCAAAAAGGTTACTTTAGAATTATTTTTTGGATAACAGTTGCATAAGAGTTTTTGAGCCCCTGGGGTGCTTGAGGTACCCAACTGAGCGCTTGTGCGGTAGGTTACTGCTAATTCCTGGGGGGAAATTGAAAGGGAACGGACCACCTGTCAGTTTCCATCCGATCCATCAGGCGAATGGAAAATAGGACCACCATCCGTCTGTTCTTGGTGGACGGATCGGATGGCGGCGGGTGTCAGCGGGCATCCACCACTCCATAGAGGACAATGCAGGGTCCGATCAGGTCCCCCAGAAGAACTGACAGGCGGATCTGATCGGACAGCCCGTGTGAAAGGGGCCTTACATTCACCTGTAATAAAGCCTTTAGCCCCATCCACCTCAGAGGTCTTGCAAGATTTTTACGATTTAGAGATGAGGTCTCCTGGAAAGACACTGGTTCTGTAGCCTTCCTGGGGTAGGGGAGTATCTGTGAGGCCCTAGCTATGGCACCGGCGCCTTATGAAGCCACAATATGGAATCAAGGTTAGTTTAATTTTGCCCACAAATTGGGGAATTAAAAAAATGCACTGCATTAACTAAGCATACAGACCTTGTCACAAACACAACATAGAACAGGGAGCAGAAAATCAGTCCTAATTAACAAAGGGGTTTGCGTACCTTTTGTTAACTAGTAATGTCATCTGCTCTGTTTTGAGTTTCTTTCCCCCCCAAAAGGTTTATTTTTTTAATAACTGCATTTTGTCTGATATTCAGCTTGCATGCATTTTATTTTCTTTGTATGGAAAAAAAGGTCTCCTTTAAATATAGAAAAACGGGTTTTACGGTGCTTGCTGCTTAGTCGCAGGTTTATTAACCAAATAAAAGGCATAGGCAGCTTAACATCAACAGCAAAGCCTTCTAAAATAGTGGATGGGGAAGCTGGTCTCCCTGGCAGCTGCAGCATTAATGTTCATTAGTTTTCTCTTCCAATTTGTTTTGATACATCACAATGTCAATAACAATCTGATTTTAGGAATGTTAACTTTAAGAGACACAATATTCCCTGCAGCTATTGTAGCCCAATCGAAATAAGCATTCTACATTGCTGCTACCTTGTTAGAGATAAGTAGGCACTTTGCTTCTAATTATAGAATTATTTTTCTGATGGAAGTTTGTACTGAAGCTCAGGGTGTTTATCGGTAGTGATAGAAATGTTATAAACAGCATTTCTTCTTTGTAAACCTATCATTTGAATTCAGAACATGGGCTGTTCAGAGTAAGAGGAAAAACTGTAGAAGCAGAGGTAACCTTGAATGGAAACCATATGTCAAAATGATCAATATACACAGAGCTATAGGCAGCTAAAGTTATATGTGAATCTCAACATTTTCCATAAGGATTGGCTGCTACCTCTTCCAGGAGGTAGGAGGGATCAAGCTTGATTGTTACAGAAAAAGTTTAGGTTTGCATAGAACTTCAGCTGCTCAAGATCTACTAATTGTTCTAATTGAATGGAACACCTTTTTCTCAATGTTTTGCCTCATATGCCTTGTCTGCATTGCCTATGTTTGCAAAAGGGTTTATTTTTAAAGCTTTCATACCTCCCAACAACCAAAATAAACTTCTGATGGCTAATGAAAAATTATACTTGCTTTTGTATATGTTGCCTTGTTCAACAGCTTGTCAGTAGAGAACAGTAAAGGGTATTGTTAGTTTAAATAGACACAATCTGTATAAAATGCCTTGTAAAATGTCCATTGGTTGTTTACAATGATGCCTGTATGTCCATTGAATGTTTTATGAAAATCCAGGATTTCCAGCTTTCCGTAATAGTAGGCAGTTGTGGAAGGAGCAAAAAGCAAAATGAGTACTTGAAGTGTAAAAAAACAGGAATGGGTCAAAAGTATGTAAATATGTAACCATGTTAGCTTCCTAATATTTAAGCCCATCGGCACAAATTGTTGAATAGCTGGCAGCCCAAATTGCCACATTCTAGTGTTACAGCACCTTCCATTTCTCCACTGCAACACTAAGGCCCTGCAAGAGATGCCAACCAAAGAAACAGACTTTCTGAAAGATCGTATTTGCATAGGAATAGGCCCAACCCCCATGGGGCTGTGGCCTAATGGTTCACTATGAAGTTAGAAGCTGATTGGCTACCATGCACAGCTGCACTAGGTTTTGCACTCTCCTATTTTAGTAAATCAACCCCTAAAGGTTCATTGCATCCCAAAAGGTGTTCAGTAGGGTTGAGATCAAGGCTCTGTGTGGATCACTCAAGTTCCCTCATTCTAAACTCAACAAATGTCTTAACAACTCAACAAAATGCCTTCATGGAGCGGACTTTGTACACAGAGGCACAGTCATGCTGGAACAGAAAAGGGGCTTCCCCAAACTGTTGTCACGAGTTTAGAAATGCACAATTGGATATAATGTATTTGTATCCTATAGCATTAACTGCTCCCTTCAGTGGAATCGACTGAAATCAGTTATTTGGAGCGGTGCCCATATACTCTTAGCAATATATTCAGATATTGGCAGGTGTGATGGGCGGGTGTCCACAAACCTATGGCCCCATTTATCAAAGTGTCTAAAATAAGACCCAGAGAATGGTAGTAGACAGGCTTTCATCCAGAGTTTTCGGCACTACTACTTCTGACACCCTTACCTCATTGTTCAGTGAATATTGAGACAAAAATTATGTACAAAAGTTACTGAGTAATTGCTTAACCACATCCCATCCCATATGACGTCCTCGGCTTTCCGGTGTTGTAGGGGGCGCGCACCCGTCGTGTCACTCGGGAGCAGTTGCACATGCCCGGCAGCCGCGATGTCCGCTGGGCACCAGCGATTGCTCGTCACAGAGCAGGAAAGTAAATCTGTTTGTGTAAACACACAGATCCACATCCTGTCAGGGAAGAGGAGACCGATCGTATGTTCCTAGTATATAGGAACACCGATCAGTCTCCTTCCCTAGTCAGTCCCACCCCCCCCCCCTGTTAGAATCACTCCCTAGGTAACACATTTAACCCCTTCATCGCCCCCTTGTGTTAACCCCTTCCCTGCCAGTGACATTTACACAGTAATCAGTGCATATTTATAGTACTGATCGCTGTATAATATTCAATGGTTCCAAAATAGTGTAAAAAGTGTCTGATGTGTCCACTGCACCACACAATTGTCATTCAAAATGTTACAGCGCTGAAAGCTGAAAATTGGCCTGGATGGAAAAGTACACAAAATAAGATACATTGCATTACATCACCATCAAAAATAGTCACAGAAATAATAACAACAGGGGAAACCATCTAGATCATATATAGATCAATCACACATAACAGAGCAGGTATAACAAAAAGCATACCTGACATGCAACCCAAACCCAACACCCAGACCATCTACCCCACTTATGTGTATTGCCTGGGTCAGTTAACGGGAGGTCAAGGGGGACCAAACTTTATCAAACTTCCAGGGGTATCCCCAGTTGATATATGTTAGTTTGTACATACGGTGAGGGAAAAAAGTATTTGATCCTCTGCTGGTTTTGTACGTTTGCCCACTGACAAATTAATGATCAGTCTATAATTTTAATGGTAGGTTTATTTTAACAGTGAGAGACAGAATAACAACAAAAATATCCAGAAAGACGCATTTCATATAAGTAATACATTTTCATGCATTGGTCTGCCTTAACCCAATGCATTAAAAAAAAACGTATATAAACCAGTGAAACGTGTTGACTCTTTTGCTAAACATTCTACATAAAATTATAATATATCTGGACATGTACAACGAGTGTGATGCCTTTATCTTTTGGCCAACGCGACCCATGTCAGTACACAGAATAAAGGTGCATTAACACATGCATAGGTAATCATGGGCTCTAAAGAGTCCCTCTTGTGTGTGAAAAGAATTTATCTTTTTCTATGCGATTCTCTTTTAAAGGTTAATAAAGACATTTTTTTTTTTATTAACATTACAAGCATGTTATATTTACCTGCTCTGTGCAATGGTATTGCACAGAGCGGCCCCAAATCTCCTTATCTGGCCCCCCACCTGTGCTATCCACTCCTCTTTAGTGTCCGACCCCATAGAAAGCACTGGCTATGGGGGCAGATGTGCGGACTCACTCCCGAGCCGGGCACTGTGTGTTTATATCTACCGACACACATAGTTTACCTCCTCACTGGATTTGATTGACAGAGCCAATGGCTCCCGCTGCTGCCTCCATGTCCATTGACAAGGGAGACCAGTAATGCTGCTCTTGGGCACAGTGTTGGATTGAGATCAGGCTCAGGGAAGTAGTATTGGAGGAAATGCATTAAGGTAAAAAACCTTCAGCCTCTACAACCACTTAAACAGTGTAGCAAACGGTTGCGAGCAGAAAAATGACTGCCTAAAAAAAAATAACTTGGGTAACACCAGGGTCATTTAAGTATCTCCTTGTGCATTATCCCCATGCAAGTGTCAGTTGTAACTGATTATTGTATTTATCTTTATACAGACCTACATTGGACAGGAAAGAAACTGTATTTGTATACTTAAAATGTTCTATAGCAGCTAGTTTCCTCCATTTTTTTAAAATTAAAGTGGGTGTCACACAGCCTGACCTCCGCTGTGTGTAGTGGTTCCTCCCACCAGCCCCTCCGCCGCTACGGTCCTGTATTAATGTAGGGTGGAACAGATGGAACCACAGCATGTGGCAGAGAATATAAGCATCCAGTACACCGGTATACAAGCTTTGAAAAGATTGTAAATAGAAAATGTAAAGATTTCGCCAAAACCTCAGCTCTGCAAGATGACAAAGATCTGAGGAACTGGCCGCAAGATAGGCAAGCATCAAAAATTTTCTTTTACAGGGAAATTTTTGGGCTCAGTTTTATGATGTAGCAGAGTTACTCTGAGGTTAGAAACCATGGGCGGAAGATGGATATTTACAAGATTATGGTGATGTGCTAGTCTTCAGAGAACTGTAATTGAATTATCCTGACAGTGCAATGACATGGAACGCAAACTATGCAATTATTGTTGAGTATTAGAATTCTGCACATAAAATGTTAGTGTTAAAGTCTTATTGACAGGAGACAAATACATTACTGTACAGGGTCCATCAACTCAAAATCATAATTCAGTTTTTGGTGAAATTGAGTTTAATTGCCTACTGGCTGCGCTGCCTCTATTTCTCAAGTACCCAGTCACTGCCAAATTGAAACGACTGCAGCAAAAAGGAGGCAGCTCCATTTTTCAGTTACATTTCCTATCTTTTTCAGAAAAATTTTGATTGGTGAAAAAAGGAGGCAGCTCTGAGCTTTTGTTCCCATGTCCCTCAACATGTGGTGTCACCTATCTATTTTTGATGGAAGATTTCACTCTACTTTATAGAAAATATATTTTTTATGCGCTAACAGTGCTGAATCATTGATGAATATATGGAGAACAAGTGGCTAAAACACTTTGAACTCAAGGTAGAAAAAAAAAAAGATCTTTTAGTGTGTCAAGTGTTAGTAAAACTGGAGTGCCTTTTTAACTCTGCAAACCCTTTTTTTTTGCTCCTGTCGCAGACTCACTTTTCTTCCCGCAGCATCTCACCTCCTTGCTGCTTCCCCATTGCAGAAATAAAAACTCCAGCTAACCACGGCTGCTAGAATGAATGAGGATATAAAAAGGGCAGTGAAAGAATTGCATTTACAACTGCTAAAAAAAATCTGAAATCACTTTTGGGTTTACTTTAGAGGCTTAGAGGAAATCGCTCCAGTTGTAGTAAGAATATATTGATGAATTAGGCTTAGGGTCATTATTAGTAATGTTTAACTTTTTATTGCACTTTTAAAAAAAAAATCTTGATTTTTGGTTATGAAGGTTGAAAAATATATAGTTTATAAGGCCCATATTGAAGCCTCAGTTAGCCCAAGTCTCTCTGTGGAAAAGAATCTTTGCAAATTTATGAAAAATAAAAATCGAAAAAAATAACATGTAAATAAGTATTCACAGCCTTTGCCGTAACACTTAAGTTTGAGCTCAGGTGCATCCTGTTTCCACTGATCATCCTTGAGATGTTTCTACAACTTGATTGGAGTCTACCTGTGGTGAATTCAGTTGATTGGACATAATTTGGAAAAGACACACACCTGTCTATATAAGGTCCCACAGTTAACAGTGCATGTCAGAGCACAAACCAAGACATGAAGTCCAAGGAATTGTCTGTAGACCTCAGAGACATGATTGTATTGAGGCACAGATCTGGGGAAGGGTACAGAAAAATGTCTGCAGCATTGAAGGTCCTAATGAGCACAGTGGCCTCCATCATCCATAAATGGAAATTTGGAACCACCAGGATTCTTCCTAGAGCGGGCCACCTGGCCAAACTGAGCGATCAGGGGAAAAGAGCCTTAGTCAGGGAGGTGACCAAGAACCCAATGGTCACTCTGACAGAGCTCCAGCATTTCTCTGTGGAGGAAGGAGAACCTTCCAGAAGAACCACAATCTCTGCAGCACTCCACTAATCAGGCCTGCCAGACAGAAGCCACTCCTCAGTAAAAGGCACATGACAGCCCACCTGGAGTTGTCCAGAAGGCACCCGAAGGACTCTCAGATCATGAGAAACAAAATTCTCTGGTGTAATGAACAAGGATTGAACTCTGACCTTAATGGCAAGCATCGTCTGGAGTAAACCTGGCACCGCTCATCACCTGGCCATTACCATCCCTACAGTGAAGCATGGCGGTGGCAGCAATCTTGCTGTGGGGATGTTTTTTTAGGGGCGGGAACTGGGAGGCTAGTCAGGATCAAGGTAAAGATGAATGCAGCAATGTACTCAGACATCCTTAATGAAAACCTGCTCCAGAGTGCTTTGGACCTCAGACTGGGGCAAAGGTTCATCTTCCAACAGGACAACAACCCTAAGCACACAGCCAAGATAACAAAGGAGTGGCTACAGGTCAACTCTGTGAATGTCCTTGAGTAGCCCAGCCAGAGCCCAGACTTAAACCCGATTGAACATCTCCGAAGAGATCTGAAAATGGCTGTGCACCGACGCGCCCCATCCGACCTCATGGAGCTTGAGAGGTCCTGCAAAGAAGAATAGGAGAAACTGCCCAAAAATAGGTGTGCCAAGCTTGTAGCATCATACTCAAAAAGACTTGAGGCTGTAATTGGTGCCAAAGGTGCTTCAACAAAGTATTGAGCAAAGGCAAAGTACATGGGATTTTTTCATTTTTTATTTTTAATAAATTTGCCAAGATTTCAAACAAACTTTTTCACGTTGACATTATGGGGTATTGTTTGTAGAATTTGAGGAAAATAATGAATTTAATCCATTTTGGAATAAGGCTGCAACATAACAAAACGTGGAAAAAGTGAAGTGTTGTGAATACTTTCCGGATGCACTTTATGTAGCAAAGGAAGCACTGCCTCAATGGTTAGCTAGGCAGAACCAATATTGGAAAAGAGATGAGCAAAGTTTGAATTACTTTGCTCGTTCCCTCAATTGTATTGGCATAGAAGCAGAAGAACTGAGCTGTAGAAATAGGATTTCAGGACCTTTACAACCAGATGCCCTAAAACAGAAGCAATTTTTATAATGACATTTTATTGTAATTTACAAGGGACAAAACTATACTTTATAGCTAAAGGTATGTGGACACACCTCTGAATTTCTGAAGGTACTGTTATCGCTGCAGCTTACAATGACATTTGAGATAATTATGCGCTTCCAATCTTATTGTTGCAACAATTTGGGGAATGCCATTTTCTGTTCTAGCATGACTGTCTCTAGAGCACAAAGCCAGCTCCATAAAGATGTATTTTGACATGTTTGGTATGGAGGAACTTGAGTGGCCATGTATTTTCTTTTTCAATTTCATAAGGCGAGAGCTACATGATTTCTTACTCTGTGACAAAAAAACATCTTCTTTGTACAAAAACTGCTCTTTTTAGAATTTCAATTCACCTCCTTCCACTGACGTCTACAAAGGAGAAGATAGTAGATTAAATTGCTAAACTTTCTGCTACGCGATTAAATTGCACATTGTGCAATTGTTGGAGGTCGATCATTCGATTGTGCTATTGAACATCTCTTATGTAGCAGCTCAAATTAGATGCAAGCGATCAGTCTTAGATTTAAGTAGTATGAACAAGCTACTAAAACTCACCCATGTTGGCCTAGCCTTACTAGAAAGATCTGTGGTGTACAGACAACCATATTGGCCTCTTACAAATCAACTTTCATCAGTCTTCCAAGTAAGAGGTTGCAAACTGGTTGTTATAAGTTATAGAGCATCCTCTATTTTTTAACATGTATTTGAATTTATAAACTAAGGTGATACTTGGTTATGAATTTACAATTGGCATTAAAGTGCATCAAAAGCCAATATTTTTTTAATTTTTGGATAGAGTGGTGTGTCAGATCCCAGTCAGGTTTTTACAGCTGTCCCTCTGGGGGAGAAACACTCTTTGTCCTCCTGATCAGTGTTGACTTATTCACAAGAACTGAAAGTGAGGGAAAATCCAACAAGAAAAGAATACAACCCTTCAATGTAGACACTTGTTCTGGTGACAACCTGTCTAAAAGGGGATTTTCCTCAACAAGGTGAAATTTATTTTTTCTTCGTTATACTGCTTCTACAAGGATTGGAGGAGAATGGAAATCTCTCCAATGGGACACAGAAAAAAAAAACTTACAGGAGTTTGAACTATTTTCTACTCTACTATAGCTCTACTATGCAAGCTATAACATGTTAGATACACTTTAAAATAAATGGTGATCCATTATTGGACAACATTATACCCCTTGACTTTACAAAAGTCACACTTTAAGGTCCCTTCTATCTGACCAAAACCATTATTATTTTTTCTTGAACAGTCACTGCCCTTAAATAAACAAAGGAATATGAAAAATTATTTTAGATGCCTTGGGCACCTGCATCTTGATGCTGGTAACTAAATTCCTGTATGCCCCATCTTTAATATTATAAGGTTTTATCAGAAATCATCTGTATGAAATACTTAATACCCCACCATTTAAATTAGGTTTTCTTTTTTAGCATTTCATTTGGATTTCATACATTTAAGTTTTCAGATGCCTCTGTCTTTCTGAGCACTTTTTCTTAAGTGAATATTTCAGTTGTATGATACAGTAAATGATGTAATATATTGTACTTAACTAGAGTTGTACAGCTTTAAGAGTAAAGTAATTTGAATATATAAATTATAAACAATTATAAAATTATGTTATTAATATATATATATATAAACATTTATGACATGTAAGTTGATTGTTTTTCTAAAAAAAAGAAATGAAATGAGACACTTTTATTCAGTTATTTTATATTTTCTTTGAAATAATGTCATCTATAATGATTTTGCTTGAGGCTCAGTTTTGAAATGCACCTGCAAATGGGTTTTGTAAAAAAAAGGTCAGTTCAACCTAAATTATATATTTTAGTTAGGAGTGAATAACAATGAGTTGTATCACCTCCTGGCTTATTTGAGGGACTCTGACAAATAAATCTGTGAACCGAATTCTTAGCTTCACTCGTAAATTTCTGCCATGATAAGTTTATCTCACTCCCAGATTAACTCTTCATTGTACATCATGGGAATGGAGCAGGAGAACCAAACCTCCAGGCAGGAGAGAATTACATTGTAGCTCAAGTGAGGATATTAAAGTGGTGGTAAACTCACAATCTATAAATTCTTTCATTAGAAGTAGTGTGCTTTAACTTACTGGCCAATGTCCTTTAGGCCTGATTCACACCTATGCATTTTTAGTGCTTTCTGCATTTTGCAGATTTGCACTACAGTCCATTTAACATGGTTTCCTATGGAACACGTTCTGTAGTGCAAATCTGCAAAATGCAAAAAGCACTAAAAACGCATAGGTGTGAATCAGGCCTTACACTTTCCTCACTGGAGCCGTTAGTAGATGTACCTTGATTTCTTCTTTAATGGTGTTACCGGCGCATGTGAATTTAGACCGTCATTCACGGCATGAGCTGTGTGCCGTCAGTTAAGACGGCCTCCTGCCGTTCCATCGTCATCAGCACTTGTGGCATTGCAGTGCAATATTACGAGAGTTCTGATCCTTAACCGAGTTCCTGAAACACCCCATGTGCTACTTAGGCCCTGATCGTCCTCAGAGCAAGCAATTAAATGTAACCCTTGAAGGCAACAGTAATCTTTGCACTGAGCAATCCTACCAAGCAAAAGCCAAATAAGCAAACGGTTACAGTTAATTTAAGTCATATGTATGTATAATTACATCAGACACATTTAAGAACCATTAAAATACCGTATTTATCGGCGTATAACACGCACCCCAAGTTTAGGAGGGAAGTTTAAGGAAATTTTTTTTAGGAGGGAAGTTTAAGGAAAAAAATTCAATTTTTTACATTGCAGCCTTATCAGTGTCCATCTGCAGCCTTGCCCATCATTGCAGAATGATCAGTGTCCATCTGCAGCCTTGCCCATCATTGCAGAATGATCAGTGTCCATCTGCAGCCTTGCCCAATAGTGTCCATCTGCAGCCTTGTACAAAATTGCAGCATGATCGTTTTTTAAATTGCGCCGCCAAGAGACAGAGCCAGATGTCCTGTGTCCTGGGCAGTCCTGCCCAGTCCCACCTCTTGGCTCGGCTCCTATGATTGACACAACACCGGTCTAATGGCGGGATGTAAATGATAGGAGACGGGACCGGGGTGTGACTGCGAGTGAAGCCGAGCCTTGCCGAGTACACAGTACACTCGGCTCAGTCTATGTTGGCGGCGCTCCTCTTCCCCTCAAACAGAGGGGGATTGGCGTATAACACACACCCGCGATTTTCCCCTGATTTTAAGGGGAAAAACGTGCATGCTATACGCCAATAAATACGGTAATTAAAATTACACATTCAGTTCCCATAGTAACGAATGATGAAAACAAGGTTTAGCTAATTCAGACTGCGCATATGCAAGATTACATGCCATCATCGTATAGAGAGGGTGGAAGTATTAGCAGCCTGGATGTGGAAAAGGAGTCCTAATATGGCGCCGGCTTCTGCTGGCATACAAAGAAGATACAGTAAGCAAAAAACATTTAGAATTTTTCAGGAAATAATATAGTTCTCTGCATTGTGATTACTTAACTTATTGCCCAAGTTTTTATTTAGATTAATAGGAGCTGAGTTTACTAGCACTTTAACTGTTGGAGTCTCAAAGAGATACAATAAGCCACTGAGTGTTTCATCCCAACGGAGTCCACTTATAACTGAATTATGGTGGACTGGCCCTTATAACATGGCACAAAGAGAACTGGTGTGCAATACCCATGGCAGCCAATCAGAATTCAAAGTCTTGGCCTATATAGACTGATGAAATCTGATTTTTAAATGGCTCTTATAGGCGGCTACCCACTACTCTTCCACAGTAGGCAGTTATATTCATGGTGGAACCAATATATGCATGAATGTAAGGAGGAATTTCCCAAAGAGCAGCAATGCACTGATGCACAAGGCTTGTAAAACTTAGGTCTATTTCAAAGAATACACAAGCACTTAGGCAATTAATATATTATTAAATATCAGTTCCTAAAATTACTGAATTCTCTTTATGATACAACAGTTGTCACTTTTTCGTTTTTGCCTGGAATGGATGTATGGAAGAAACATAAAGCCATTTACTTAATAAAGAAAACTCTTGACCCAAAGGATTCTGGGTATCAGCACAATGAAATATAAATCATCAGGGAATGTGTCTTGTTTTGCCACACAGTTCCTTATTGGTGTGGATTTTTTTTTCATTGATACAAAATAAAAGTTGCATTGTATTGAAAAGGCTGGTGTTTTTATTTGCTGGGTTTCCAGACTTATTCATTTTTAAGCAATTCAGAGTAGTTCGAATTTGGTTACATTGTTGGTATTGTACAAGTATCATCAACAATTATTTCCCATCTTGCCCATTGGTCCACAAGGGGTGATTATAATGGAATCTTCAAGCACTACACAAATGCACCCAGCATTATAATGCACCATAGAGCATGGTGCGCTGTGTTGGAAAAATAGTGCAGGTACTTTTCATGGCCCGTTTGGTGCGTTGGCATCCCTTTCAAATGAAAGGGCTGCCTTAATGCACCTCACAGATGAGAATGGGCCCTACACCTTTATTTTTTTTGGGGGGGGGGGGGGCTTGTGATAGAAGTGATAATATAGAATTTTTGTTCCACTTGACCCTCTTACCTTACTCAACTGGTTATCCTGTCTCTTTTTACGAGATGCTCAGGACAGGGTTACAGTAAGACTGCTTTCACACTGAGGTGTTGGGGGCGTCGGTGGTAAAGCGCCGCTATTTTAGTGATGCTTTACCGCTAGCAGACGAAAAAGGGTTAAAAACGCCGGCAAAGCGCCGCCATTGCTTTCAATGGGCAGGGGTGCTTTAGGAGCAATGTGTACACCGCTCCTACAGCGCTGCAAAAATGCTGCTTGCAGAACTTTTTTTACCGTCCTGCAAGCTCACCTCTCCAGTGTGAAAGCACTCGGGCTTTCACACTGGAGTGATAGGAGAGGCTCTTTAAAGGAGCTATTTTTAGTGCTGTAGCGCCTGTAAAGCACCTCAGTGTACAAGTGTCTTAATCTTATGTGGACATAAACACGGGATTCTAACAGACCCCAGCACAACCTCTGGTTGTTTACATAAAACCTTCAGGGTATGATCTCTCCTAAAAGTCCTGATTCATTAAGCTGCAACAACACTTCAAGTGAAGTTATGGCCAGGTTATAATGCACTATATTACTAAAAGTATTGGGAAATCTGCCTTCACTCGCACATGAACTTTAATGGCATCCCAGTCTTAGTCTGTAGGGTTCAATATTGAGTTGGCCCACCCTTTGCAGCGCTATCCGCTGCTACTCTATTAGGAAGGCTGTCCACAAGGTTTAGAAGTCTATCTATGGGAATGTTGGACCAGTCTTCCAGAAGCACATTTGTGAGGTCAGGCACTGATGTGGACGAGAAGGCCTGGTTCGCAGTCTCTGCTCTAATTCATCCCAAAGGTGTTCTGTCAGGTTGAGGTCAGAACTCTGTTCAGGCCAGTCAAGTTCCTCCACCCCAAACTCGCTCGTTTTTATGAACCTTGTTTGTGCACTGGTGGTGCGCAGTCATGTCGGAACAGGAAGGGGCCATTCTCAAACTGTTCCCATAAAGTTGGGAGCATGAAATTGTCCAAAATGTCTTGGTATGCAGACGCCTTAAGAGTTTCCTTCACTGGAACTAAGGGGCCAAGCCCAACCCCTGAAAAACAACCCCACACCATAATCACCCCTCTACCAAATAATTTGGACCAGTGCACAAAGCAAGGTTCATAAAGACATGGATGAGCAAGTTGAATTAGAGCAGAGACTGCAAGCCAGGCCTTCTAGTCAACATCTGTGCCCGACCTTACATATGCACTTCTGGAAGAATGGTCAAACATTCTCAGACACATGCCTAAACCTTGTGGACAGCCTTCCCAGAAGAGTTGAAGCTGTTATAGCTGTTAAGGGTTTGCCAACGCAATATTGAACCCTACGGACTAAGATTGGGATGCCATTAAAGTTTGTGTGTGTGTAAAGGTAGGCATCCCAATACTTTTGGTAATATAGTTTAAGTATTATTACCTTATTCCTAACAAGGAGAGACTATGCTTTAAAGGCCAAGTTCACATTTGCAAGCAGAATTGCACTCTTCATAATAAATAGAAGCAGTGCCGATCCTGACATCCCTGGGGCCCCAAGCAAAATTCTGCTAAGGGGCCCTCTACCTGACCCGTGATGCCGTGAGCTATGTATGTATATATATATATATATATATATGTAGCGCTGGCTCCTGACGAGCAGGCACTATTATTTTTCTGAAATTAAGTTGCCTGAAGCCACAGTTGGGTTCTGGTGGTCCTCCTGACCCAGCCCAGTGGCCCTCCTGGCCTGGGGTGCGGAACCATGCATCCTGTGTCTCGGGCTGTCTGGCCCGAGGCGACGCAACTGCAGGGATAGGCCCGAGTGACTTTCGGAGCCTACTGATTCAAGGAAGGTCTGGTGCTGTCTCATCTGAAAAGAGAGGCCCAGCAACTGAAGAACCTCGGGGGAGGACTCTTTCAGGAGAAGGCCGTGCGTAAGGCTGGCTTCTCTGAAAGAAGCCTGGAGACTTAGTTGAAGGACGCAACCTGGATCAACACTCCTACTGTACCGCAGGTTCGGCTGAAAGATTCTGGTATCCTATGGAATTGTTCTTCAATCTCTCAGTAACGCTAAAGCCTAAACTCACACGTCTGTGGCAGAGACTGTGTTAAATACCCCACCGGCTGCTAGGTCCAGTGAGAGGTACTTATCCGGTGGTGGGTAGATCTATCAAGAGGAACCATTGTCTTTTAGATCACTAAAGAGAACTTGAACTCACCCCTAACCCTCTACCCTTTATCAAGAGACTTTGTTCTATTTCAAAATAAATAATACAAAAGAGGATTCAGTGTCAGTTTCAACATTCTTTGGGCCACTTTCCACGGGATCCCCAAGACGGAGAAGCAAGTAAGTGAGGTAACGGTAAGCCCAAATAAAACCAGAAACACCTTCAGGGGTTAGTGCTACATATATATTTTTTAGCAGAGAATCTAGAGAATAAAATGGCAATTGTTGCAATATTTTATGTCACATGGTATTTGTGCAGCAGTGTTTTAAACGCAACTTTTTGGGAAAAGGGACGCTTTCATGAATTTAAAACGAACGAAACGAAATGAAAAGTTAGCCCAATTTTTTTGTATAATGTGAAAGATGTCACGCTTTATAATTGCACACATTTGTGGAATGGCGACAAACTACGGTACCAAAAAAAAAAAAATCTCCATAGGCGATGCTTTCATTTTTTTTTACGGTTACCAGGTTAGAGTTGCAGAGGAGGTCTAGTGCTAGAATTATTGCTCTCGCTCTGACAACCGCGGTGATACCTCACATGTGTGATTTGAACACCGTTTACATATGTGCGATTTCTGTATGCGTTTTCTTTGCTGCGCGAGCTCGCAGGGACGGGGGCGCTTAAAAAAAAAATTCTTATTTATTTTTAAATAATTAAATTGTGTTTAAAAAAAAATAAAAAATTGATCACTTTTATTGCTGTCACAAGGAATGTAAACATCCCTTGTGACAGTAACAGGTGGCGACAGGTACTCTTTATGGAGGGATCGGGGGTCTAAAAGACCTTTGCGCTTCAAAGTCCACCATTTTTGACGATTATGAATACTGTATATTTTTTTTAAACCGGCGCCATTGGCAGCCGAGTAAACAGGAAGTGACGTTGTGATGTCGCTTCCGTGTTTACAATCAGGAGACTGGAACAAAGCTGTTTCCGGCTTCGTGCCAGTCTGTCCCTAGCTGCCGGAAGTGGCAGACCGAGGATCGGGTTTCCCGGTGGGACGGGAGGACCGTTCAAAGTGGCGGGAGGCGGCGGATGTCCCCTCCTGCTCCTCCGGGATAACAGCCGAGCAGCTTTTAGCCGCATCGGTTGTTATCCCTGGAAAGCTAATCACCCGCTCTAAACAACGGTACCAGGATGATGCTTGCAGCTGCGGGCATCATCCCGGTATAATTGGAGCTCTGGGAGCAGAGCCGATCCGTCCTTGGGGACCCCCCACATGCAGCATGCGTATATGGCGGATTGGCTCTGAATAGAAGGCTTGTCTTTTCTGTCCTAACCATCACAATGTGCTTTTCTCATTTACCGTACTTCGCCCATGGCAACCTTGAATCTGCACCCTCTCTTTCCCAAATTCAAAGCATGCATTATGAGCCCTGACTTCTTGTAGCATAATGTGACCATGCAGGAAACTTCATATCCCAGCATGCACTGCCTTACTGCATCACAGAATAGGGCATGTTTTACCTCTCTGGACCACAGCTCCCTCATTACTGGTTTGGAAAGCACTGCCGCACAGTGAAATCTCCTGGAGGAGGAGGGCAAGAGCAGGGTGCATTTTAATGATGTCAACTGCTGAAAAACGTCCTCCCTCTACTAATGGCTCTGGTGTCCTACAGGATGGATATGATGAGGAGTTTTCTATAGAAGAAAGCAGAGACTGAGGTGAGGCCTGCTCCAAAACATTCGGACAGCTTTTTCTTTTCTGCAACAGAAGTACATTAATGGTATATTGGTGCATAGAGAAGCTGTACTTAAGAACAAAAAAGAAGCCACCAAGATGAGCAACAAAATAGCTAAACTTCTCCACACGAATGGCCTAGTAGACATCTGGAGGGAACTAAACCCAAGGAGCAGGGATTTTACTCACTACTCCTCCCCTCACCAGTCTTATGGTAGGATAGATCATATCCTTGTCCCACCTTCCCTCATCCCTCTGACTTCTAAATCAGCCATAGTAGACACAACATGGTCAGACCACTCTATAGTCACCATGTCATTACGCAACGTCCTCACTTAGACGAAAGGTACTCATTGGCTACTCAATGAATCGCTTCTCAGCAATCCTGCACATGTCAAGATGTTAGCAGATTCAATTAAGGAGTATTTTCGTCTGAACGAAATGGATGATATCTCTCCAGAAACTATTTGGGCAACCCACAAGACCACTATTAGAGGTGAGTTGATTAGATTAGCAACTAAATTAAACTCAAAAAGGGAATGTCAGTGGGACATACTCCAACTAGAATCCAAGTTTGCAGAATTAAAATCTGAACACAAAAAAACAACCTTCCAAGGCCGTAGCAGACCAATTAGATGCCACGAGACTGGAACTTAACCTAACCTTAACGGTTAGAGCTGAAAAACACATTAGATTTAGCGGAGCCAAATATTACCTCCAAAAATACAAAATTGGATCTATGTTAGCCTCCAAACTCACCCCAAAATATCGATCACATACCCTTCCGAAACTCAGAATTACAGGACAACCTCCCACAGCCAACCCCACTAAAATACTCCAGGCTTTTCATGAATTCTATTCTAAGTTGTATAACCCCAGCCAGGCAGAGCAGGGCTCTCCAAACACCAACTTCTTTCAGCACCTTCAAATACCGTCCCTATCTCAGGAACACATAGACTTAATGGAGGAAGCTTTCTCAGCTGAAGAGATAATGGGGGTCATCAAAGGTTTAAAACCAGGCCCGGCCCCAGGGCCAGATGGCCTTTCTGCGCCATATTACAAAACTTTTGGGGAGATCTTAGCCCCCCACATGGCAAAGTTCTTCAACTCCAAAACGGTAGGAACCCCCCTAGATCCTCACCTAAATTCGGCCTTCATCACAGTTATCCCCAAACCAAACAAAAATCACGAAGACGTAGAAAACTATAGACCCATCTCACTTATAAATAATGACCTCAAAATTCTGACTAAAATCCTAGCTAATCGAATCGCAACCTTCATTAATTGTTATAGCCACAAGGACCAAGTGGGATTCATCCCAGGCAGACAGGGGCCAGATCAAACAAGGAGAGCGGTGGACATAGTCTCCCTCCTACAATCGGGTTGGGCAGGTAACCGTAAATCAAGAAGGAATGCTCTTGTCATTAGATTTACATAAGTCATTCGACTCAATAGATTGGCAATACATCTTCACCCTTCTAGACACATGGGGTTTCGGGAACCGCTTCGGGGGGGTCCTAAAGTCCCTATACTCTAATCCCAAAGCCATGATTCGACTACAAGGTTAATACTCTAACCCACTTAGTATAGCAAGGGGCACTAGACAGGGCTGCCCACTTTCTCCCTTAATATTCGCAATGGCGATAGAAACCCTAGCAATTGCTATTCGCTCAAACCCCAACATCCAAGGTGTATCCTGTGGGACGCAGACCCACAAGTGCGGACTATTTGCGGACAATATGCTCCTCTTTCTTACATCCCCGATCACCTCCTTACTGAATTTATGCAAACTCCTGAAAGATTTCTCAGAGATTTCAGGGCTCGTGGTAAACTACTCGAAGTCATATGCCCTCAACATCTCACTTAGGCCAGAAATGGTAGAGTCCCTACGGATCGCCTTTCCGTTCAAGTGGAGCGAGTCCTCCATCGATTACCTAGGAATCAGACTCACTTCCAAAAAAGAAAACCTTTACTCCCCCTTTATACCGCAAGCTGGAAGCTGACTTGGGACAATGGTCCAGGGGGGAGATCTCTTGGTTGGGGAAAATTCATTCTATAAAAATGACTCTTCTACCAAGACTTCTGTACCTCTTCAGAGCCCTCCCGATAAATATTAGAATGGAACACCTAGAAGCCTTTCAAAGAAAAGTCAACAAATTCATCTGGGGAGGAAAAGGACACAGACTACCACAAAACACCCTTTACAGCACGAGATCACAGGGGGGCTTGGGATTTCCTCGGCTCCGGTGGTATTACAACGCAGCAAGAATAGCACAGCTCTCCACAGTTTACAACATACGGGAGAAACCTGACTGGGTTTACATAGAGAGGCAGGCATTACCAACCTTTACACTGGATTTCTTACTGTGGTCCGCCCCTAGAGACCAACCCCCAATCCTCTCCCCGATCCTATCACAATCAATGCAACTCTGGGACAAGGTGAGAGCAAATCCCAATCTGACCTCAGTAACCAAACCACTGGCGCACATTTTTAACAACCCAGACTTTCCCCCAGGTCAGGGCATCAAGGCCTTCAATGGTGGCTGGATAAGGGGTTGCATCGAATCGGTCAGTTCTTCACCACAAAGGGCCTGATTTCCCTAGAATATTGTGTGGACAAACTTGAGATGCCGTCCTCAGAACGTTTCAGATTTCACCAGATTATACACTTCTTACGTAAAATGTGGAGGGAGAAAACGGCTCCCCCCAGTTTTACATCGTAGGAAATATGGTGTGGGCAATCCATGGAGCAGAGGGGGGAATCTCGGTCATATACCAGTCATTTGCTCACCAGTCGACTAAAACCTCGTATATGGTGGCATGGGAGAATGAACTCTCAATACAATGGGAAGTAGAGAGATGGAGGGCATCACTCGCCAGAGCCTTCAAGGGCATCAGAAATATTTCTCTAATTGAATCTAACCTCAAGGTCTTGACTAGATGGTACCTTACCCCTACGAGATTAGCTAAAATATACCCTTCAGCGGACCCAAAGTGTTTTAGAGGATGCCAACTACGAGGCACCATGGCCCACATATGGTGGGAATGCCCTCGAATTAGGACATTCTGGAACAAAATATTCTCTCTAATCCAGAACATAACGGAACTCAAACTGCTGAGAAGCCCAGCCATCGCTCTACTTAATGCTAACCTCCCCAAGACAACAAAAAATAACCGCAAACAAATTCATTTTATCTTCTTGGGAGCTAGGATGACATTAGCTAGAGCATGGAAACAACCCAGAGTTTCCCTTAAAGCAGCTATAGGCAAAATCTCTTGGATAATGTTGCAAGAGAAACTCACCAGTTCCTTCTTGAACACCACTCCCCAGTTTGAAGCCACCTTGGAGCCTTGGGCCCACCATTTTGGCATTTCCTTGATTCCCAGAGGACAGCCTTAACCACTTCCGCCCCTTCTGGGCATTAGCCTCTTGGTATGATGACATGTTCCTGCTACTACACTCCCCCTCTTTCCCCCTACCCCCCACTTTCCTCCTTCTTTCCCCTTTTCTTTTCTACCTAGCCCTTAAGACACCAGGGAAATCTCTCCGGATCTTATGCATTTTTTGACTTTGACAGGAGGGCTTTTTAGTTGGAGAAATAATAAGGGGCTCCCGATTTTCTAGCTCACTTAGATTTTTAAGGCCACCCCAGGTTATAGAGTCGGAGAGGATTCACCTGGCACAGTTTGTTCCCTTTAGGGGTGCCAGCGAATACTCTACGAGCCCATTAGAAAACACATAAGAAACCTTTTCTGAGACAGATGGAACTCTAGCAGTAATATGAAACACAACCGTACTGTTACGTTATTCCAGTTATGTTTTTTCTTGTACTGTATCCACTTTCTCCAACGAATGTTTTCATTTAATATGTAAAAATCAATAAAAACCTTTGAAAGTAAAAAAAAAAAAAAGAACAAAAAAGAAGAAGCAAACTTAGCCTATAAAACAAGCCCTCCCTTGTAATGGCAAGCAATGTTACACGGTTTTCCTTTCCGGAATTTTTTCTTTTTTTGTTGTACAGTCGCTTGCTTCTTTGCACGTTATAGCCCTCTCCTCTCTGGAATGTCTAATTACTGTGTGTGCTGGTCTAGTTCCTTCACCCCTCCCCTCACTTCATACCCTTTTGTGTATCTATTGCAGAAGGAGTGAATGGGAATACTATAGAGTAGGGATGAGCCGAACACCCCCGGGTTCGGTTCGAACCAGAACCTTCGAACGGACCGAAAGTTCGCGCGAATTTTCGAACCCTATACGTTATAATGGACGCGAACGTTCGAAATCAAAAGTGCTAATTACAACGGCCAATATGCATGTTAATGTCATAAAACAGGTTTGGGGACCCGGGTCCTGCCCCAGGGGACATATATCAATGCAAAAAGAACTTTTAAAAACTAACGTTTTTTCGGGAGCAGTCATTTTAATGATGCATAAAGTGAAAAAAAAAAAGTGACATTTTCCTTTAAATATGGTACCTGGGGGGTGTCCAAAGTATGCCTGTGAAGTGGCATGTGTTTCCCGTGTTTAGAACTGTCCTTGCACAAAATGACATTTGTAAAGGAAAAAAAGAAGCCATTTAAAACCACTTGCGGCTTTAGGTTTGATCTTAAGTAGAATCTGAACAGGTACATTATGAAGTGTAGCTCCATCCCAAAAAAATCTATTTTTAAGCTTTTTGGAGAACATAGGGAGGGGTTATCACCCCTGTAACATTTGCTGTCTTTGCACATCTGTTCAGAACATGTCACCTCACTTTCCGTCCCAATGACAAATGTTTTTGGAAAAGTGGGGTTTTAATTGAAACAAGGATTGGTGATAAAGTATCAGTAGAGAGGAGATACCTTTTTCCCAAATTAAATCTAACAGGATAGAATTTCCCTTCCTAGGGGTAGATTTCCTCTCACTTCCTGTTTTCTCTTTCCATTTGCAAGTAGGAGTCGTTTGTAAGTTGGATGTTTGAAAGTAGGGGCCTGGCGTATATACTCTGCAGGAATTTGCCCTATTAGATGTTGGTGTAGCCACAAGACTGGTGGGCACAGGAATGGGCCCTGCTGTGAGTTAATAGATCAAGATTTGTAATTGCATGCACCTGTTGAACAGGGCAGAAAAATTGGGGGTGGTGGTGGTGGTGGTGGTGGACGGTTTTGCCACAAGACTGTAAGCTCTCACAGTTACTCTTGGTGGGCGCAGGAATGGGCCCTGCTGTGAGTTATTAGATCAAGATTTGTAATTGCAAGCACCTGATGAACAGGGCAGAAAAATTGGGCCTTTGGCGGTGGTGGTGGACGGTGTTGCCACAAGACTGTAGGCCCTCATAGTTACTCTTGGTGGGCGCAGGAATGGGCCCTGCTGTGAGTTATTAGATCAAGATTTGTAATTGCAAGCACCTGATGAACAGGGCAGAAAAATTGGGCCTTTGGCGGTGGTGGTGGACGGTGTTGCCACAAGACTGCAGGCCCTCATAGTTACTCTTGGTGGGCGCAGGAATGGGCCCTGCTGTGAACTATTAGATCAAGATTTGTAATTACCCGCCCCTGTTAAACAGGGGCTGAAAAATTGTGCCTTAGGCACTGGTGCTGGTGCCACAACACTGCAACCCCTCACAGAGACTGTACTTGGAGCACAGCAGTCACACGTGTTGCGAAGCATTTTTTTAAAAAATTGTAAGTACACGCCCCTGTTAAACAGGGGCTGAAAAATTGTGCCTTAGGCACTGGTGCTGGTGCCACAACACTGCAACACGGCCCTCACAGAGACTGTACTTGGAGCACAGCAGTCACACGTGTTGCGAAGCATTTTTTTAAAAAATTGTAAGTACACGCCCCTGTTAAACAGGGGCTGAAAAATTGTGCCTTAGGCACTGGTGCTGGTGCCACAACACTGCAACACGGCCCTCACAGAGACTGTACTTGGAGCACAGCAGTCACACGTGTTGCGAAGCATTTTTTTAAAAAATTGTAAGTACACGCCCCTGTTAAACAGGGGCTGAAAAATTGTGCCTTAGGCACTGGTGCTGTGGCATGGATCATTGAGGAGGAGGAAGAGGATAGTCAGTGAACATAAGAGGACAGTCACTCAGCATCAGCATAGGCAGTCTTGAAGGGATGTGACATTAAAAATTATTCGGTTATATCCGCCTCAGGTGCCTGGTAGCTGGTGGTGATCCAAGACTGATTCATTTTGATGAATGTCAGTCGATCAACCGAGGCGGTGGACAGGCGCACCCTATGATCAGTCACAAATCCTCCAGCAGCACTGAATGTGCGTTCGGAAAGAACGCTGGAGGCAGGACAGGCCAGTAGCTCAATTGCATACTGTGCAAGCTCTGGCCAGTGATCCATCCTCAGGACCCAGTAAGCCAGAGGATTTTCGGTGGGAAAGGTGTCCAAGTCTGACCTTGCCCCAAGGTATTCCTGCACCATGTATATCAGACGCTGGCGATGGTTGCTGGAACCGATCATACCTTGGGGCTGCGGACTAAAAAATTGTCTGAACGCATCGGTCAGACGTCCACCTTCCCCACCGCTCCTTCTGCCACTGACCGAAGCCTCAGCAACTCGTCGCCCAGGACCAGGAGTTTGTAGCCTCCCAGTTTCTGGGAACGCGTTGCACAGACCTTTCTGCAAGGCCTCCCTGAGATGTCTCATCCTCTGCTCCCTCTGCGACGGCAAGATAAGGTCCGCAACCTTACCCTTGTACCGCGGATCAAGGAGAGTGGCCAGCCAGTAATGGTCCCTCTCCTTGATCCGAAGAACACGAGGATCCTTCCGCAGGCTTTGCAGGATCAGGGAGGCCATGCAGCGTAGGTTAGCTGAGGCATTCGGTCCGGAGTCTTCTGGGTCACTGAGGATGACATGATCGCCAGCCACCTCCTCCCAGCCACGTACAAGTCCACTGGCTTGTTGGGACTGTACATCATCCCTAAAAGACTGCTGCTGCTGATGCTGAGTGCCAGGCTCCACCTCCATGCTCACACAATCCTCCTCCTCCTCCTCCTCCTCCTCCTCCTCATCCTCTTCCTGTGTGATGGGTGGGACAGAAGGAACACTGTCCGGATAAAGGGGGCCTTGAGAGGCAAGGAAGTCCTCCTCTTCCTGCCTCTGTTCTGCCTCAAGTGCCCTGTCCATTATCCCACGCAGCGTATGCTCCAACAGGTGGACAAGAGGGACAGTGTCACTGATGCATGCACTGTCACTGCTCACCATCCTCGTGGCCTCCTCAAATGGTGAGAGGACAGTGCATGCATCCCTGATCATGCTCCACTGACGTGGGGGAAAAAAAACCAAGCTCCCCTGACCCTGTCCTGGTGCCGTAGTCGCAAAGGTACTCATTGATGGCCCTCTGCTGCGTGTGCAGTCGCTGCAGCATGGCCAACGTTGAGTTCCACCTGGTGGGCATGTCAGATATTAGGCGGTTCTTGGGCAGGTTCAGCTCCTTTTGCAGCTCAGTCAGCCGAGCACTGGCATTATAAGATCGGCGGAAATGCACACAGACTTTCCTGGCCTGCCTCAGGACATCCTGTAAGCCTGGGAACCTGCCCAAGAACCGCTGCACCACCAGGTTGAGGACGTGAGCCATGCAGGGCACATGGGTGAGCTGCCCCTGTCGCAGGGCGGAGAGGAGGTTGGTGCCATTGTCAGAAACGACCATTCCTGGCTTAAGCTGACGTGGCGTCAACCACCTCTCGGCCTGCCCCTGCAGAGCTGCCAGAACCTCTGGCCCAGTGTGGCTCCTGTCCCCCAAACACACCAGCGCAAGCACGGCATGGCATCTTTTTGCCTGCGTACTTGCGTAGCCCCTTGTACGCCTACGGAGCACCGCTGGTTCCAAGGACAGAGCACTGGAGGAAGAAGAAGAGGAGGGGGTGGAGGAGAGAGGTGTGTCACAACCAGTAGCAGTAGTCGCGTTTTGGAGGCGTGGTGGCGGAACAACCTCCAACACTACTGCACCTTGTCCTGCATCCCTCCCAGCTGCCAATAGAGTGACCCAATGGGCCGTGAAAGAAATATACCGTCC
This sequence comes from Lithobates sylvaticus, assembly GCA_028564925.1. NCBI lineage: Eukaryota > Metazoa > Chordata > Amphibia > Anura > Ranidae > Lithobates > Lithobates sylvaticus. Next base: position 83,761,593 of record CM053038.1, on the reverse strand, counting down.
CTGTCCATGCCTGCTGGACCATGAGTCAGCGGTAATATGCACCTTACCGCTGACCGCCCTGTCCAGCGAGGCATGGACATTGCCCTCCACATGCCGGTAGAGAGACGGAATCGCCTTCCGCGAGAAAAAGTGGCGTTTGGGAACCTGCCACTGAGGAACCGCACATTGAACAAACTCACGGAAGGGGGCCGAGTCTACCAACTGAAAAGGCAGCAGTTGAAGTGCTAGCAATTTAGCAAGGCTAGCATTCAACCGCTGGGCATGTGGATGGCTGGGAGTGTACTTCTTTCTACGGTCCAGCAGCTGGGGCAGGGAAATTTGCCTGCTGCATTCGGACGTCGGTGTACTGCAAGTACTTGGTTGTGACACACCGAATTCTACACCTTCAGTCCTCTCAGAGCAGCTTTCAGAGAGGACTGAAGGTGTAGTGGGGATGGAGATCCCAGCTGAGGAGGAGCAAGGAGAGGTCCGCTTAGTTCTTTGGTGTGGGTCTTTTATGTGTGCCTGCCAACGAGCTGCATGGCAGGTCGCCATATGTCTGGTCATGCTTGTCGTGCCCAAGCGGCTGATGTTTTGGCCACGCGAGATACGCTTGAGACAAATATTGCAAATAGCAGTGGTGCGATCTGCTGCACTCGTCTCAAAAAAGGCCCACACCAAAGAACTTTTCTGATAACGTGCAGAGGCAGCGCCCTGCACAGGCGGAGCTCTGCGGTGTTGTACAGTTGCTGTGCTGGCCTCTACCTGGCCTCCAGGGGGCATCCTGCCTCGTTGGACATGTGACGCCGCATCCTCCTCCTCCTCGTCCTCCTCCTCATCCTCTCTCCCTTGAGGCACCCACGTGGAGTCAGTGACCTCATCATCCCCTCCCTCTTCACCACTAGAGCAAACCTGGCAGTAAGCTGCAGCTGGTGGAACTGTACTGCCAGATTCCTCAAGCTGGGTATCGTCATCCGAGCCTTCGAATCGTTGGGCATCCTCCTGGAGCATGTACCCAACACTGTGCTCAAAGAGTTCGGGGGACTCCTCAGGAGGACATGGTGGGTCTAGGGAAGGGGTGGCTGATGATGCTCTGTCAGTACCCTGAGCCTGGGTGAGAGAGGATGAGGAGGATGAGGAGGGCTTGGTCATCCATTCTACCAAGCCTTCAGCATGATGCGGCTCCACATGTCCAGCTGCCGAAAACAAAGACGCGCGTGTCCCATGGCCACGTGCTGATGACGATGCACGACCACGTCCACGTCCACGGCCACGTCCACTAGAAACAGAGCCTGCCTGCCCTGTGTTCTTGGCTCTGCACGCTCTGCCTCCCCTTGGCGGTCTTCCAGCCATTGTAGTCGGTAGTCCTGTGGGTGCTGCTGAGAAGAAAATATAGGAGCTCTGTGTGATGCCACTAACACACTAGAAGTCCTATGGGTGCTTCTGCAAAGAAAATAGAGGAGCTCTGTGTGATGCCACTAACACACTAGAAGTCCTATGGGTGCTTCTGCAAAGAAAATAGAGGAGCTCTGTGTGATGCCACTAACACACTAGAAGTCCTGTGGGTGCTTATGCAAAGAAAATAGAGGAGCTCTGTGTGATGCCACTAACACACTAGAAGTCCTGTGGGTGCTTATGCAAAGAAAATAGAGGAGCTCTGTGTGATGCCACTAACACACTAGAAGTCCTGTGGGTGCTGCTGAGAAGAAATATATAGGAGCTCTGTGTGATGCCACTAACACACTAGAAGTCCTATGGGTGCTTCTGCAAAGAAAATAGAGGAGCTCTGTGTGATGCCACTAACACACTAGAAGTCCTGTGGGTGCTGCTGAGAAGAATATATAGGAGCTCTGTGTGATGCCACTAACACACTAGAAGTCCTATGGGTGCTTCTGCAAAGAAAATAGAGGAGCTCTGTGTGATGCCACTAACACACTAGAAGTCCTGTGGGTGCTTCTGCAAAGAAAATAGAGGAGCTCTGTGTGATGCCACTAACACACTAGAAGTCCTGTGGGTGCTTATGCAAAGAAAATAGAGGAGCTCTGTGTGATGCCACTAACACACTAGAAGTCCTGTGGGTGCTTATGCAAAGAAAATAGAGGAGCTCTGTGTGATGCCACTAACACACTAGAAGTCCTGTGGGTGCTGCTGAGAAGAATATATAGGAGCTCTGTGTGATGCCACTAACACACTAGAAGTCCTATGGGTGCTTCTGCAAAGAAAATAGAGGAGCTCTGTGTGATGCCACTAACACACTAGAAGTCCTGTGGGTGCTTATGCAAAGAAAATAGAGGAGCTCTGTGTGATGCCACTAACACACTAGAAGTCCTGTGGGTGCTTATGCAAAGAAAATAGAGGAGCTCTGTGTGATGCCACTAACACACTAGAAGTCCTGTGGGTGCTTATGCAAAGAAAATAGAGGAGCTCTGTGTGATGCCACTAACACACTAGAAGTCCTGTGGGTGCTGCTGAGAAGAATATATAGGAGCTCTGTGTGATGCCACTAACACACTAGAAGTCCTGTGGGTGCTTCTGCAAAGAAAATAGAGGAGCTCTGTGTGATGCCACTAACACACTAGAAGTCCTGTGGGTGCTTCTGCAAAGAAAATAGAGGAGCTCTGTGTGATGCCACTAACACACTAGAAGTCCTGTGGGTGCTTATGCAAAGAAAATAGAGGAGCTCTGTGTGATGCCACTAACACACTAGAAGTCCTGTGGGTGCTGCTGAGAAGAATATATAGGAGCTCTGTGTGATGCCACTAACACACTAGAAGTCCTGTGGGTGCTTCTGCAAAGAAAATAGAGGAGCTCTGTGTGATGCCACTAACACACTAGAAGTCCTGTGGGTGCTGCTGAGAAGAATATATAGGAGCTCTGTGTGATGCCACTAACACACTAGAAGTCCTATGGGTGCTTCTGCAAAGAAAATAGAGGAGCTCTGTGTGATGCCACTAACACACTAGAAGTCCTGTGGGTGCTGCTGAGAAGAATATATAGGAGCTCTGTGTGATGCCACTAACACACTAGAAGTCCTGTGGGTGCTTATGCAAAGAAAATAGAGGAGCTCTGGGTGATGGGACTAACACACTTCAAGTCCTATAGGTGCTTCTGGGAAGAAAATATAGCTCTGTGTGTGTGATGGGACTAACACACTTCAAGTCCTATAGGTGCTTCTGGGAAGAAAATATAGCTCTGTGTGTGTAATGGGACTAACACACTTCAAGTCCTATAGGTGCTTCTGGGAACAAAATATAGCTCTGTGTGTGTAATGGGACTAACACACTTCAAGTCCTATAGGTGCTTCTGGGAACAAAATATAGCTCTGTGTGTGTGATGGGACTAACACACTTCAAGTCCTATAGGTGCTTCTGGGAAGAAAATATAGCTCTGTGTGTGTAATGGGACTAACACACTTCAAGTCCTATAGGTGCTTCTGGGAAGAAAATATAGCTCTGTGTGTGTGATGGGACTAACACACTTCAAGTCCTATAGGTGCTTCTGGGAAGAAAATATAGCTCTGTGTGTGTAATGGGACTAACACACTTCAAATCCTATAGGTGCTTCTGGGAAGAAAATATAGCTCTGTGTGTGTGATGGGACTAACACACTTCAAGTCCTATAGGTGCTTCTGGGAAGAAAATATAGCTCTGTGTGTGTAATGGGACTAACACACTTCAAGTCCTATAGGTGCTTCTGGGAACAAAATATAGCTCTGTGTGTGTGATGGGACTAACACACTTCAAGTCCTATAGGTGCTTCTGGGAAGAAAATATAGCTCTGTGTGTGTGATGGGACTAACACACTTCAAGTCCTATAGGTGCTTCTGGGAACAAAATATAGCTCTGTGTGTGTGATGGGACTAACACACTTCAAGTCCTATAGGTGCTTCTGGGAACAAAGTATAGCTCTTTGTGTGTGATGGGACTAACACACTTCAAGTCCTATAGGTGCTTCTGGGAAGAAAATATAGCTCTGTGTGTGTAATGGGACTAACACACTTCAAGTCCTATAGGTGCTTCTGGGAACAAAATATAGCTCTGTGTGTGTAATGGGACTAACACACTTCAAGTCCTATAGGTGCTTCTGGGAACAAAATATAGCTCTGTGTGTGTGATGGGACTAACACACTTCAAGTCCTATAGGTGCTTCTGGGAAGAAAATATAGCTCTGTGTGTGTAATGGGACTAACACACTTCAAGTCCTATAGGTGCTTCTGGGAACAAAATATAGCTCTGTGTGTGTGATGGGACTAACACACTTCAAGTCCTATAGGTGCTTCTGGGAAGAAAATATAGCTCTGTGTGTGTAATGGGACTAACACACTTCAAGTCCTATAGGTGCTTCTGGGAACAAAATATAGCTCTGTGTGTGTGATGGGACTAACACACTTCAAGTCCTATAGGTGCTTCTGGGAAGAAAATATAGCTCTGTGTGTGTGATGGGACTAACACACTTCAAGTCCTATAGGTGCTTCTGGGAACAAAATATAGCTCTGTGTGTGTGATGGGACTAACACACTTCAAGTCCTATAGGTGCTTCTGGGAACAAAGTATAGCTCTTTGTGTGTGATGGGACTAACACACTTCAAGTCCTATAGGTGCTTCTGGGAAGAAAATATAGCTCTGTGTGTGTAATGGGACTAACACACTTCAAGTCCTATAGGTGCTTCTGGGAACAAAATATAGCTCTGTGTGTGTAATGGGACTAACACACTTCAAGTCCTATAGGTGCTTCTGGGAACAAAATATAGCTCTGTGTGTGTGATGGGACTAACACACTTCAAGTCCTATAGGTGCTTCTGGGAAGAAAATATAGCTCTGTGTGTGTAATGGGACTAACACACTTCAAGTCCTATAGGTGCTTCTGGGAACAAAATATAGCTCTGTGTGTGTGATGGGACTAACACACTTCAAGTCCTATAGGTGCTTCTGGGAAGAAAATATAGCTCTGTGTGTGTAATGGGACTAACACACTTCAAGTCCTATAGGTGCTTCTGGGAACAAAATATAGCTCTGTGTGTGTGATGGGACTAACACACTTCAAGTCCTATAGGTGCTTCTGGGAAGAAAATATAGCTCTGTGTGTGTAATGGGACTAACACACTTCAAGTCCTATAGGTGCTTCTGGGAAGAAAATATAGCTCTGTGTGTGTAATGGGACTAACACACTTCAAGTCCTATAGGTGCTTCTGGGAAGAAAATATAGCTCTGTGTGTGTAATGGGACTAACACACTTCAAGTCCTATAGGTGCCTCTGGGAACAAAATATAGGAGCTCTGCCTGCCTGCCACGAACACACTACAAGTCCTATAGGTGCTTCTGGTAACAAAATATAGGAGCTCTGCCTGCCTGCCACTAACACACTACAAGTCCTATAGGTGCTTCTGGTAACAAAATATAGGAGCTCTGCCTGCCTGCCACGAACACACTACAAGTCCTATAGGTGCTTCTGGTAACAAAATATAGGAGCTCTGCCTGCCTGCCACTAACACACTACAAGTCCTATAGGTGCTTCTGGTAACAAAATATAGGAGCTCTGCCTGCCTGCCACGAACACACTACAAGTCCTATAGGTGCTTCTGGTAACAAAATATAGGAGCTCTGCCTGCCTGCCACGAACACACTACAAGTTCTATAGGTGCTTCTGGTAACAAAATATAGGAGCTCTGCCTGCCTGCCACGAACACACTACAAGTCCTATAGGTGCTTCTGGTAACAAAATATAGGAGCTCTGCCTGCCTGCCTGCCACGAGCACACTACAAGCCCCTCTTTGTCAATCAATCTTTGTAACTGAATCTATCTAACTCAATCTCTGCAAATGAATCTCTCTATCTATCTAAATGCAGCAGAGTGTCACAGAAACAGCCTGCTCAATCTGCGCCGGAACAGCATGTGACCGGCGCAGACGGCGTGGCGGCGTTTTATAGGGGGGGCGTGTACTACAGCCCCTGAGCTGTAATTGGCTACAGGCGTCCTGCCTGTAGCCAATTATGGCTCTTCGAGTTTCCGGGGCTGTGATTGGCCAAGCATGCGGGGTCACAGTGCATGCTTGGCCAATCATCAGCCAGCAATGCACTGCGTCGGCCGCGCCGGCCGCAATGCATTGCGGGGCCGCTCGCATCACACGAACGTGATGCGAGCGGCCAAAATAGTTCTGGGCTCGCCGAGCGAGCGAACGCCCGGTGCTCGATGCGAACGTGGGTTCGCATCGAGCACCGGGCCCATCCTTACTATAGAGTATCACTGGAGTGACAGCTCTGGGGCTGCTGATATCACATACAAAATGGTGACACCCAGCAGCAGTCTCAGGGCTTTTTGGATGCCTATACCAGTAATGATTTAACAATAAATGACAAGCCTAAAATACAATTTTTAATTTAACATATAATCCAATGGAAAGACTTTTGGTAAAATTGTCTGGTGACGGTCTTTTTCACGTGAAACTTACAAAAAACGAAATGTAAATAACCATGTTTATTGGTTTACTGGCCACATGAACTGATACTTTGTTCAGCCATTTATGTGGTAAACACATCTCTGCTAGTCATGGCAAGGGTATTGCATATGGGAAGGGGTCACCCAAATCACACCCTAACCTCTCACTTAGAAAAACTGAGACTACATCCAGGCTGAATTTTAGTGGCCACACCAACTTCCCTTCTCACTCCTAGAAGAAAATTGAGTCAGGCTGAGTGCTGATTAGCCATTCACAGGAAGCTTTGTATTCTTTAAATAAATACACATCTTCCTCTGATTGGCTGAAGTGGAGCTGGTGACATCATCTGCCTCAGCCAATCAGAAGAAGCTTTGTCAATAGAATAAAAGGCTTCTTGTGGAAGGCTAGGCAGCATTCAGCTTGACTCGATTTGGTTTCAGTAGTGAGACTGGATGTTCTGGTCTTAATACTGGAACACAGCGTTGTATACTGTGTAGCTGAGGCTACATACCACTTATACAGAGCACACAGCGGCTACATCTAGTAGTCCAATGTAATAGTCCATTTGCAACAGCTTTATCCAAACTATTTAAACTATTTTAACATACAGTTAGAACACACTGAGGGAGCACATAATTAACCCCTTGATCGTCTCCTAGTGTTAACCCCTTCCCTGCCAGTGACATTTACACAGTAATCAGTGCATTTTTATAGCACTGATCGCTGTATAAATGCCAATGGTGCCAAAGAAAGTGTCAAGTCTCTGATCTGTCCATTGCAATGTTGCAGTACCACTAAACATCGCAGATCACTGCCATTACTAGAAAAAAAAAATTAAATAAAAATGCCATAAATCTTTCCCATAGTTTGCAGACGCTATAACTTTTGCGCAAAACAATCAATATACGCTTATTGCGATTTTCTTTTTATAAAAAATATGTAGAAGAATAAATATTGGCCTAAACTGATGAAGAAATATATATATTTTTTTAATTTGTGGGGATATTTATTATAGCAAAAAGTAAAAAATAGTTATTTTTTTCAAAATTGTCGCTATTCTTTTGTTTATAGCGCAAAAAATTAAAAAACGCAGAGGTGATCAAATACCACCAAAAGAAAGCTCTATTTGGGAAAAAAAAGGACGTAAATTTCGTTTGGGTACAGCGTCGAACGGCCATGCAATTGTCATTTTAAGTGGCACAGTGCCAAATTGTAAAAAGTGCTCTGGTCAGGAAGGGGGTAAAATTTGCCGGGGCTGAAGTAGTTAATGTTTAGTGGCGAGGACCAGGAGATGTACTATATGACGTGTGAGTAATGTGAGCAGATCATGCCAGCAGTAAGTGGGTTTCTTCTTTCGGCGGGTTATCCTCCATTGTGGTTGACGTGGATCTGCACCCACTGGATAACATGGTTGATGTATTTACATTAAGAAACAAAATTAATTAATTTAAAAAAGGACTTGTCAAAAGCTTTGTCGGTGTGTTTATTTACTTTTCATTATTTGTGTGGAAAAAAAAAAAAGTAGGTTACAGTGTACCCCTTTCTCATTCATATGGGGGGTGGTATCTGGGGACCCGCTTATTGTTAAAGGGGGTTATAGATAAGCTGCCCGCTTAGAGACCCACATAACCACTGGGTCAGGGTTGTATGAAAGAGACCCTTGTCCTTATCAACATGGGTAGCCCACCCCATTGAGGGAACATGGCCTGGTATGGTTGAGGAAGAAGGGGCCGCACACTCGTCCCCTCTTTTCCTGTCCAGCCAGACTACATGCTAAGATGAGGGTTTGGTGTGGAACTTTGAGGGAACCCTACTATTTTCTTATTTCTGGCATGCACTTTACCCCTGTAAAATCTATACCAGACCCAAAGGGTTGAATATGAACATTGGGGGGACTACATGCCATTTTGTTTTTGACAATCCCTGTCCTTTTGACTACATTATGCTGTCAGACAGGAATCCCCAGTACAGAGAGGCTTGTGGATGCAGTGTAGAGAGAGAGGCTTGTGGTTCCAATGTGGAGAGAGTCTTTTGGCTCCAGTGCAGAGAGAGGCTTGTCTTCCCAGAGTAGAAAGAAGCTAGTGGCCCCAGTGTAGGTAGAGCTTTGTGGTTCCAGTGTGGAGGGAGGCTTTTGGCTTCATGTAGAGAGAAGCTTGTGAATCCAGTGCAGCGCAAGACTTGTGGTTAAGTATAGATAGAGGCTTTCATCTCTAGTGTAGAGGGAGGCTTGTGGCTTCAGTGTAGAGAGAAGTGTGTGGCTCAAGTGTAGAGTTATTTTTTTAGCAAGCTTTTCTCTTTAAGACAATGAAGCTCAGAATTACAAGTACTAGAATAGGAATATATTCATTTTCACTTTTGGCCCCTATTCACACTTGCGGGAAACCTAGTAGGGATTCTTGTGATTAGCTGTGGGTGGAAAGCCCCATTGAAAAAAGGCTGATAGCTCTGGCAGATATTTGCATCCACTTGCATGTAAGTGCTCATGCCCTGTACACAGACTGTTGCAAATGGCTCCGTTCTCAAGTGTGAGTTTGGCCTTATTACATAACCCTACCAATTTTTTTTTTTTTTTTTGGAATAAAACAAGGAAAGATTAGAACCACTGGCAGATATTTCCTGCTATCTGCATCCCTATCAGGAGAGTGCATTTCCTGTCTGCAGAAAAAAGATAAAACATTATTGGAACTTTTCCCAACATGAAAGGAAATTTAATCTCTGACCTATTACTGGAATAATTGCCCCTCACTGGAAGACATCCCCCTACCCTACAGTATTTGCCACAAGTGTTATTTTTTGGGTAACCCCTTAATTTCTCTCTTCGAGGATGTTGGTCAGAACAAATAGTGGAGTTAGATCTCCTCAACAGAGACACCGACAGCAGTAAACTGAAATGTTCTCCATCTCTTCCTCTATTCAAGACTAGAAAAATCATTTGTCTGGAGCTATATTTTTACATCCTAATGCTGCAACTAATTTCGCCACATTAGCGGGATATTCTAAGATCTAACACATGTATTGTTAGCTGGATAGGAATCACCAATTTAGTTTGAATTACATATTTATTGTTCTCAATATTTTTAATGCATATCATCTGATTCAAAGAAAGCCCGGCACCAACTCCTATCATTTGAATCTTATCCAAAGTACAGAGCTGTTTTTTTAGCAGACAATGTGTTGGCAGGAGCAGTCTTGCATGTCATACACTGCATCTTCATTTTGTACCAAGACGTGAGTGATTTATTGCAAACTGTTAACAGAGTTTTGCTATTTTAATCCATAGACAAAAGTTTTTGTTTCAATAGTAAGTACATTATGAAGTGTCATAATTCTTCTTGCCCGACATCTGTGCTACAATTGGATTTGTTTGAGTGCCAGTTTTATTCTAGATAGAAAATTATTTGATAAGTTTACGAATGAGAAAATCTTTTTTTTTATTTTTTTTAGAAATTAAATTAGATTGTCTGAAGAATCAATATAAAGTTATACCCCATTATCAGAATCACACCCATAAGCAGAGCTTGCAATACAATTGGCTAAAAACGACAAAATTGATGAAAGGCTTGTTTTATGGCTGCCTCACAGAAAAAGTCTATTCAGACTCAACGTACGTTGGCTGGGCAGGAAATAGCGGTGACGTCAATACGCTCGTGAGAGTGCTGGGACAATTTTTGTTTCCAATGCCTGTGATTACAGTCTTGTTGTAAGTATTTTTTTTTATAAATTGCCGTTTTTAATTTGGACGCCGTGCAATGAGTTTCCCTTTTTTATTATGATCACTGATTGAATCGGCTTCTGAAAATATCCTGTGGCTACATCTTTGGCTCGTTTTCACCAATGATCCCCTGCTGGGAGGCTGGATAATTCAAGCTGATCTACACCTAATGTGAGGGGTAATAGAGCTCACAGATGCTAGTATAGACCTTGATAGGTCTTTGGATCTGGTAAGAAGACAATTTTGTCTGATCTATCCAAGCACTGGGTGTCTCACTTGTTTTAAGGACTTTTGCACTTTATCACTATGGAATTTATTGTTTTATATGATTATTTTTTATAATATTTGAAGGTTTATTCACATAATTTAGACATTTTTCTATATATGTTTTTGGATGTTGCTGTGTACAATGTTGTGAGTGCTGCTGTTTATCATTCATTCATTTAATTTTATTTTTATTCACATATATACCAAGCACATTATATTATTAATCCTTGTTTTATGGCTGACCATACCACACACCTGAGGAGTGCTTGTTACCCAGTTGAAAAAAAAACAGTCCCTTCCCCAAGAGTGCTTTCTGTACACCTGGCAAATCAGTACTAAAGAATTAAAACATTCAATATTTCATTTGAAGCATATAGAGAACAAGTCATCAGTCAGCATTTGAAGCCCAGTGACCACTCCTAAATTTGTTATTTAACAGACTAGCCTTAAAGTGTTACTAAACCCAGGACCCTGCATTCACTATATCTGGTCTCCCACAGCCCACAGAACATGAAAATGCAATTATTTTAGTAAATATAAACTGCTAAATACCTTTTCTCATTAGCAGTATATAGCAGTCTTGAGGCTTCAGTGTCTGGTTAAACATTATAGGAGGAGTTTCATTCTGCTGACTGTCCTATCAGGCTGCATGACCCCTGATCCTCTGGCAGGACAGTGCTGATTGGCCCTGTGCCGATTACATGTACAGGATCAAACTGTCTTTTTACACAGTGCAGATGATTAATCCCTTAGGTTCCACAGTGAGTATAAGAAGCATGCTTTATTGCATATATAGATCTTTATTTGGCCTGTTGGCTAAACTAATAAGCTCATCTATCCACACATACACATGGTATTCTGACAGCAGGACCAGCCATTAACAGAATTTAGAGATCAGCACCTGTAGCTCATTGGCTGCAGTCAGTGATTTTCAAAAGTTTTACCAACATTAGTAAAATTAGTAGGTACAATGCCTGGCGGGTGTGGAGATGTGACTCGGTGTACATCTTGCGGCATGTATGCGTTCATTGATTATCTGATCATGGGCGAATACTGCTGTGCAAAATGTAAGCAAATTGTTTCCCTGGAAGCCCAGGTTCTGAATCTGGGGAAGCAACTGTCAGTACTGAGAAGACCCTCCATACTAAAGGAGAGCCAAGAACGTACCCAGCAGGTGCTGGCAGGGGCCAGCACAGAGGCGAGTGGAGACAAAGAGGTGCAGGCACTAGAATAGAGTAGATGGGTGACAGTTAGGTAGGTTAAAGGGGAAAGTGCCAGGGAGGCCAAACCTGGGCTGGAACATCCCAATAAGTACGCTCCATTGAGTGACATTGGTGAAACCAGTCGAGGACCAGCACTGCCGAAGCTGAGGGACTCCCCTAGCTGCCAGGGGAGGAACTCCTCCAGTGAGAGTGGGGGGGGGGGTGAAGGGAAAGGAAAGACAGATTCTGGTGGTAGGGGACTCAATTCTTAGGACAGAGAGGGCAATCTGTAACAAAGACTTGAAGCGCCAAACTGTATGCTGTCTCCTGGGCGCTCGGGTTTGGCACATCACAAATTTGGTGGACAGATTACTGGGAGGGGCTGGGGAAGACCCCAATAATAATAATAGTTATAAAAATAAACAATTAAAACCTATATTTGCAAAACATTATTTGACAGCATTTCTTCACACCTGCCTAAAACTTTTGGCACATTGTCCTAAATATTTGTACCGTGTTTGTTTGTTTATTTTGTGTATGGAAGTGCTTATTACTGATATTTATCTTATTATGCACAACGGTTAAAGTGCAGTGGTGCAGGCACACAGAACAGCATGTGAGAAGATGGCATTAGACATGGTCTTACGGCGACCAAACACCGTAGATAACAATTTCTTGATCCAGCAACAATTCACTATTTAGGGCGCTCCTGTTTGGAGAAAAGCTGACCCAAATGACAATGTCAACAAATATACATACCATCCATTGATCAGTTCCTCACTCTAATCATTCACTAACCCCCCATAAATCAGCACTTTTATTCATTATTCACCAACACCCCATCCCCCAAAATCAAGAACCTGCTCCACTATTGCCCACCCCCTGAGAAGTTCTCTGCTTCAATCCAACCTCTACCACTCTCAACAACTGAGCTTCCATTCTGCCCTACTCAAACCTCTTTCCCATTATCTCATCCACAACTGTGACCCTGACATCTCAACCACCCCTTACACACATAACTCCTTGATTTATCTGCCCCAAACCTTAGCACCTTCTTCGCTCCATCACCTTACCTTCCGCCAACATATTTTGCTCCCTGCCACCTCACACTTTGCTCACAAAGGATCCCTCCCCAGCTATCTCACCCCAGGTCACAGTGTATACCCCCCCATGTCACATACAGTCGCCTCTGCTCAGAATGCCTCCATGCCCAGTAATATCCCTCTCAAAACACAGTAGAGTCCCTCCTGGTACCTAACAACATTATTCATCCACTTACAGTAACCACTTAATAGCATCATTTAAAATGCTACCCATAGAGGAGTTGCTAGATCCTAGCATATACTCTAAGACCCCATACACATTATTAGATTTTTTGCAGATTTTTGTCTTCAGATTTACCAAAACCATCGAGTGCAAGGGCCTGCCTGATTGCATACAAATTGAAACGCTTAAGGTTTGACCTCACATTATATGGTTTTGGTAAATCTGAAGACAAAAATTTGCAAAAAATCTAATAGTGTGTATGGGGTCTTATTCTCAGGATGATGGTTGATGGACAGCCCACAGCTTCTCAGGTTAGGACAGGTAAGAGGTAGCCGACCAGGATTTGGCCTTTTTTTTTAAGCCTGCACTCTAGTTTCTCAGCACACTGCACAGACTTGGCCACTGGCCTCTTGTTCACACAGCTGTTTCTCTTGGAGCAGCCTGGATCAGTAGCAGAGTGACTCAACCCAACAGAACACGGTCTTCTACAGCAGCCTAGTATAGAAGCACAGCACGTGGTCTCTACAGCTATCCTCTGTGTTTCTCAGTCCATTCCTAGGAATACAGGCAGTCAGTGGGAGCCGACCCAAACAAGCACCAAGTCCCATGCACAGGCTACCAGACATTCAAGCCTCTCTAGCTTCTGAACCAAATCCCCAGGCTAATGTTTACACTGCCCCAGCTCAACAAATGCACCTCCTGGTCCCCTGGCCCGAGCCATTAGCATCTCAAGCTCACCAACTCTCCCCAAGCGAGCTATTCTTCCTTCACTTCATCAATGTAAACAGCTTCTAAACTACTACGCCCTGCCTTCTGCACACTACAATCTGCTTTGCCATTCACCACTGCTCTTAAAGTGTCTCCTCTGATCGCCATGCTCCCCCAAACCTGTACAGTCTCTGTTATGGCATTCAGCACCACACCTTTGCTTCACAAGTGTCTCCTCTGCTGCCACCTATACATTATATTCTTCTCTGAAAATCATCTCTGCTCCACAATCTTAGCTGTTCAGGAACATGCAAATTTTTGCTAGAGTTTTTAAAACTAAAATATATTTTAATAGATAGTAGTTATATAGACAGAAATCTATGAATTTCAGTATGCTGGCCTTTAAATGGTTTTTAGCTGTACAATTTATGGTAAAACTTCTACTTTCCTCACATATTAGGTATCTTTTAATTTTCTCTCCACTAAAACACTTTACACCGCAACGCATAAATATTAATTTGGAAATTTGGCACCTAAATTCATAGCGGTGCACTTGTCCACTTTTAATTACTCTTCATGAATTACCATTCTGACAACATTTCTTAGCTTTCCCCAGAAAATTATCATACTGAATTAGGAAATTACTGATGCATTTTCAGACATTACACATATGCTAATCGACAAATCTTAAAAAAAGGAAATCCCAGTTGTGGCAAAGCATAACTAAAAAAAGCAAATCATTTTCAGCAGAAGTACCATCCTCTAATTGTATGTAAAGCCAAAACTTTTTCTATAGTTTTGTATAGAATGAGGAAATGTTAACAACTCGATCCAGGGATTTGTTGTTGGAGGAAAAAAGCAAGAGCAGGATCACCATACACCAATGTTGGAGTAAAAAAATATTATCTGACAAACTCCATGGCAGCCTACGTATGGGTTAATCCTGCCCTCTCATACCTCATAGGACCCCACTCCCATAAATCTTTGCTCCTAGCCAGATACCGTGTTCCTTTTTTGTTCTCCTTAAGGACTAAAGTAGTAGTTCTTCCCTTAAGGAGTCGTGAATCCGGGTCTGGTTCCTGTTCGCCGTTCACACGCATGATGAGTTCTGGTGTCTGGAGTCCAATAGCCCAGCTACTAGCAGGGTGGACATGGGGATGAAGAGCGATGCCATGAAGAGTGTACTATCCAGCCACTGGCTGCCAAGCGGCAGTATGGCCATTGGTCCTAGCTACTAGCAGGAGGCCTTTCCCTGAAATGATCCCCGGTGACGTGCCTGTGGATGGGAGCCAGGTCGGATGGTCGGCGTGCTGGAGCGGTAACGTATGGCAGCCTGTTTATGTTTGTTGTCTGTGGTTGTCTGCGGTTTCCATGTGGGTATGGCGGCTGGAGCGCATCTGCATTCCAATTCGCTGCTTTTCCTGTACTGCGCAGCCGCATAGTCTCGATTGAGATCGAGGCTTGGTCGGCGCATGCGCAGTACGGACGAATGATGGCGTTCGCGCATGCGCATGAGCGCTGTGGGGGTGACGCTGACGGTGTCATGACGTCACCCAGGCAGCAGATTTAAATGCCTGTCAGATTTCGACAGGCTTGCTGCTGCATTCATTTCAATACGAATTGACACTGTTGCTGTGCCTTACAGAGGTAAGAGGCTTTTATGCCTTATTCCCTATTGCCTTTTCATTGCATTTAATGTATGGTTTATGCATTAGGGATGTCTTTATATTTATATTTAATTTTAAAATAATTTTTAATTTAATTTTATTTATTTAATTATTCTCTATGGGTGTTGTTGCAGCCTGTCCAAATTTGTTATTATGGATGTTTCGCCGCCCCCTTGTGGCCAGCCCTTACGCCGCAGGTAGGAGGGATTTTTTTTGTTCCTTTTCTGCCTGTTTGGGTTGGTTGGGGTGTCGTTTTTTAAATTGGAATTTTTTTCTCATTATTTATTTTAGCCCTTCCGTACCGGATCTTACCATACCATCAGCACGCGAAGATAATGTACAGTCATTCAAGGTCAAGATCGGAACGTCCTAAGTCCTATTCTAGACACCGCTCTGAAAAGTAAAGTTCTGGGTCTCGGCACTATTCCCACCACCATTCTGGTCGTTCGGAAGGAAGATCATGTTGGGGCTGTAGAGCGAAAGTGCCAGAAGACAAAATCGGTATGCGATGTATGTTTCTCCCGAGCTGCAAAGGAAAGGAATGTTAATGACCAGCAAGTGGAGGCCTTGGTCAGGAAGGTTGTTCGGGAATCCCTGAACAAATCAGATTCCGCTCATGCAGCTATTCCTCCCTCTGAACCAACTTCAGTGGTTGAGGTAGAAGACCTTGAAGCTCCAGGTCCCTCCCGTGACAATTTCTCTTACAGCGGATCTTCGGACAGCAAAGCTGAAGTGGAGGATTCCAGTGCAGGATTTGATTTTTCCCAGGTCCCTCATCTGGTTAGGGCAGTGAAAGATGCACTGATGTGGAAGGAGCCAGTGGAAGCACCCTCTAAACAGAGGAAATACTTCAAACATCTTAAAAAAGAGCACTCAAGTTTCCCCTTCCTGGGTGAACTGGGAGAAATTATCTCGGATGAGTGGAGCAAAGTGGAGAGAAAGAATTCTCTTATCTCTAAAGTGGCCAGAATGTATCCGTTTAAAGGTGAGGAGGTTAAGCACCTGGAGTCTGCTCCTCTTATTGATGCAGCCTCTATGAGGCTGGTAAGACACGTCACGCTCCCACTGGAAGACACCATCTCTTTCAAGGATGGTCTTGAGAGGAAAATTGATACGGATTTGAAGCGTATCTACATCATGGCTGGAATGGCCTGCAAGCCAGCATTAGCCTTGGCAGCATTATCCAAAGCAATGGAGTGTTGGACGGATGATATGGGTGCAACCTTGGGAAGTATGTCCGAAGAAGCTCTCAAGAACTCTCCAAAACATGAGATGAAGATGGCATCAGCGTTTCTGGGTGAGGCCTCCCTGGATATAATCCGTCTGGTAGCACGTGTTATGCTGTCTTCCGTTACGGCCAAACGAGCTTTATGGCTACGCCCTTGGGTGGCGGATCCGGCCTCTAAACAGGCATGGGGCAAGATTCCCTTTGAGGGTTCTTCTCTCTTTGGGAATAAGCTCAATTCAGCCATCACTCGTGCTACGGGTGGGAAGTCCGGGTTCTTACCCTAGGATCGCCGTCTTTTGGGCCAAAAGACAGTCCAGTGCAGGCCAGACCCGGAACGTGCTAGGGATGCACGCCGTTACAGACCGGGTTGGGAATTTAGGAAGAACTGGAGGAGAAACCAGCCTTCTGGTCAGAAGCCTTCAAAATCTACATCTTCTGGGGGATGCAAAGCCTTTTTGATATAGTGCCTGTCCAGGCGGAGCAAGTAGGGGTTCGTTTACTCCGCTTCGGCCACGTCTGGGCAGCCTCGATACAAGATTATTGGGCTATAAAAACAGTTTCCCTAGGACATGCCTGGGTGTTCAGCAGTCCACCCATACATCGCTTCGTTCCCACAAGTCTTCCATTGTCGGAAGAGAAGAGAGAGGTTCTGTTGACCTACACGGACTCCCTCATCACCCAAGGTGCCGCCATTCCAGTTCTGTCCGAGGAAAAGTTTCAAGGGATTTATTCATCCCTCTTTATGGTTCTCAAAAATAGCGGTTCCTGGAGGCCGGTTATCGACCTGACTTACCTGAACTCCTTTATAAAAAAGGAGAAATTCAAGATGGAAACATTATTAACCATACGCCAGACAATTCAACCAGGCGATTGGTTAGTGTCAATAGACCTGAAAGATGCGTACTTTCATGTACCAATCGCGAAGGACTTCCAAAAATATCTCAGATTTTCAGTGGACCAAAAACATCTCCAATTCATATGTCTCCCGTTCGGGCTTACGACATCGCCACGGGTGTTTTCCAAGCTCTTACTGGCAGTGGTCGCCTTGATCAGAGTCAGAGGTATTCGGTTACATCACTATCTCGACGATCTACTCCTACTGTCTCAAGACAGAGAACAATTACTGTTACACTGGGAGCAAGTCATCTCTACCCTGACAGAATTTGGCTGGCTATTAAACCAGGAAAATAGTCATCTGGAGCCAACCCAGTCTCTAGTTTTTCTAGGGGCGCAGTTCGACACAGCGAAGAGCACCATCTCTCTTCCTCTAGAGAAGATCCCAGTAGTCCGGGACAGGATTCATCTGGCAATGTCAGCTCCCCTTCTCAGGGCCTCCCAGTGCCTCAGGATAATAGGCACCATGGTGGCGACAGCCCCTATGGTAAAATGGGCGCAATGGAGGATGCGGCCCTTTCAGAAAGGTTTCCTCCAACAATGGAATCCGGAGTTGCAAGATCACTTGATTCGGATAACTCCTTCCATGCGGGAGAGTCTCCCCTGGTGGTTGCAACGGAGGAATCTTCTCAACTGCCATTCGATAGCTCCAGTCTCCTGGATAACGGTGACGACAGATGCCAGCAGCATGGGCTGGGGGGGTTTTCGTCTGTCGGAGGTAGCCCAGGGCAGGTGGGATTTTCCACCTCAGGGGATGGTCTCGAACGTATTGGAGCTTCGAGCTGCCTTCCAGGCCCTTCAAGCTTTTCTCCATCTGACATCGGGAACCTCAGTCCTCATGAGATTGGACAATACGACAGCAGTGTCGTACATCAAAAGACAAGGGGGCACTCGCAGTCTCTCCCTTCTGAAGGAAGTGAGTCCAATTATGTCCTGGGATCAGGCGAACTTGATGGACCTGATGGCAGTGTATCTTCCTGGAATCCAAAATGTCCAGGCGGACTTCCTGTCAAGAACCTCCTTGGACAACGAGTGGTCTCTCCACACGTACGTTTTTGACTGGATCCTGTCATTGGGAATGACTCCGGAAGTGCACCTGTTTGCATCTCCTTGCAATGCCAAAATGAAGAAAGATTATACCAGGTATCGCTGTCCCCAAGCCATAGGAGTGGATGCTCTCACGGATCAGTGGAGATTCCACAATGCCTATGCCTTTCCTCCAGTCCCGATCATTCTTCGGTCTCTTTCGAGACTCAGACAGGAGATGGCAGAAATAGTGGCAATCATCCCATACTGGCTCAACAGGCCATGGTTTTCTCTCCTGTTGCAGTTGAGTTACCGGGACCCAGTTCCACTTCCCTCCAGATCGGATCTTCTACTACAGGGAACATCCCTTCACCCGTGTCTGTCCCATCTCCATCTGATGGTCTGGTGGTTGAGAGGAAGAGGCTGGAGGCATTAGGATGCCCAAGTTCAGCAATTACTACCCTGCTGAATTACAGGAACCCCCGGAGGAGGAGACATAGTCCATAAATTTAGACTAGATTCTCTGGTAAACTTTACTCGTATCCTGCCTCCTTTTCCTTTCCTGATGGACTCCATGGCAGCCTACGTATGGGTTAATCCCGCCTCTCATACCTCATAGGACCCCACTACCATAAATCTTTGCTCCTAGACAGATACTGTGTTCCATAACTTAGCCTACTCCAGCAAATGGGAGGGAGACTCCTGCTGCCATGGAGTCCATCAGGAAAGGAAAATTACGGTAAGTATTTGATATCAATTTTCCATGGCAGCCTACGTATGGGAAATAACTAGCCATACAGACTCGGGTGGGCACAAATTGCTGGTTCAACAGAAAAAGGTGTAATTGGCACTGTTCAAACAGATAAAACATTTAAACCAAAATTAACAGAGGAAAGAGCCGCCGGCTCAACACAATAGTGCCTCATGAAAGTGTTTATTGACGACCAAGAAGCTGCTTTGCAGATCACTTCCGCCGATACGTGTCGAGAGGCCGCCCATGATGTTGACATACCCCTGGTAGAATGGGCAGTCACGGTCTCCGGAGGAGCCAGCCCCTTAGCCGTATATGCCCTTTTAGATAGCTTGGACAGAAATATTGGGAAAACTATTTGGACACCCTATTAAGCCATCCCAATCCAGAAGAAAAGGTGATTTCCAACCTATAGAACTTCTTCTGCCAATCTTCAATAAATGGAGACAAACTTCCCCAATTACGGTCTGATGATCTGTTAAAACTCTCTACAACCATTCCTGGGGACCAATAAAGGCCATAAAATACCATGCAATGACACATCGATTTTTACACCACTCCTCCATATCCCTGCTCTGATCATAACTCATGGACCTAAGCCCTTCCTCCTGTGGTCTCATATGGACATTAAGGCAGGCCAACCACAGTTGCAGGAAAGAAATTTGCTTGTTTCCCCCATCAACACATACAGTGTTGATTCGGGAATCCCTCCTGCCAAGCCTTTGTCTTCTCCCAGCGAGGGGAAGCCAGGGAAAGCCACCTCCATCAGTAGAAGATAGTATTACAGCAGCCGCTAGTCATAATTGCAGGTAAAATCCAGCAGGCTGGCTGTAACCAAGTTGATCGATCAATCAACTTGGTAGATTTAACCTGTCCATACACGGTTTGAATCTTGGCCGGTTCCTCTTGAACCAGCTGAGGTTCAAGCAGTCTATGACCGGCATTGGATGGGGACTTGTATCACATAGTTTGGTCATGCCTCAAGATCTAACAGTGCTGGATGACAGTAAAATGTAACTACCAACACACACACATCAGTCAATAGCACAATTCTTGCAATACACAAAATGTACCAGACCAGATTAGTTCTCATTTGATCCCCCAATTGAAATTAGGGATGGGCTGTCTGTTCGGGTCAAACATGAGTTCGACTCGAACATTGGCTGTTCGCCTGTTCGCCGATTAGCGAACAATTTGGGGTGTTTGCTGCAAATTCAAAAGCATTTAAAAGTCTATGGGAGAAATCAAAATTGCTAATTTTAAAGGTTAATATGCATGGTATTGTCATAAAAAGTGTATGGGGACCTGGATCTTGCCCCAGGGGACATGTATCAATGCAAAAAAAAAGTTTTAAAAACATCTGTTTTTCCGGGAGCAGTGATTTTTAATAATGCTTAAAGTGAAACAATAAAAGTGTAATATTCCTTTAAATATCGTACCTAGGGGGTGGCTATAGTATGCCTGTAAAGTGGCGCATGTTTCCTATGTTTAGAACAGTCCGAGAAAAAATTTAATTTCTAAAGGAAAAAAGGTAATTTAAAAAGTACTAGCGCTAGCGCCGGCTATAATAAATTGTCGGGTCTCTGCAATACACATAAAAGTCATTGAAAAAACGGCCTGGGATTCCCCCACATTACTTTGGGTCTGGTATGAATATTAATGGGAACCCCGCGCCAAAATTTTTTAATAAATGGCGTGGGGGTCCCCCTCAAAATCCATACCAGACCCTTCAGGTCTGGTATGGATTTTAAGGGGAACCCTGCACCAAAATGAAAAAAAAAATGGCGTGGGGGTCCCCCCAAAAATCCATACCAGACCCTTATCTGAGCACGCAAACTGTCCCCATGAGGCCCATGTCCCATGTTGATGGGGACAAGGGCCTCATCCCCACAACCCTTGCCCGGTGGTTGTGGGGGTCTGCAGTGAAATGGTAATGGCCTTTTCACAAAAAATGTGTAAAAAAAAAAAAAAAAAAAAAAAGACAGTAGCTGTTTTTTTTTTTTTTTTTGGCACGGGGTTCCCCTTAATATTCATACCAGACCCAAAGGGCCTGGTTATGCACTGTGGGGGAATTCCAGGCTGTTTTTTTCCAATGACTTTTATGTGTATTGCAGAGACCCGACAATTCATTATAGCCGGCGCTAGCGCTAGTACTTTTAAATTACTTTTTTTCCTTTAGAAATTTCATTTTTTTCTCGGACTGTCCTAAACACGGGAAACATGCGCCACTTTACAGGCATACTATAGACACCCCCTAGGTACGATATTTAAAGGAATATTTCACTTTTATTGTTTCTCTTTAAGCATTATTAAAATCACTGATATTTTTTTTTTAATATTATTTATAATTTATTTTATATTTATTAATTATTATCTTATTTTTTTTTTTATTTTTATTTTTCCTTATAATAAATTTTTATATTTATTTTATTTTTTTTTATTAATCGAAAAAAAAAACGTTTTTTAAAACTATTTTTTGCATTGATACATGTCCCCTGGTGCAGGACCCAGGTCCACAAACACTGTTTATGATAATAACTTGCATATAAGCCTTTAAAATTAGCACTTTTATTATTATTCATGTTCGTGTGCCATAGACTTTACCGGTGTTCGAACAAATTTTTTGCCTGTTCGCATGTTCTGCTGCAAACCAAACGGGGGGTGTTCGGCCCATCCCTAATTGAAATTCAACTCCCTACTTAAATTAATCTCCAAATCTCATTTGCAGAGAAACCCCTCCCCCTGCACTTATAAGTGTTAGACTGACTGCCACCCAATGCTCGATGGTTAATTTCAGACACTAAACCGGTAAATATTGTACAGTTGTATGACTATCACTGTATCATTGGGCCGAATGTTGTGGCCATCTCTGGTATTAACTGTGTTCTCGCTTTAAAAATGAAGAAAATAAAATAGAGAAATGTGTATTTATTGCTTAGATTTACTGAATTTTATATGTTTTTATTTTGCATTCTTTTGAGAAGCACACTTTAAATGGAGATGACGGGCGGAGCCGGAGGCTTAAACAAAGTGCCTCGAGTACCTGAATTACTTTCAGGGTTTTACTGCAGATGTTGATAAGTTGTGCACAAAACCAGTCTGAACACTATTTCTTCTGCGTTGTTTCTTCACCATTAGAAGCATCTTGTGTGGAATGTTTAGTATGCATGGGGCTCAATTTACATAGCTTTAACACAAGGGTAAAAATCCTTAATTTTAGCCATGTGGTTGTAATTTTCAAATCTTATTGGCTCAGCTGAAAATTAACAGTCATTTTGTTTAAAGATACAAAATACAAAGTAATTTGGTTAAGTATTGATTAATAGATCATTATTTTTTTTTTTTTAATACAAGCAAAGTACATCTCAAACTGGGAGAGGAGGGAGCAGTCCTGGGGACTAGTTAGGCGTGCTTTATGTGCTGACATGAACCATGCTGTTAGGAGGAGAGATCAGAAAAAGTATTGGGGTGATCTCATCAGTCTGCTGCTGACTTTTCAATGTCCAATCAACAGGCTGGAAATGGAGAGAGAATACCACTGTTAGGCCGGCCATACACAGAGCAAATTTCTTTCCTGCAACCATGACAGGAAAGAAACTTGCTTGATTCCCCCATCAACACAGACAGTGTTTTGGCTGCGGGAATCCCTCCTGCCGGGCCATTGTCTTCTCCCGGTGGGGGGAGCATTCTGGAGGAAGCCAGTGATCATCGCTAGCAGCTATAGCAGCTACTAGCGATTAACGCAAGAGAATCCGGCAGGCGGGTTGTACCCAATTTGATCGGTCAATCAACCTGGTACATTCAGCCTGCCCATCAAATCTTGGCCGGTTCAGCAGGATTCAACCATGTATGGCTGGCCTTAGTGGTGTCATCCACTGGGATGTACTGTGCAAGAAGGATAATCTCAAAAATATTTCCCCAGGAATTTAAAATTTGACAGGAAAAACAGATGCCTGTTTTGGCCACAAACTAGAGTTTTGGTTTCTGCCTCTACCTCGCCTCATGCTGTCAAATTTACCAACCTACCCACAAAAGGCCGGGGGATCCCCAATTGGCTCTCCAGCAGCTCCTTTCTCATGATGTCAGAGTCCCTGTCCCAGAGGAGGAAATGTTCCAGGGTTTTATCTCAAACATATTCACCATCCCTCGATTGAACTACTTTTGGATGTCCCGTGGTCTAAGACTCTGATCCTGTGTCCTGTAATGTACATTTAGGAAAATAAGATTTTTAACTTGCCCATAAAAATCATATTTTTCAAGTACATTGCAGAACAAAGGTTCTTCCTCTCTACAAAACCAAGGCTTGCTGGGCATGGAAACCTTACAGTTTTTTTTTTTGTCAAAGTCTTTTTTCCGGAAAGCAGCTGCATTATAATGATCTCTATCTCTGATCCCATGTCCTGTAATGTACTCCAAGAATTATTATTTTTTTTTTTACAGTTAAGTCAAAAATCCTAGTTTCATGAATTATACCTATGATGGTCTGTTTCATGCCCCCCAGGAACTCTATGGCAATAGCCCCACAGCGGTAGGTTAGGATAAGCAGATGATCATTGGAATAATGTACATTCAACTCCTTCCTTCACACTGTTAATGCCCAGCTTCTCTGAGTATCAAAGCCCCGAGCTGTCAGAAAACCACATCTGGACCTTTGACTGTGAAATTTAGAACTACATGATATCTTTATGTCCCTGACAATCTAGCAGTCAGCATTAAAGTTTCTAGATAATTCCTATGATCACCACTCTGTGAAAGACATGATTTGAAGGATTTGGCCCTGCGTAACTCTTGACATGACTGTACAAAATGCACACATAGCATAGCATCAGGAAATTACTGGGTACCATGGCAACAATTCAAACCGCATATGTGTATACATAGAAAGATCAGCGAGGGCAGGCGAGTCTTTACGCTGAAGCCAAAAATATACCAAGTATATGTTTCAATCTCATAGAAAGCATTGTGACAGCATGAACAAGTTCAAAATAGAATACAGCAATGGGGTTTGTGTGTATGTTTTTTTAATGAAAAGTCAGAAGTATTTTGCACTAGGAAAAATGTAATAACACTTGAATTACTACCTATATCAAGAATATGGTTTAACCCAAACTGGAACTATAGACAAATTGTAAAAAAAAGTATATTTTCCAGCAGCATAGATGAAATCTGACTACATTTTCCGTTTCCTCTATAGCCCCCCTTCAAACTCAAAAACACAACCATTGTTGCATATTCCCTTATGACAGCACTGGCTGCCTGAGTGCACAATCACCAGCAAGTATCAAGCCTGACTGTGTTTTTTGTTTCTCCCATAACCCCCTGAGAGCTAAAAAAAACAAAAAAAAAACAGATATTCATGTGCAGAGTCTCAAACCTCCCATTATGGGGGTTACATCACTTTCTTACCATGTCCAAAATGGGCAAGGTTGTCACCCTTACATCAGCTGTGCCCTCCAGGTCCACAGCACTTTTATTAGAGTCGTCGCCTAGAGCTTAAATCTGGTCCATCAGTGGCTGCCCACACCTAGCCTTGCCCCAGTTGTTTGTCCCTTCCAACTTTTTTCCTGGGCGTATACGGCCTCCCCTGCTAGCAACTCCCATTCACATGCCATAAAATGTACCTGCAATGGAAGCATTGCACTTATATACAAGGTCTATGTAGACACTCCCACATTTACAGCCATTCTAAAGAGTTTATTTTTTATAGTAGAAGACTATAGATGTACTTTTAAAAAAGGGAAGTACACTGCATCTGAGCACTGCAAACCAAAAACCCTATTTCATTCATTTTTTTAATTTCAAAGCCAACTCACCCATCTATCCATGTCTCCATGATTTCTTGTGCTGAGAAATCACTTTGAAAAACACCCTCTAGCTATTTTGGCCATGGCTAATTTAAGTAAGGGCAGATGACTCGTGCAGAATTTACTTCCTGAAATACATCTGCCCTTAGCTCAGGCATGCAGGCAGTAGGGTGTGCATAGCTGAGAACATTTCCTCCACCCTTTTAAAGACAAAATTTGCCCTCCTGAAGACTACTGGGATATATGACATCATCTGCCTAGATATGGAAACCAGACAGTAACTGAAGAAATGTAAAAAATATATATATATATATATATATATATATATATATATATATATATATATATATATATAATATATTAAAAACAACTAAATATGCTATAATTTCTAATCTATTTACTAATGCAAGCATAGGGACTAAAAATTGTCAGCGTTGAATGAGAATGAAATTCTGGCTTAAATCTTAAAAGCACAATTCACCTAATTTTGAAAAAGTGTGAAAAAATTTGAGTCAGTCTCTCTCTCTCTCTCTCTCTCTCTCTCTCCCTCCCCCTCCCTCTCTCTCTCTCTCTCCCTCTCTCTCCTTCCCTCCCTCCCTCCCTCCCTCCCTCCCTCTCCCTCCCTCCCTCTCTCCCTCCCTCTCCCTCCCTCCCTCTCCTCTCCCTCCCTCTCCCTCTCTCTCCCTCTCTCTCCCTCTCCCTCTCCTCTCCCTCCCTCTCCCTCTCCCTCCCTCTCCCTCTCTCGACTTCCTTTGAGCACCCTTGGACTTGCTAGCCGCCTAGGCCCTCCTCTGGTCTCCTAGGCCCTTGTAGCCGTCCTAACCTTCCCAGTCCTTCAGACAAGAAATCCCCCCTCACCAGGGATGTAGTCTCACACAGGGCAGACAGTTTACATGACAGTGGTCTGTCTGTCTTTAACCACTTAATGACCAAAAGGATTTCCCCCCTTAATGACCAGGCCATTTTTTTTTTTTTTGCGATACGGCACTGCATCACTTTAACTGACAATTGCGCGGTCATGCCGCGCTGTACCCAAACAAAATTGACGTCCTTTTTTCCCACAAATAGAGCTTTCTTTTGGTGGTATTTGATCATCTGTGCGGTTTTAATTTTTTGTGCTATAAACAAAAAAAGAGCAAAATTTTTTAAAAACAAATATATATTTTTAACTTTTTGCTATAATAAATATCCAAAAAAAAACTCCCCCGGATGAAAAAAATCTGAAGCAGGACAAAACATCATTATCAATATCTTATTGTAGACATATTCCTCACACAGTATAACTAGCAAATGTTTCAGCATAGAAGTCCCTTGTACATCATACACACACTGGTATGATGCTTGCACTTATGCAGTGAGGTAGAATAAGTCCAAAGTTTTTTGTATCCATGGTCAGGACCACTGTTGGTCATCTTACTTTAAAAAAGTAATTAGTTAAGTTACAAATGACTTCTCCCAAAAAGTAATTGCGTTAGTAACTCAGTTACTACATTGGAAAAGTAATTAGTTATGCAGCAAAGTAACTGTCTTTTTTTTTTATATTCTATACGTGTAACTAAGGGGCGGGTCTAGTATTACTGTAAGCAAGGGGCGCATTTATTATTATTGTTATATATCGTGTAACCAAGGGGCTGCTCTATTATTACTCTAACCAAGGGGCAGATCTGTTATAGCGTGTAAGCAAGGGGCGGGTCTATTATTATTATAATCATATAAGGGGCGGATGGCTACAGAAGAGGGCGAATGTTAAATTAATGGGCAGAGCTCGATATATAACAATAATAATAAATGCTCCCCTTGGTTACAGTAATACTAGACCCACCCCCTAGTTACACGATAGACGCCCCTTGCAGAGTAGCACAAGCATCGGGAGCGTGCGGCATCGCCTCGTACAATTACATGTTAACTGCGCCTGCGCGGTGTAGAGTTCACTCAGAGCCGTTTAGGTTCGGCAATTTTCGTAAGCTCCGTAGTCCTTCGTACTGTGCAAGTGCTGCGCCTGCGCAGTACAGGGGGTCCTTATCCGGTGGGGGAACTTTTTCGGCAGGACACCGGAATTACACTACTGCCATCTAGTGGCGTTAGATGTAATTGCAGTAACTCCGCCCAAGTAATGGGAACTGAGTTACCATGAGGGGAAAAGTAATCAGTTAGATTACTCCTTACCCTCTAAAGTAACTGCGTTACGCAACTCCGTTTATTTTAACTCAGTTACTTACATCACTGGTCAGGACTGAGCCAAGAGACCAAAAGGCCCAGTAGCAACAATTGCAGTGGACTGGGAAAGGACTGGGGAAATACAACCAAGTAGCCACTCTTCATCTTCCAGCATCAGCTTCCTTTGTGGCTCTTGGAATTGGGTCACATTCAGATTTCAGGCCCATAAAGGAAGTCCATGCTGGAAGACTTACCTCTATCATATGTTGTCATAGGTCTAAATAGAGAGCAGGTAGCTATCCAATGCAGAAGTATCTCCACTGAAGGCTGCAAGCTCAGCGTTTAAAATTTTAAAATACCCTCCTGCCCCTCATCCTAGGCCTTCCCTTGTTCTCATTGCTAGCCTGTAGATATGTCACTCTTTGGGAATAGTCTGGATAAAGCATTACACTCCAGGTAGTATCTGTTAAATATTATATCACATAGAAAATGTAATAAAAATAGGTCCACCTGTTTCTGTAGGCTGTAATGTCACAATGACCATCATCTAAATGTCTAACTTTCTGTCAATATATATTTGTAAATGGTATACATGGAGCAAGTTATATGTTATATGTCACTTACTGATGAGAAGTACATGTCCTGTCTGATGATCCTTCCCATAACTGGTGTCGCTTGTCAGATGCGTTGCTCTTGCATGCTGGTCTTTTATATTTGACTTGACTTTGTTACTCTTGTCTGCCATTTATATTTCTGTTCTGTCGGTAGAAAAATGTAACTTGATTAGAGGAAAATCACTTTAACCACTTCCCGACCGCCCCATGTAGATATACGTCGGCAGAATGGCACGTACAGGCAGAATCACGTACCTGTACGTGACATTCTTCCGGCGGTTGGGGGGTCCGATCGGACCCCCCTCCGCCGGCGGGGACGGTCGGGATCGTGTCAGGAGCGATCCGGGACGAGGGGACGGCCAGTGGTTTCTGGCCACCCCCTCGCGATCGCTCCTGGCCAATGAAAAGCTTCCCCTTCCTGTCTATTGTATAGACAGGAAGGCGGAAGTGATGTCACGCTCGGTGCGCCGGTCTATGTGACCGGAGACGCCGAGCGGTGAACATGTAAAGGTTAGTGCACAACAGTACACTGACACCAGTACAGTTAGGCACATATTCCACCCCCCTGTCACCCCCTGATCACCCCCCAGATCACCCCCTCCCCCCCCAGTCACAGTGTCACTAATTGCAGTGATCATTTTTTTACTGATCACTGCATTTAGTGTCAGTGTGACTGTAATAACTGTCAGTGCAGTTAGTTTTAGGTCCAAGGTAGCCCCCTACCCCCCCCCTAATAAAGGTTTAACCCCTTGATTGCCCCCCAGGTAACCCTTTCACCCCCTTTTGCCAGTGTCACTAAGCGATCGTTTTTCTGATCGCTGTATTAGTGTCACTGCTGTCGCTAGGTAACCATTTTTTTTTTTTTAGGTAACCGCCATGTTTATATAGGTTCATAAATAGTTTTATAGGTCAGGTACCCCCATATTACAACCTAAATAAAGGTTTTAACCCCTTGATTGCCCCTAGAGTTAACCCTTTCACCAGTGATCACTGTATAACTGTCACTGGTGACGCTGGTTAGCCAGTTAGTTATTTCGTTATTTAGGTTCCCCGTCAGGTTTTTATATAGCGTCAGGTACCCCCATATATTACCTAATAAAGGTTTTAACCCCCTTATGGCCCCTAGTTAACCCTTTCACCCCCTTTTGCCAGTGTCACTAAGCGATCGTTTTTCTGATCGCTGCATTAGTGTCGCTAGGTAACCATTTTTTTTTTTTAGGTAACCGCCATGTTTATATAGGTTCATAAATAGGTTTATAGGTCAGGTACCCCCATATTACAACCTAAATAAAGGTTTTAACCCCCTGATTGCCCCTAGAGTTAACCCTTTCACCAGTGATCACTGTATAACTGTCACTGGTGACGCTGGTTAGCCAGTTAGTTATTTCGTTATTTAGGTTCCCCGTCAGGTTTTTATATAGCGTCAGGTACCCCCATATATTACCTAATAAAGGTTTAACCCCCTGATTGCCCCTAGTTAACCCTTTCACCCCCTTTTGCCAGTGTCACTAAGCGATCGTTTTTCTGATCGCTGCATTAGTGTCGCTAGGTAACCAGTTTTTTTTTGTATTACTGTTACGGGTGACGCTGGTTAGTTAGCTTGTTTTTTATACTGTCAGGGCACCCGCCATTTATTACCCAATAACGGTTTAACCCCCTGATCGCCCGGCGGGTGATATCAATTAGGTTTTAGGGTCAAATAAGGTCTGCGTCGCCCCAGGTTAGTGCCAGTACCGCAAACACCCACGCACAAAGCATACACCTCCCTTAGTGGCACAGTATCTGAACAGATCAATATCTGATCAGATCTATACTAGCGTCCCAGCAGTTTAGGGTTCCAAAAAAAACCGCATTGTTAGCGGGATCAGCCCAGATACCTGCTAGCACCTGCGTTTTCCCCCCTCCGCCCAGCCCAGCCCACCCAAGTGCAGTATCGATCGATCACTGTCACTTACAAAACACTAAGCACACATAACTGCAGCGTTCGCAGAGTCAGGCCTGATCCCTGCGATCGCTAACAGTTTTTTTTGTGGTAGCGTTTTGATTCAGTCGCTTCAGTCAGGAGCTTTTTTACCTGTGAATCTCAAAAAAATAAAAAAAATAAAAATAGTTGTCGTTTTATTGTTCTCTCTCTCACTCTATTCTCTCTCTATTGTTGCTCTTTTTTTACTCCATTCTATTCTGCAATGTTTTATTATGTTTTATCATGTTTTATCATGCTTGCTTTTCAGGTATGTAATTTTGTTTACTGTGTTTTAGTGTTAAGCATTTTTTTGTTTTCAGGTGCGCCATTCAGTTGCAACGCGGATTTATTTATCTTGACAGCAACAGCGTTTGCTCCCACGATACATAAAGACGCGACTCCAATACTGTAGGAGGTGATTTCACCACCACAGTTAAAAAAAAGAGCATATATGCCGAAGCATGGGGGCAGCAGGGGGGGGGGGAGGAGCGATTGGCTCCTAATGCCACGTACATACGGTCGAAATTCCGACCGTGTGTACACGGCATAACTTTTGCGGGAGGATGCCCCCATGCATCGGCATATATAAATGGTGCATGTATGCCCATCATTAGAAGTGGGTGGATGAAGGGAGGTATTCTAATGGTGGGCATACCCACCAATCAATCTCTTTTTTTCGTTCAGCCAAGAGGCTGCATGAAAAAAAAAAGATTACAATATATGTCCAGTATGTTGCTGGACTTTGAATGGTTATACCAGAATGATGCCTGCAGGTTTAGGTATCATCTTGGTATCATTCTTTTCAGCCAGTGATCGGCTTTCATGTAAAAGCAATTCTAGCGGGTAATTAGCCTCTAGACTGCTTTTACAAGCAGTGGGAGGGAATGTCCCCCCTCCCGGATATAAACCGCGCCATTGGGAAATTGGGAAAGCATTTTATCACACCAATCTTGGTGTGGTCAGATGCTTTGAGGGCAGAGGAAAGATCTAGGGTCTAATAGACCCCAATTTTTTCAAAAAAAGAGTACCTGTCACTGCCTATTGCTATCATAGGGGATATTTACATTCCCTGAGATAACAATAAAAATCATAACAAAGAAAAAAAATGGAAGGAACAGTTTAAAAATAAAATAAAAAAGCTAAATAAATAAAAAAAAAACCAAAAAAAAAAAAAAAGCACCCCTGCCCCCCCTTCTCTTGCGCAAAGGCGTACACAAGCGTTGGTCTGGCGTCATATGTAAACAGCAATTGCACCATGCATGTGAGGTATCACCGCGAAGGTCAGATCGAGGGCAGTAATTTTAGCAGTAGACCTCCTCCGTGAATCTAATGTGGTATCATGTAAAGGCTTTTAAAGGCTTTTAAAAATGTATGTAGTTTGTCGCCACTGCGTGTTTGTGCGCAATTTTAAAGCATGTCGTGTTTGGTATCCATGTACTCGGCCTAAGATCATATTTTTTATTTCATCAAAAATTTGAGCAATATAGTGTGTTTTAGTGCATTAAAATAAAAAAAAGTGTATTTTTTCCACAAAAAATGCGTTTGAAAAATCGCTGCGCAAATACTGTGTGGAAAAAAAAAATGCAACACCCACCATTTTAATCTGTAGGGCCTTTGCTTTAACATTATATATAGTGTTTGGGGGTTCAACGTAATTTTCTTGCAAAAAAAAAAATATGTTTTCATGTAAACAAAAAGTGTCAGAAAGGGCTTTGTCTACAAGTGGTTAGAAGAGTGGGTGACGTGTGACATAGGCTTCTAAATGTTGTGCATAAAATGCCAGGACAGTTCAAACCCCCCCCCAAATGACCCCATTTTGGAAAGTAGACACCCCAAGCTATTTGATGAGAGCAATGTTGAGCCCATTAAATATTTTTTTTTTTTGTCCCAAGAGATTGAATAATGAAAAAAAAAAAAAAAATAAATTTTTTTTTACAAAAAGTTGTCACTAAATGATATATTGCTCAAACATGTCATGGGCATATGTAGAAATACACCCCAAAATACATTCTGTTGCTTCTCCTGAGTACGGGGATACCACATGTGTGGGACTTTTTGGGAGCCTAGCTGCGTACGGAACCCCAAAAACCAATCACCGCCTTCAGGCTTTCTAAGGGTGTAATTTTTTTATTTCACTTCTCACTGCCAATCACAGTTTCGGAGGCCATGGAATGCCCAGATGGCATAAAACCCCCCAAAATGACCCCATTTTGGAAAGTAGACACCCCAAGCTATTTGCTGAGAGGTATTGTGAGTATTTTGCAGATGTCGCTTTTTGTCACAAAGTTTTGAAAATTGAAAAAAGAAAAAAAAAATTTTTTTTTTTCTTTACTTTCTTCATTTTCAAAAACAAATGAGAGCTGTAAAATACTCACCATGCCTCTCAACAAATAGCTTGGGGTGTCTACTTTCCAAAATGGGGTCATTTGGGGGGGTTTTGTGCTTGTTTGGCATTTTATGGCCTTCGAAACTGTGATAGGTAGTGAGGAGTGAAATCAAAAATTTGCACCCTTAGAAATCCTGAAGGCGGTGCTTGGGTTTCGGGGCCCCGTACGCGGCTAGGCTCCCAAAAAGTCCCACACATGTGGTATCCCCATACTCAGGAGAAGCAGCAAAATGTATTTTGGGGTGCAATTCCACATATAACTATGGCATGTGTGAGCAATATATCATTTAGTGACAACTTTTTGAAAAAAAAAAAAAATCTTTTTTATTTTTGTCTTTATTCAATCACTTGGGACTAAAAAAAAAAAATATTCAATGGGCTCAACATGCCTCTCAGCAAATAGCTTGGGGTGTCTACTTTCCAAAATGGGGTCATTTGGGGGGGTTTTGTACTTCTCTGCCATTTTAGCACCTCAAGAAATGAAATAGGCAGTCATAAATTAAAAGCGGTGTAAATTCCAGAAAATGTACTCTAGTTTGTAGACGCTATAACTTTTGCGCAAACCAATAAATATACGCTTATTGGCATTTTTTTTACTAAAGACATGTGGCTGAATACATTTTGGCCCAAATGTTTGACTAAAATTGAGTTTATTAGATTTTTTTTATAACAAAAAGTAGAAAATCTCTTTTTTTTTCAAAATTTTCGCTCTTTTTTTTTTTTTCCGTTTATATCGCAAAAAAATAAAAATCACAGAGGCAATCAAATACCATCAAAAGAAAGCTCTATTTGTGGGAAGAAAAGGACGCAAATTTCGTTTGGTTACAAAATTGCATGACCGCGCAATTACCAGTTAAAGTAGTGCAGTGCGAAATTGAAAAAAGACCTCTGGTCCTTTGGCTGCCAAATGGTCCGGGGCTGAAGTGGTTAAAAAAAATAAAAATAAAAAAAGGGAATCCGACATGGAAGTTAATAAATGGATTTTTCACTTCATTCAAAACAAAGTAAAGACCCCTTTGTGAGAAGATTGGAGTTGGCTATAAACATTAACCAGTTCCGATGTTGGATCTGTATACCCCTTATGTACCAGAGTAGGTTTTATATTTCTGATAAAGTCTGTTTATTTGGCAACAACTTTGTCATAACTTATGAAAAACAAAGTTATAGATATTATTGATTTGTTTTAAGTCAAACAATATTTTCTTTTGGTGATATCTTGAAAAAATTATGTTATTTTTTATGCAATCCAAATAAGAGTTAGTTAAAAAAAAAAAATGAGTGTTACTACAGATAAAGTGTAAATTTTATACTATACATTGTCCCAGGTATAACAATACAAATTATGATTCTGGTACAAAGCACTACATTGTTTATTACAAATCTAAAAGATTTTTTTTTTTTTCTTGTTTTGCAATTTTTTGTAATATGACACTAAAAATATATAAAACAAATAAAAATGCAAATAAAAAAATAAATATTATTGGTTAAAAAATGGAAATAAGCAAAAATAAACAGAAAATAATAGGGAAGAAAGAGGTTAATCAGTGCCAATCATGGCTACCTAAGAAGAAATATGAGGTTAAGGAGGAACTCTTTTTATTTTTATCTTCTTGTAAGATTGCTTTAACCACTTGACCTTCGTTAGATTTAAAGGGGTTGTAAAGATTAATTTTTTATTTTTTTTAAATAACAAAAATGTCATATTTACCCCCACTGTGCAGCTCGTTTTGCACAGACTGGCCCCGATCCTCCTGTTGTGGGGACCCATGGCTGCTCTCTCGGCTCCTCCCCGCAATAGATAACCCCCTCGGAAAGGTCTCTCCCAAGGGGGTTACCTTGCGGGCACACTCCCATCTCATACACTCTGCGTCCATAGACACAGAGTGTATGTCTCGTTCCCGCCCCCTGGCGGCTGCTTCATTTGGATCTGATTGACAGCAGCGTGAGCCAATGGCAGAGACAGAGGATCCAAGCTTTCTGTACTGACAGTATTACTTCTGCCTGTGTACCGAAGCATCGAGTCCGCCATAGCTACCGATCAGCTCCTGCTGTATCTAATCACAGCTTTAGCGGGCTGCCGGCTGTGCTCGCCCCCGACCCGGAAGTGCAGGATCACATACTAGGTTACGAATGGCAAGCGGTTAGGTTCACCTTTAGTAATATGTTACATTACGACCATTATAGGGTTTAACATGTAACATGTTACTATGCAGCAGCCCCCCTCACCCCCTGAGCCCTGTGACATTGGGCATGTGATCCTCTCCCTGCACCCGCTGTCACATTTGCCCACACAGATGTGCCATTCATTTACAGAGATCTGCAGCAGACGGCTTGTAGTCTTCAATGCACTTCAGGGGGCGCTAATGAGCACCATCATAGTTTCTGTTTCAGAACTTCAGGAAGAGTGAATGGACTGACAGCAGGAGCCTGACATTGCACCCTCTATCGATTGAATGCAGGTGCCATGCTCTGCAGACTCTTGGGGAAAAAAATGATAAATGAACCGTTTACCTCCAAAAATATGTGCATTCAATTTTTATTTATTTATTTTTTAAAGTTGAACTTAGCATTTAACTGACATCATATGCAGATCAAGGGTCACTCCTTGGACCTGCAGATGAATAGAACATAGGTAGTACAAGTCAGACTGACTGTAGCCCGGCTTTGAGGGATGCAACTGAAATGGGGGAGGGGGGGTGGCGTAGTTCATCTCAGCACCCCCCTAGAGTCAACCATGGTTCACACTATAGTTTTACATGGTCTAGGGTTGCCACCTGTCCTGGATTCACCCAGTCAGTCCAGGTCTTGAATCATGTGTCCAGGTTTCAGGAAAACTGAAACCCGGACATGTTATTCAGACTGGGCTGTGGCTTCCCAAGTAACCAAGATAGTCACACACAGCACAGGGGAAACCCTGGTAAATTTGACAAACTATGGGATGCTTGGCTTGACACACCAGGAATAACCCCCATGGAATTAGTACAAATGAGACTGTTGAGAGGGGTATAGGTACAAAGAATAATGAGCGAGACATCCAGGTGGACCTTTAACTACATTCAGGGACAGGTAGCATGGACAGGGGCACAGATAGAGTGGAGTAGACGGTAGAGGGCAGCTATATGGCACAGACTGTGATAAATGTAATGGTCCATACAAGAGGGTACTATGAGCAGAAACTGACTTAAAATGTTTACAAATGTAACCATGGATTGTATGTTGGAGAATCCAAGATCTGGACAATGAGTATTGTGTTTCATGTTTGAATGTACGGTTTGTTTTTTGAGCAATAAAAAAATGATTAAAAAAATAAATAAATAAATAAGATAGTCACACAAATCTGTTGCCATCAGGAAGCTGCGGGCGGCCATCTGGGGGCAGATTTGGCATCACTGGGAGGCAAGGGGATGATGTCAGCAAGAGCAATGTGGCCACACCCACTGCGGCACGCTATGTGCACCGCATTACTACTCTCCTTGGGGCACCCAAAGGTGTCCCAAGCCGCTAAAGTGTTTGGGTTTGGCTTGACGAAAAGGTGGCAACCCTAACATGGTCCCCACTGTCTTTCACAGAGTCGTGATTGCTAGGCAATGTTGTACAATGCTGTGTAAAAGACACAATTTGAAGGATTTAACCCAACATGGCTGTACAAAATGCACAGATATTTTTTTAATGAGCTAACAGAGCTACAATTCGAAAAAAAAGTTTGAAATTTTATCAGGATTTTTTTCTTATTGAAATCATTTTATCATATATTAGGGGAAATAACAGGTCTCTATGGCAACTGTTCAAACAGTATATTTCCAAGAAGTGCATACATAGTAATATCAGTGAGAGCAGGTGAGTGTTAATTATGCTGTAGCCAAAAATATACCAAGCATACGTTTCCATCTATATAAAATCATTGTGACAGCATAAACAAGTTCAAAATAAAATACAGCAACTGATTTCTAATTGTGGGGTTTGTGTGGGTTTTTTCTATTATGAAACGATAGCAGGATTTTGCAGTAAAAAAAAAAAGAAGAAATTGTAATTCCGTGTGCATTACTATCTATAGCAATGTTTAATGTAAAGCGGAACTGAAGTCTTAAATTAAAAAAAAAAACTGCAAGCCGATGGGCTCTTTACTGCAAAAGAGACATGCAATGTCTCTTCTGCATTAAAAAAGTGTGGCGGGATGATGTCACCTTGTGCTGGCCAACAAAGACGGTCGCACCCAGGAGAAGTCTGGTAGAAAACGCCAGTGCCAGCGAGGGACCTTGGACTGTTGAAGGAGAGGTAAGTATTGCAGATGTTCTGCTTTAAACTGGAACAGTCAAATTATTAAAATAAAATAATGACCAGTAACCACCAGCAAAAATCAAGTCTGACTACATTTTTTGTTTTCCTGTAGTTCCATGCAAAAAACCTACCCACTGATGCATGTGCCCCCATGTGACAGCACTGGATACCTGAGTGGACAATCATCAGTACTCCGTACACACGGTCGGAAATTCCGACCACAAAATCCGTCAGATTTTTTCCGACAGATTTTGTCCGACACTGGTGTTGCATACACACGGTCGAACAAAGTTGTCGGATCATTCTGAACGTGGTGATGTTCGTTGCATATGACGGAACTACGTAGAGGCTAGTAGCCAATAGCCTTGGTCTTGTAATTTGATCTGAGCATGCGTGGCACTTTGTCTGTCGGAATTCTCGACACACGATCGGAAAAAGTCAGATCGGATTTTGTCGTCGGAAAATTTGAGATCCTGCTCTCAAATTTTTTCCGTCGGAAAAAGTCAGATGGAGCCCACACATGGGTGGATTTTCTGACAACATGGTCCGATCGGACATTTTCCGTCAGAATTTCCGACCGTGTGTACGGGGCATTACAGGAGAAAGGGAAGTGCGTTACATGGTCCCCAAACTTGGAGTGCTGGCTATAGGTCTTTATTATTAATGGTCATATAGGAGAGCAACGAGAAGTCAATACATAATAAGTATATGCTGCTGGTGGAATTGACCAACATTGAAGCTGTTGATTTGTCCTGCATGGGCAAAGCACAGGTTCACTTAAAAAAAAATACGCAATTTTTTGTATTCATGTAAAAACACAAGGGGACTCCTAACATACACTATATTACCAAAAGTATTGAGACGCCTGCCTTTACATGAACTTTATTTTTCATCCCAGTCTTCGTCCGTAGGGTTCATTAAGTTGGCCCATCCTTTGCAGCAATAACAGCTTCAACTCTTTTGGGAAGGCTGTCCACAAGGTTTAGGAGTGTGTCTATGGGAATGTTTGACCATTCTTCCAGAAGCGCATTTGTGAGGTCAAGCACTGATATGGATTAGAAGGCCTGGCTCGCAATCTCTGCTCTAATTCATCCCAAAAGTGTTCTATTGAGTTGAGGTCAGTCAAGTTCCTCCACCCCAAACTCGCTCATCCATGTCTTTATGGACCCTGCTTTTTGCACTGGTGTGCAGTCATTTTGGAACAGGAAGGGGCCGTCCTCAAACTGTTCCCACAAAGTTGGGAGCATGAAATTGTCGAAAAGGTCTTGGTATGCTGACGCCTTAAGAGTTCCCTTCACTGGAACTAAGGGGTCAAGCCCAACCCCTGGAAAAAAAAACCACACCATAATTCCCCCTCCACCAAATGATTTGGACAGTACACAAAGCAAGGTCCATAATAACATGGATGAGTGAGTTTGGGGTGGAGGAACTTGACTGGCCTGCAAAGAGTCCTGACCTTAACCTGATAGAACACCTTTGGGATGAATTAGAGCTGAGACTTTGAGCCAGGCCTTCTCATTTAACATCAGTGCCTGACCTCACAAACGTGCTTCTAGAAGAATGGTCAAAAATTCCCATAAACATAAAATTGGGTACAAAAATAAGATAGCGCCTCATGTGTAGCTGCAAATTAAAACTGAAGTTCTAACTCTTCTTTAAGCTTAAAATTACAGGCTGGGTGGGGGATCAGCCTGTCAGTGCTCAGACCATACACTGCATCAAATTGGTCTGCATGGCTGTCGTCCCAGAAGATAGCCTCTTCTAAAGATGATGCACAAGAAAGCCTGCAAGCAGCATTGCTGAAGACAAGCAGATTAAGGACATGGTTTACTGGAACTATGTCCTGTGGTCTGATGAGACCAAGATAAACGTATTCAGTTCAGATGGTGTCAAGCGTGTGTCATGGCACCCAGGTGAGGAGTACAAAGACAAGCGTGTCTTGCCTACAGTCAAGCATGGTGGTGGGAGTGTCATGGTCTGGGTCTGCATGAGTGCTGCTGGTACTGGGGAGCTACAGTTCATTGAGGGAACCATGAATGCCAACATGTACTGTGAGACATACTGAAGCAGAACATATCCCCTCCCTTCAGAGACTGGGCCGCAGGGCAATATTCCAACATAATAACGACCCCAAACACACCTCCAAGATGACCACTGCCTTGCTAAAGGGTAAAGGGGATGGACTGGCCAAGCATGTCTCCAGACCTAAACCCTATTGAGCATCTGTGGGACATCCTCAAACAGAAGGTGGAGGAGCACAAGGTCTCCAACATCCACCACCTTCGTGATGTCATCATGGAGGAGGAGTGGAAGAGGACTCCAGTGGCTACCTGTGAAGCTCTGGTGAACTCCATGCCCAAGAGGGTTAAGGCAGTGCTGGAAAATAATGGTGGCTACACAGAATATTGACACTTTGGACATTTTCACTTAGGGGTGTACTCACTCTTGTTGCCAGCGGTCTAAACATTAATGGCTGTGTGTTGAGTTATTTTAAAGGGGACAGCAAATTTACACTGTTATACAAGCTGTACACTCACTACTTTACATTGTAGCCAAGTGTAATTTCTTCAGTGTTGTCACATGAAAAGATATAATAAAATATTAAACAAAAATGTGAGGGGTGTACTCACTTTTGTAAAATACTGTAAAATTAGAGGCCTCTAAAAGTGTACGAGAGGAGCCTGGGGAGATGTGTAAACCCCGAACAGGACTTTTCCAAGCTCTCTTTGAGACTTTGCTACAGGGCTTATATAAATAGCCAAATTCAACACGTTTCAAGGTGCAGTTAACTTGCATTTGTGATGCATTTGAGGTCCTTCTGAAATGTTTAGAGTTACTTTTGTATTTTTATTAACTTGTATGGCGAGAAAATGCAGGTAAACGTTTTATACAGGTATAAACCTCTTTATACCTTCAAAATAGACATTTTCCCAATGTGTATCATGCATGTAATCAAAAATCTAAAACAAAAGGAGTTGCTATTTTAATTTCTAACAGAATTGCTTGGTCACTTTTGGAGAAATGTCAGGATGAAGGAGGAAGATATATCTTTCTTAAGGGGATTATAGGATCAGTAAAAGTGACTCTAGCTACTATATATGCCCCGAACTTACACCAAGATAGCTTCCTGAAAAAGACTTTGTCTAAACTAATGAAATTTAAGGATGGAATTCTAATAACAGGGGGTGACTTTAACATTCCTCTGGATCCCAAATTAGATACTTCTAAGGGAACCTCCTCAGTAGCGATCGGAATAAGAAAAAATATAACCAGAAAGCTTGTAGAATGCCAATTAGTAGATGCTTGGAGGGCCTTTCACGCTGAAGAGAAGGACTTTACTTTCTTTTCTAACCCACACCACCTATATTCGAGAATTGATCTTTTTTTAATACCACAGCAAATACTCTCGAAGGTTCGGGACACTCAAATAGGGAATATTACCTGGTCAGATCACGCCCCAATCACAATAAGGATAGACCTGACGGGAGGGATTCAAAAAATGGAATGGAGATGGCGACTAAATGAAAGCCTGTTACAGTGCCCCGAGATTCGAGATGATTTAATTACAGAAATCAATTCATACTTTCAAACAAATGATGACGGGGAGATGGATATGGGAATAGTCTGGGAAGCTCATAAAGTGGTAATCAGGGGAATTTTAATCAAGCATGGCACTCGAGTGAAGAGAGCCAGGGAGGAGAGGATGATGCGGTTACTGGAGAAGATACAGGAAATGGAGAAAAAACACAAACAGACATTGGAAAGGGAAACCGGAATTGAATTAGCAGACCTGAGAAGACAACTATCAGATCTCCTCAGGTATAAAGTCAGGGCTACCCTCCAGTATGGAAAGAGCATAATATATCACTCAGGTGATAAATGCGGAAGAGTTCTAGCTAAAAAATTAAAAGAACAACAGAAGAGGTCATATATACCCTACATCAAAACTGAAGGAGGTCAAAAAACCTATATGCCTAAAGACATTGTAAAGGAATTTAGAGAATTTTATAGGACACTATATAACCTACCAATCCCTTCCGTATCCCCTCAGTCGATGGAAGAATATCTGACCTCCTCACAAATAACTAGACTGTCATCTTCAGCTCGCTTAGAGATGGAGATGCCAATCACAATAGAGGAAGTGAGACTAGCCATAAAGTCGATGAAAGGTGGGAAGGCGCCTGGCCCAGACGGGTTTTCCTTGCAATACTTCAAAAGTTTTCTCCCTGTATTAAGTCCACACTTAGCTAAAACATTTAATATTTGGGGTCATACATCAACCCCACCAGCAGAGGCGCTGAAGGCACATATTGTAGTAATACCTAAAGAAGGGAAGGACCAATCAGTGTGCAGCAGTTACCGTCCAATATCCCTATTAAATATAGACATGAAAATTTTCACAAAGATACTTGCATCCCGTATACAACCGTACTTGACTCAGTTAATACATTTGGACCAAGTGGGGTTTGTCCCCACACGAGAAGCTAGAGATAGCACTATAAAAGTGCTAAATTTGCTCCAATATGTAAACCAGAAAGGGATGTCAAGTGTCTCCGTGAACACAGATGCCGAAAAGGCTTTCGATAGGGTTAGTTGGACTTTTATGAGGGGAGTACTAAAGCACATGGATTTTGGAGATAGAATGTTACACTGGATTGAAGGGATATACTCTACACCACAAGCCTTGGTTAAGGCTAATGGAGTTCATTCAGAGAGCTTCTCTATATCAAATGGGACGCGCCAGGGCTGCCCTTTATCGCCTCTATTATTTGTTCTGACTTTGGAGCCTTTGTTAAATAAAATTCGTCAAAATCCCGATATTAGTGGTATTTGCATTGGAAAACAAGAATATAAAGCCTCCGCATATGCGGATGATCTACTTTTTTCAATTACAAATCCACAGATATCACTCCCAAACCTTATAAAGGAGGTGGAAGAATACGGTGCCCAGTCGAATTTTAAGATAAATTATAGCAAGTCGGAGGCGATGTGGGTGTCCATGGAGCGCCCCATATGTAAGAATTTAGTGGATAGTTTTAAGTTTAGATGGACATCAACCGCACTAAAATATCTTGGAATTTATATCCCACCGAAGTTAAAAGACATCTATGCTTTAAACTATCTTCCTTTAATTAAAGAAGTAACAGTTTTACTGGAAAAATGGAGCAAAGCAACACATTCCTGGTTCGGGAGAAGTAATATTTTAAAAATGAGTATTATACCAAAGTTCCTGTATCTTTTCCAGGCCCTGCCTGTGTCTGTCCCTCTGGCCTTCTTTAACCGAGCTAGATGTGTCTTTACAAAATTTATATGGGCAAGCAGATGCCCAAGGATAAATAGAAAACTGCTCACTTTATCGAAAACAGCAGGAGGAATAGCAGCGCCAGACCTATATAAATACTACCTAGCGTCCCAACTGGGTAGGATAATAGATTGGAACCGACATGAAGGGAGTAAACTGTGGATCAATATCGAGCAACATGTTAGTAAGATCCCACTTAAAAGGGCAATATGGTGCTGCGCTGCTATCCCTCCTGCAGTAAAGACACACCCCTTGATAGGACCCACACTTCTGACGGGAGAAAAGTTCATCCAGAACTCGAAACCCTCTTTAATAAAATCCCCCCTGTTTCCCATTTTGGGGAACCCGGATTTTCCTCCGGGTCTTGAGCCAGGGGTCTTCAAAAAAATGATAGATAGAGGCATCTTCCAAGCATCGCATTTCTTTAATCTTAATAATTGGCCAACATTAGACTTACTAATGAACATGGGTGGTCAGTTTAAATTACCTTTTTGGCAAGCACGACAGATTAGACACTTCCTGGAATCCATTGGGCCCCAGGAAAGCTATAACCGACCAAGAACAAAATTTGAGAGATACTGTGAGGAGAAAGGGCCTCTCTCCCACGGAGTCTCTAAGTTATACGCAATGTTGACCGCCCCTCCAGAACACTTTAAGATGTCAAGCTTGGGAAAGTGGGAGAGAGATATGGAACAAATTTTCACAATAGATCAACAACAGAATATAATATATCTAACCTTAAATTCTTCCAGATGTACTAAGATCCAGGAATTGAATTATAAAATTTTAACGCGATGGTATTATACACCCTCCCTAATGAACAAATTTTCCCAAACGACATCGGATAGGTGCTGGAGGGGCTGTCAAGAAAGAGGTACTATTGTACACATTTTCTGGACTTGCCCAATAATTAAAATTTTCTGGCAGGAAGTTCAGAGAATTATGCAACGACTCACGGATTACCGGATTCCATGGGACCCGGCATTCTATCTCTTACATTCCTCACAAATCCCACGGGAGAGATATAAAAACTCACTCTTGTGCCACATGGTAAATGCTGCTAAAAGTTGTATAACGGCATGCTGGAAGGACCCAGCTGATGTGGCTCAACAAGGTGAGAAACATAGGGATAATGGAAAATATGATTCCTACATCTATGATTAAAAAAGAACAAATATCTCAAACATGGGCCCCATGGGAGTCCTTTCTGCAAACTGAGGAAGGTAAGAGACAGATCGGAGAAGAAAGTTGGGAGTAACTCGAATACAACTAGTAAAAATAAGTAGAAATGAGGTATATATAAAATGGCCATCGATGCGAGGGGAGAGGGGGGGCGAGGGGGAGGGGGAGAATCCTTTTTTTTTTTTTTTTTTTTTTTTTTGTTGTTGTTAAGTTAGGGAGTAATTTAATAGGGAAATGTATGGAGGGGGGAAGGAAAAATAAAATAAACAGGTCTATGGATTTAGATTATAGAAAGCAAGAGGCAGATATGCAACATGAAGATAATGTGATGCAATATGTAAAGGCCATGCCGTATCTTTTTATTTTATGTTTAAACAGTATATCTATGTAATCCTGTAAAGAAATAAAGAATTTAAAAAAAAAAAAAAACGTTTTATACAAGCCCTCAAAGTCCCAGCTTAAAGAGATCTGTGAATTGCCCCACTTTCACCCATCAGGCTCAAACTTGCACTGGAAAGTGACAGTCGGTAAACACAAGTTTGAACCTGATTGGTTGCTGTGGCGCAATGCAGAAAGTTATTACTAAAAGTCACCTTGATACACAGTCAGTACAATTGTCTGTTCTACCTTAACAGTGGGGGTTAAATCTAACAGCGCTGGCATTATTCTAGAAATGATTGTGGAGAGCTACATGTTAACCTGTGTTGGTGTGCGAAATGGTTCATTTACATCACTTTTCTTGCAAGGCATCAGATTGGTGACAGTTATGCTGCCTCTGCTACATGACTCTGACAGATAATTAGTCTCTAGAGAATATAAAATTGGAACTGCTGGTTTCTATAGTAATGCATCAAATATACTGTAGAAAGGTGAGGTTGTCCTGGACACCTTCAGCTTGACATCTTGGCTGACTGGCACTGCAGCCTCCTCCTCCGTCTTTACATGATTACACGATTAATTCAAGTGTGGGTTAGGAGAACAGAGAAGACCCAGAAAGAACATAAGGCTGCCCTACTAATTAAAGGTACAAATGTAAAAGATGGTGTTGTAATAAGGCTATTATAGCCTTCAGTTTGGGGGCTGTCGCTATCTTTACTAAACAATTCTTTATACTCAATAAAAGAGAAATAGTAGAAGCTCGCTTTTCATGGAGGACAACTTACTAATACATATACAAGTACTTATGCTATCCTGTATACATGACCTGTATTGAAAGCCACAAAACAGTCACAGAAATAGATATTCTGTGAGGCATTGTACCTACACACAGTGCCGGGACAAGGTCATCTAGAGCCCAGGGCGAACATGCCAATTTGCACCCCCCCCCCCCCTCTAAGATGTATGAGCAAATGTTCTCCTCCCAACCAAAAAAAAAATTGAGGACCAGTCTGCATGCTTACCGTCTAAGCAGAAATTCCCCCTCCTACCAGTACAAATCCACCCCCCTTCTGAAAGCACAAGTCACCTCACATCCTCTCTCTCTCTCTCAGTATGCCCCCAGCACAAATACCCCACCACCTGCCCAAAAAATTTTCCCCTTCCTCCTAGCACAAATCTTCTACCCCTCAAATTTCCCCTTCGAGCACAAATCCTCTCCCCTCTAACTCCAGATGTTGGGAGAGGGAATTTGGGGGGGCAGTAGGGCGTAAGAATTGTTCTAGGAGGGGAAATTAGGAGAGGTGTGCTAGAAATGGTGATTTGGGGGGATTTTGTGCTAGAATGGGGGGGTGGAATTTGTTCTGGGAGGGGCCCAGCACAAATTCCACTCCCCCCATCCTAGCACAAAATCCCCCCCAAATCACCATTCCTAGCACACCTCTCCTAATCTCCCCTCCTAGAACAATTCTTACCCCCTACCGCCCCCCAAATTCCCTCTCCCAACATAAATGCCCTCCCCCCAATCTCCTTGTGGTGCCCCC
The DNA here is from genome assembly GCA_028564925.1 of Lithobates sylvaticus. Taxonomy (NCBI): domain Eukaryota; kingdom Metazoa; phylum Chordata; class Amphibia; order Anura; family Ranidae; genus Lithobates; species Lithobates sylvaticus. The sequence goes on along the minus strand of CM053038.1, from coordinate 83,716,852 downwards.
CCACCTCACATGATACCACGGTGCCCAGGGCAGCCGAGCCTCCTGCCCACCCCTTGTCCCGGCCCTGCCTACACAACCTTCATTTTTATAATCTTACCCATAATTTCCTGCTTTAGCAGAGCAGGAATGTGTCCAAGCATAACTGTGCCCTTTAATACCAGAGTTGGACCTAGTGCACTCTGGAATCCGCACTCCGTAAAAGACCAGTTTTGACACCTCCTGTCTTTCTCACCAATATAAGTAGATATGAGGACAATCCAAAATACTCTGCACTAAGCTTCTCACCCCCAAAGGGTGTCAGCTGGCAGTCCAAGACCCACTAAAAATTGTAGCACAAAAAGTAGGATTGAAGCCACTCAACATCCAAAAGTCTAAGTTGAGTTTACGGATGTTACCCAATACAGGAAAATCCACCCGCTCTCCTCTTCCACATTTCACAAATATTAGCTTAGTCATCATGACTAAGCTCCTAGTGGAATGAAACACGCAACACTTTTTTAGCTATTCACATCACTCATTAGAGAGTTCACAGCGCAGCATCACAATTTACTCATGACTGAGTAATTGTCATTCAAAGTGTGAGAGCGCTGAAAGCTGAAAATTTGTCTGGGCATGAAGGTGCATACGTGCCCGGTATTGAAGTGGTTAAACATTTTTTTAAAAATAATGTCCCCTGATGTAGATCCATCATCAATCACGACGGCCGCTGCACCGCCTCAGCCAAAAAGAAAAACATTCCGCCCACGACAAAAGCCAACCCCTGAATGCCTGCTCCGCTGTTTGACAGTTCTTAAATAGGTAAGGCACTGCCCCCTTGTGATGTCATCGACCCAGCATGCACTCTATGTGACAGCAAGGCATAGACTCTATAGACTGCCTTTGGATATTACTTCTAAACAGCAGAGCCAAAAACTAGAATTTGCCTCGCTTCTAGCACCTGACCTAGGACCTAGGGTGCTACATTTAAATAAAGTCAAGATAAGTAGAGAAACAGGGCAGTGGCATTTTGCTGTGCAGCCTGCTCCTCTCTCATGGATATCAAGGAGCCTTCGTGAGAGGACATGAGTATAACTGGCCTGCAATTTCACATGGCTCAACAATGGTTTTCCCAGCAAAAGTAATCAAGCAGTAAGGAGACTAGATTTTTAACATTTTAAAATGCAGCTCTTGTACTGTGGTTGAGACTCCCCCTTACTTTAATGGGCAGAGTGAATTTATTTAAAATTATTTTTATACCAAAGCTACTATACATACTTTCTAATGCCCTCATATATGTACCAACAAAAACTGTCCACAGACAGACTATCCTTTCCACATTCCTTTGGTATTCCAATGCCCTTAGACTCTCTCTAACAACATTACAACTTTCATTGTTACAAGGGGGCTTAGCCCTACCAGTTTTTTTTTTAATACGATTATGCATCTCAGCTAGTGTATATAGATTAGTGGCCATTTCCTCAAACAATGCTGCCACTCAACTGAAGCTGCCATTGTCTCTGCCTATAAGATGTTGTCAAATATTGTATAGAGATGCACTCTTCCCACAAACTCAGGGAGTACACATGTGAAACGTCTCCCTGAAAATATACAATGTATATCCTTGTCCCCGATTCTATGCAGTGTATAGAACCATCCTATTTGGCTCAACTCGACATTCCCGCATTTTCACTTATAACTGAATGGCCCCATTTGAAAAGGGTCTGAAATATGTCCACCAAGTGTATATGCGGGCTCCTTTAAGCTGTTCAGTGTTTTCAGGCAAGAGTTGGACATCACAAACATGGGGCATTTCCGATACCTACAACTCCGGTATACTGCTGCCTAGATTGGGTTATTGGAGGTACAATTTCAAAACTCTAAGTTGGAACATGTGGTGGTGGTGGGGGTAGGTGCTGTATGGGGGTCATTACGTCCTCCATGTTCCCCTCCTCTTTGGGCACCAAGTAAGGGTAACATGAGAGGCCTACCCCAGGGTGGGTTCTTCTGGGCTACACTAGGCACTTTGTACAGGGGCACTGATGTGCACATGAGGTACATTCACTTAAGCCACGCTCACAACCCGGTAGATGACAAACATGAACAAACTCTAAACTTTGTTGATGTACTAAACATTACCATGGTTACTTATGCATTTAGAAGGGACACGCAGAGCCAATGCCCTCTCCACCTGTCCAGCATATCACAGCTCGCTACCTCACTCCCAGTCCCGGTATGCAGTCCCGCCATGCACATAGTGTGGACTCCATGCGTGCACTTCACTTAACTCTTCCTCTTCTGTACCTGTGTACAGGATAAGCTCCACGGTGGTGCAGATCTGCTCCCACTGTTATGGGAAACAGATCATGCCCAAAGGAGTGCTGGCAACTTCTCCCTCGCTGCAAGAGTCTCTCACCTGCCACGTGTACATGCTTAATGACAGGCTGCTAGAGAAACCTTCGTTACCCTTGGTAACCACTTTTGTCTTCACAATATATGAACTCTTTGTACTGATGTCTTAATACCTCAATGTGTTTATTGACCGGAGTTGTAGACTATACAGTAGATATAATAAGAGACAAAGATAAATAATTTCAGAACTTTTTCCACCTTTAATGTGACCTATAAACTGTACTGGAGGAAAGTAAAAATAAATATATGGTTGCATAAGTGTGTACACCCTTAAACTAAAACTTTGTTGAAGCACCATTTGATTTATTACAGCACTCAGTCTTTTTTGGTATGCGTCCATCAGCATGGCACATCTTGACTTGGCAATATTTGCCCACTCTTCTTTGCAAAAACACTCAAAATCTGTCAGATTGCGAGGACATCTCCTGTGCACAGCCCTCTTCAGATCACCCCACAGATTTTCAATCAGATTCAGGTCTGGCCTCTGGCTGGACCATTCCAAAACTTTAACCTTATGGTAAAGCCAGTTTGTTGATTTTGATGTATGCTTTGGGTCGTTGTCATGCTGAAAGATGAAGTTCCTCTTCATGTTCTGTTTTCTAGCAGAAGCCTGAAGGTTTTGTGACAATATTCATGGGTGTTTTGAACTGTTCATAATTCCCTGTACTTTGACTAGGGCCCCTGTTCCAACTGAAGAAAAACAGCCCCAAAGCATGATGCTGCCACCACCATGCTTCACGGTGGGTATGGTGTTCTTTTGGTGATGTGCAGTGTTTTTGCGCCAAACATATCTTGGAATTATAGCCAAAAAGTTCAACCTTGGTTTCATCAGACCATAACACATTTTCCCACATGCTTTTCGGAGACTTTAGATGTGCTTTTGCACAATTTAGCCCAGCTTGGATGTTTTTCTTTGTAAGAAAAGGCTTCCGTCTTGCCACTCTACCCCATAGCCCAGACATATGAAGAATACAGGAAATTGTTGTCCCATGTACCACACAGCCAGTACTTGCCAGATATTCCTGCAGCTCCTTTAATGTTGCTGTAGGCCTCTTGACAGCCTCCCTGACCAGTTTTCTTTTTGTCTTTTCATCAATTTTGGAGGGACGTCCAGCTCTTGGTAATGTGGCTCACTTGTCCGGGGCATCTCCAGACTTGAAATGGCCTGGATTTATAAGATCAAATGCTATACCCCGTTTGGGTTAAATGTCGATACTGACGTTAACGCATTCATAGACAACTCATGATGCCTTGTTATTTTTAATTATATTTTTATTTTTGGACTTTTCATTAATGATTATATAGTCAGATGTTTGATGATTCTCACAATTATTCTGATTTTGTACTTGGGGTTTTTTTCATATTATTTCCATCTGATGCATTTTTTGCGATTAAGTAGAGTGTAGGGCGAGGTTTTGTGATTTGGTAGACTGTAAGGTGCGGTCTTTTAATGGCGGATTTAGTTCCCCCCTAATCACTCACTCTCCCCACTAGGGTGGTTTAATTACTATTATTTTTTGTATTTTATATTTTTTATAACCATCCCCCCAATTATATCCCTGCTGGTCACAGTAGTTATTTTACATTTAGGAATGGGAGTTTCTATGACCCCCACGACTTTGTGAGCTGCTCATTAGTCCACAGAAAAACCAATTTTCCAAATATTCATCCATATGTTGGTTTTGGTTTGGGTTCATTTACTAGGTGTGTGAGTACCTAGTTTTATTCCTATCTATAGGTTTGTTATGAGTTCCATCTTAATCTTATAATACATGTGAGGTGTTACCATTATGCGTTTTTGCCCAGTATGAGGTGAGTGGGAATGTCTTTTGTGAGTTCCATCTCAACCTCATAATACATTTGAGGTGTTACCCTCATATGTTTTTTGCCCATTATGAGGTGAATGGGAATGTCTTCTGTGATTTCACCACAAGATGGGGCTCGTTATCCCGGACTTTTGATGACGGCTTAGCAATAGGGATGGGCCCGGTGCTCGATGCGAACCCATGTTCGCATCGAGCACCGGGTGTTCGCTCGCTCGGTGAGCCCAGAACTATTTTGGCCGCTCGCATCACGTTCGTGTGATGCGAGCGGCCCCGCAATGCATTGCGGCCGGCGCGGCCGGCGCAGTGCATTGCTGGCTAATGATTGGCCAAGCATGCACTGTGACCCCGCATGCTTGGCCAATCACAGCCCCGGAAACTCGAAGAGCCATAATTGGCTACAGGCAGGACGCCTGTAGCCAATTACAGCTCAGGGGCTTTAGTACACGCCCCCCCTATAAAAGGCCGCCACGCCGTCTGCGCCGGTCACATGCTGTTCCGGCGTAGATAGAGCAGGATAGATCTGTGACACTCTGCTGGATTTAGTTAGTTAGAGAGATTTACTTAGAGAGATTGAGTTAGATAGATTCATTTACAAAGATTGATTTAGAAAGAGGGGCTTGTAGTGTGTTCGTGGCAGGCAGGCAGAGCTCCTATATTTTGTTCCCAGAAGCACCTATAGGACTTGTAGTGTGTTCGTGGCAGGCAGGCAGAGCTCCTATATTTTGTTCCCAGAAGCACCTATAGGACTTGTAGTGTGTTCGTGGCAGGCAGGCAGAGCTCCTATATTTTGTTCCCAGAAGCACCTATAGGACTTGTAGTGTGTTCGTGGCAGGCAGGCAGAGCTCCTATATTTTGTTCCCAGAAGCACCTATAGGACTTGTAGTGTGTTCGTGGCAGGCAGGCAGAGCTCCTATATTTTGTTCCCAGAAGCACCTATAGGACTTGTAGTGTGTTCCTGGCAGGCAGGCAGAGCTCCTATATTTTGTTCCCAGAAGCACCTATAGGACTTGTAGTGTGTTCGTGGCAGGCAGGCAGAGCTCCTATATTTTGTTCCCAGAAGCACCTATAGGACTTGTAGTGTGTTCCTGGCAGGCAGGCAGAGCTCCTATATTTTGTTCCCAGAAGCACCTATAGGACTTGTAGTGTGTTCCTGGCAGGCAGGCAGAGCTCCTATATTTTCTTCCCAGAAGCACCTATAGGACTTGAAGTGTGTTAGTCCCATCACACAGAGATCATATATTTTACGTTGAATAATTTTTATTGAAAAATTTTGCAATAACAGAACATCAAAATGCATGTAGATAAGAACATGTGTATAATAACAGTTAAATACAAAAGATGTGGTGCCACAGGTAGAAAGATCTGGTCACATGAAGCAATGAAACATAACCATTCAATTTGAATTAAGGGAGTACAGGAAGGTTCCTTCCCTGTATAATGTCCTACATGTCATCTTAAAGGGTCAGGCATAGGAGGGGTCTGGGAGATCCCAGATTCCTGGGTGCCCCGAAAGGGATCATGCTGTCACCCAGGAGTGGAAACCACCAGGTGTCCTCCCCAGGTTCAGGTTACGTCTTGACATGAACAGGAACCTACCAGACAGTAGTGTCGTTCAGTCGTGCCCATGGGGCCTAATGTCCGGTAAGATTTTAAGTTATCCTAGCCAAGAGAGGCAGTATAGGAAGAGAAGAGAGAAACGTGTGAGGGGGAGGGGGTGGGGAGTTGGAAAGGAGAGTCAGCTAGTGTTCCCATAGATCGTCATACCAGGTGGAAGTCCAGGGATTAGGGAAATGTTACAGAAAGTGGCCCATGGTTCCCATATGTTCTGGAATTTTTCCAGCTTGTCATCCAGTTTGGCTACAATCTGTTCCTGAGCCATGATCCATGATACTTTTGCTTTAAAGAGCTGAAAGGAGACAGAATGTTTCCTCCAGGCTTTGGCCAGAGTCATTTTGGCCCCCAGTAAAATGAAAAAGGATAGGGTCTGAAATGCTTTAGAGAGTCCAGATATTGGGTGATTGAACAGAGCTGAGTTAGGGTGAGGCGGTACTGCGATACCTGTTAAGGTGCTGATTGTACGGAATACTTTCCGCCAATACGATCTGATGCGAGGGCAGGTCCACCAAATATGAAGCATAGAACCCTCCATCTCGCATTCCCTGTAGCAGACCGGTGGAGTACCCGGAAACAACCTGGCCAGCCTGGAGGGAACATAGTACCACCTTATCAGAACCTTCAGACTAGCCTCAATAAGAGAAACATTAAGAATACCTTTGAAAGCTCTGTCCGTGGCTCGAAACCAAGTTGCGGTGTCCCAAGTGTTATTCACGTCTGCTTCCCAGGCTCGGGCATAAGAGGGTTTAGTTTCCCTATGCATCAGTGCTGCATAGATCAAAGAGATGCCTCCCCTCTGATCCATTAGATTGACACACCAGTGTTCATAGGTAGTGATAGTAGGGGGCAAGGGATTATTGGTCCATATTGAATGGAGGAAATGAGAGATCTGTGAGAACCTAAAGAGTTCGGAGTTAGGCATATCCAGCTTTTTCTGACAATGTGTCAGGGAAATGGGGCCTGATGGGGAGAAGAAGTGTCCTATCCTATAGAGGCCTTTGTCGGTCCACCATTTAAAGGCTTGAATTTCCATCCCCGGTTTGAAATCTGGATTATGAAATAGGTGCGACAGTGGCCTTATTGGGGAAATGATGGTAGGTAGAGTGAAGAGTTTGGAGCAGAGGGCCAGTGAGTGTGAGAGAGTAGGCGCCATAAATGCCGGTCTGAGCCTAGGCTTGCACCCCAAGAGGAAATCTATGGTATTTGAGGGGATGGCTTGCTTTTCCATAGACAGCCAATCTGGTTTCGAGTACTGTGAGAATGCTGTAGAGATTTGAGCTAACTGTGCTGCCTGATAGTATTTCCAGAGATTGGGAAGACCTAAGCCTCCTTGTGATCTCAAGCGGTAAAGTGTTTCTGAGGGGCACCTATACCCTTTATTCCCCCAGATGAAGTGTAATATGTCCGACTGTAACTTGTTGAGGAATTGCTTGGGAAACGGAATCGGCAGCGAGCGGAATAGATAGAGCATACGTGGAAGTAGGGTCATTTTGACTGCGTGAAGCCTGCCCAGCCAGGATAGACCACATTTGGACCACCTTTCCAGATCTCTTTTACATTTTTGTATCATAACCGGGTAGTTGGCTGTGAGGAGTCCGTTTATGTCAGGCGTTAATTTAATGCCTAGATAGGGTAGTGTTGCGGAGGCCCAAGGGAAGGCGAAATTGGTTGTGAGCTGTTTAAGGCTATCCGGGGGTAATGTTATATTTAACGCTAGTGACTTGGACATGTTCACCCGTAGACCGGATATCCCACTAAAGTCTTTAAGGGTACGCATAATCATGGGCATAGACGTGAGGGGGGAGGAAATGAACAGGAGGAGGTCATCCGCATAAAGGGCGCATTTGTGTTCCTGTGTGCCGCAATTGACTCCTTTGATGTCCTGATTAGTCCTCAGGGCGATAGCCAACGTCTCAATGGCTATCGCGAAGAGGAGAGGCGAAAGTGGGCATCCCTGTCGGGTTCCTCTACTTATGGGGAAGGAGTCTGAGTATCTGCCCAGCAGGCGCACTTGTGCAGAGGGGTTAGAGTATAGTGAGTTAATGATATTGAGAAAATGTCTGCCGCATCCCCATCTATGGAGCAGATCAGACAGGTATGTCCAGTCCAGTGAGTCAAACGCTTTGTGAAGGTCAATAGATAGGAGGAAGCCCTTCTGAGGGGGCGTGCCATCCCATTGTGATCTGAGTAGGGAGATTATGTCAATGGCACGTCTAATCTGGTCTGGGCCTTGTCTCCCAGGAATGAAGCCCACCTGGTCTTTGTGTACATAAGAGGAGATAAAGCTGGACATTCTGTTTGCCAAAATTTTCGTCATTATTTTGATATCGTTGTTTATGAGTGAGATGGGGCGATAGTTTCCCACCTCGCTATTGTCTTTGTCTGGTTTTGGAATGACCGAAATGTATGCCGAATTTAGATCCGGGTCTAATGGGGCTCCATTCCTGAGAGAATTAAACATTTTAGTCAAGTGTGGGGCCAGACATTGATCAAATTTCTTATAGTACCCTGTGGAGAAGCCGTCCGGGCCCGGAGAGGAGCCTATCTTAAGATTCTTGATGGTATCGAGGACCTCAGCTTGGGTGAACGGGGTCTCCAAAAGGTCACTGTGTTCCTTAATCAGTACCGGTAAGGGGAGGTCAGCTAAGAATTTGTCCCTGAGTGCTGAGGAGGTGCTAGGGTCTTTTTGGTACAGTTTGGTGTAGAATTGCTCGAACGCGTGCATTATCTTGGTCGGGTTCTGTGAAAGATCCCCAGAAGCCACCTTAATTTTAGGGAATGTCTGCGGTCGCTGTCTAGGGTTCAGTTTAGTTGCTAGGCGTGAGCCGATTCTGTCCTTTTGGGCGTAAAATCTTGCACCCGTCCAGCGAAGATGTTGCGATGCTGCCGTGGTCAGGGACAAATTCAGTCGTGCTCGGGCTGAGTCGAGATTTGCGAGGGATGTAGGTGTGGGGTTCCGTTTGTGGGCCTTGGCTAGAATGCGGAAGTCCTCAGAAAGTTTCAAAGAGTCTGCTCTATGTGCTGCCTTGAGTTTAGAAGATAGCTGTATTAATTTCCCTCTAATCACTGATTTATGTGCGGCCCAGATGATAGTGGGAGAGATCTCTTCCGACTCGTTAAGAAGGAAGTACTCTTTGATGTCAGATTCTATTTGGGAGCAATGAACGGGGTCGTTCAAGAGCGATTCTCTCAGTCGCCAGCGCGGGCGATGTTCAACTCCTACTGGTCTTTGAATTAGTAAGGTCAGCATGGAGTGATCCGAAAGAGAAGAATCAACAATTTTGGAATTCCTGATCAGGGGGGTCGTGGAGGGCCTTGTAAAGATGTGGTCTATCCTGGCATAGGAATTGTGAGGGGCCGAGAAGTGTGTGTAGTCCTTCATATGTGGGTTAACCTCCCTCCATGCGTCTATCAACCCTGCTGTGTTCAGTATTTTCGCTGTGGCCACACTTTGTTTGGAGGGCCGTCGGGGTTTGGTGGTGCCGTTCATAAATTTGTCAAGTGAATAATCAAAGGCTATATTTGAGTCCCCCCCCGAGGAAAACCGTACCTCTGAGGTGTTTTTGTAGCTTTTGGAGTAAGACTTCAAAAAAGGCCCTCTGGCCCTTGTTGGGAGTATAGTATGATACAAAAGTGTAAAGTTCCCCATCAATATAGCCAGATACTAGAATGTAGCGCCCCTGCGGGTCCTTGACCGTTTCGGGTTGCGATAAGTTAATGTGCTTGGCAAAACAGACAGCGACCCCTTTCGTTTTATTTTCCGCCGAGGCCAGGAAGAATTGGGGGTAGTGTTGATGTAGGAAAGTGGGGTTAAACGTGGAAGGAAAGTGTGTTTCTTGTAACAAGAGTATATCGGCATGTAAAGAGTGGTATTGTTGCAGAATTTTCCTACGTTTGATTGGAGAGTTGAGACCCTGTGTGTTGTGAGATATAATCTTTAAGGTAGGTGCACTGGTGGGTGTGTCAGCCATGGATCAGAAGGGAGTATTCGGTAGCAAAAATTAGAGACTTACCCCGCCTACGGGAAAGGTGGATCAGGGTTACCTCTGGTCGCCCTAGAAGAAGGATCCTGGAGCCTGGGCAAGTAGACTGGGAACAGTTGAGGCATCTGCGATCTCGGGATGGAGCGGTTGGAAGGGGGGAGGAGAAAGAGATGAATAAGCAAAGGAGGGAAGAAAAAAGCAGCATATCATTAGGTGACATATAAAGCAATCCTGTGACAATCACATCCATCATGAATACATAAGGGTCCCCTGACCCTCGCCCACCCCTGAGACGGAACGGACTAGCCGTAACCGCCTCCAGTACCTGAGGAGCCGGAAGACCTCAGTAAGGAAATCCGGGCTAGGAACCAGGTGTACCGGAGGTCTCCTGGTCCAAGTGAGGTGCACTGAATCCACCACAGACCCGCCACCTTAACTCATTCATAACTAAAAGCCCCAAAGGGACTCAACATTTCCTAACTACAGAGCGTCCTGTAAGGGAAAAAGAGAAAAAAAAAAAAAAAAAAAGGGAAATAAGTAAATAAAATATCTCTGGCAGGCAACCCGCTCAGTAGAGCCGAGCCAATAGGTCCTATGATACCCGTCCGTCGTCCACCCCTCCCGCCTCCCAGACAGGGGGGCAAGAGGGGGGGGCCGCCAGACGGGCAAAAGCCTAAATAACAATGCGAGCTTGGAAGGGCCATCCCCGGTAGCTCCACCCAAGGTTAAATTATTTACTTTGGGGCATCTTATAGGTGGTAAATGAGCCATTAACTAAATAGAAAGGCAAAAACACAGAGAACATTTGAACCTCTGAAAGGGGAGTTATGTATCTGTTTTGGAGCTAAATTACTGGGAAGCCTCCCCATCTACCTAAGTAGTGGTTAACAGAATTACAAACCAATGTAGGGTGGGACAGGCTTGGATAACTGCTATTCCAGAAAAATAAAAATTAAAAAAATAAAAAATACCCCCTGTCAGTGTGGAGCATTGGTGCTCCGAAGCCCCACATCATAGTAGAGAAGGGTCTGCCCTCTGTTACGACTAAGGAATGTCGACGTTGCAAGGTTTCCAACAGAATTGTAAACTGCGGTCACTAAGACCGAACGAGAAGATCAATGTTTAACAACAACCTAGTTCACCGTGCATTTGTGTCAAGGGGGGCCAATCCCAAATCCGCCTACCCAAACAGGAGGGGGAACTGAGGGCCCAAAACTGACCCTTGATCTCAAAAGGGCGAACCAAAAACAGGAGACAAGTGTACTTTGTGGTAACCGAGGATCAATGTCTCAGGTCGGTAAGTTTTCCTTCGTGCGCTTGGAGCCTTGCTTCAGCCAGGTGTGTTGCAGGGGGCTTGCTGGCGGAGGTCTCTTAGTCGAGGTCGGAGTTCCCCTGGTAGTCTGCGCCGTGTGTGGTTCCAGTTGAATCAGACCGAGTTGTATGAGAAGACGTTCACCTTCAGGGAAAGTGGAGAAGCCAAAACCTTTGTTCCTGTAAGAGAAGTTCAGTCGTAGAGGAAAGGACCAGCGATAAGCGATTTCCTTCTCCTGGAGGACTTGTAGTAATGGCTTGAGGGCTCGCCTTTTCTGTATCGTGTATGGTGAGATGTCGGCAAAGATTTGGATTTTATGTCCCTGAAAGTTGAGATTGGTTGCGTATCTGGATTTTCGCATCACTTCTTCCTTGGTCGCATAATAATGCGGTTTAACAATGATGTCGCGAGGAAGACCATTAGAGCGGGGTGCTTGCAGTGCTCTGTGGGCCCTATCCAGCTCCAGGTGGTGGTCAGGGATATCCGGAATTAGGCTTTTTATCAATGATTTCACTGTTTTCTGTACCTCTTTTTCGGTTTCGGGGACCCCCCTGACCCTGAAGTTATACCTGCGTGACCTATTCTCAAGGTCATCGATCTTAGAAAAAGCAGTCTCTAATTGCTCCTGTACTTCTTGCAGCCTGTTGGAATTTTGGTTAACCTGAGCTGCCATTTGATCCTGTGCCTGTTCTATAACATCCATTCTCATTCCAAACTGCTGCAGGTCTGCATGTAGTGAGTTAGTGATCTGTGTAACAGTGAGTGCCAGGCTCTTGGAAAGCATATTAGAGAAGGCCACCATCATTGAGGGAAAGTCAGTGGGGGCTGGGATGTCCTCTTGAGCTTCACTGACAGTGAGCATGAGGCCTGTGTGGGGGTCCATCATGGGAGTATTGGGGCACACAGCGGACAGACCACCCAGCAGGGATTCTGTGGAGGCTGGGGAGCTAGCATGCTGAAGCGGGGGGTAGTCGGTACCTGAGAGGGTTTGTGACATCTGATCCTGGTCCGCAATGGAGGATTCCTGATGTTCCGTGGAGAGAGGGCCTCGTGCTGCCGCCGCCATTTTGGCATAGCTGAGGGGGCCGGGAGACGCCGTCATCTGGCCAGATAAGTCCCGCTTGGCTTGCGGGGATGACATCTATTTGTTCCCCGGGGTATCCCCCGTGTGATTCGCCCGATGTGCGGGGCGTGGGGGCGCTCTGTAGGCTCCGGTGGTCAGCGGGAGTCTGCGGTGGAGCGGAGCTCTAGATGCCGGCGGCCATCTTGGGAGCTGCCGCGCATGCGCCTGGGAGATCATATATTTTGTTCCCAGAAGCACCTATAGGACTTGAAGTGTGTTAGTCCCATCACACAGACCTATATTTTCTTCCCAGAAGCACCTATAGGACTTGAAGTGTGTTAGTCCCATCACACAGAGATCATATATTTTGTTCCCAGAAGCACCTATAGGACTTGAAGTGTGTTAGTCCCATCACACAGAGATCATATATTTTGTTCCCAGAAGCACCTATAGGACTTGAAGTGTGTTAGTCCCATCACACAGACCTATATTTTCTTCCCAGAAGCACCTATAGGACTTGAAGTGTGTTAGTCCCATCACACAGAGATCATATATTTTCTTCCCAGAAGCACCTATAGGACTTGAAGTGTGTTAGTCCCATCACACAGAGATCATATATTTTCTTCCCAGAAGCACCTATAGGACTTGAAGTGTGTTAGTCCCATCACACAGAGATCATATATTTTCTTCCCAGAAGCACCTATAGGACTTGAAGTGTGTTAGTCCCATCACACAGAGATCATATATTTTGTTCCCAGAAGCACCTATAGGACTTGAAGTGTGTTAGTCCCATCACACAGAGATCATATATTTTGTTCCCAGAAGCACCTATAGGACTTGAAGTGTGTTAGTCCCATCACACAGAGATCATATATTTTGTTCCCAGAAGCACCTATAGGACTTGAAGTGTGTTAGTCCCATCACACAGAGATCATATATTTTCTTCCCAGAAGCACCTATAGGACTTGAAGTGTGTTAGTCCCATCACACAGAGATCATATATTTTGTTCCCAGAAGCACCTATAGGACTTGAAGTGTGTTAGTCCCATCACACAGACCTATATTTTCTTCCCAGAAGCACCTATAGGACTTGAAGTGTGTTAGTCCCATCACACAGAGATCATATATTTTGTTCCCAGAAGCACCTATAGGACTTGAAGTGTGTTAGTCCCATCACACAGAGATCATATATTTTCTTCCCAGAAGCACCTATAGGACTTGAAGTGTGTTAGTCCCATCACACAGAGATCCTATATTTTGTTCCCAGAAGCACCTATAGGACTTGAAGTGTGTTAGTCCCATCACACAGACCTATATTTTCTTCCCAGAAGCACCCATAGGACTTGAAGTGTGTTAGTCCCATCACACAGAGATCCTATATTTTGTTCCCAGAAGCACCTATAGGACTTGAAGTGTGTTAGTCCCATCACACAGACCTATATTTTCTTCCCAGAAGCACCCATAGGACTTGAAGTGTGTTAGTCCCATCACACAGAGATCCTATATTTTGTTCCCAGAAGCACCTATAGGACTTGAAGTGTGTTAGTCCCATCACACAGACCTATATTTTCTTCCCAGAAGCACCCATAGGACTTGAAGTGTGTTAGTCCCATCACACAGAGATCATATATTTTGTTCCCAGAAGCACCTATAGGACTTGAAGTGTGTTAGTCCCATCACACAGAGATCATATATTTTGTTCCCAGAAGCACCTATAGGACTTGAAGTGTGTTAGTCCCATCACACAGAGATCCTATATTTTGTTCCCAGAAGCACCTATAGGACTTGAAGTGTGTTAGTCCCATCACACAGACCTATATTTTCTTCCCAGAAGCACCCATAGGACTTGAAGTGTGTTAGTCCCATCACACAGAGATCCTATATTTTGTTCCCAGAAGCACCTATAGGACTTGAAGTGTGTTAGTCCCATCACACAGACCTATATTTTCTTCCCAGAAGCACCCATAGGACTTGACGTGTGTTAGTCCCATCACACAGAGATCCTATATTTTGTTCCCAGAAGCACCTATAGGACTTGAAGTGTGTTAGTCCCATCACACAGACCTATATTTTCTTCCCAGAAGCACCCATAGGACTTCTAGTGTTTTAGTGGCATCACACAGAGCTCCTCTATTTTCTTCTCAGCAGCACCCACAGGACTTCTAGTGTGTTAGTGGCATCACACAGAGCTCCTCTATTTTCTTTGCAGAAGCACCCACAGGACTTCTAGTGTGTTAGTGGCATCACACAGAGCTCCTCTATTTTCTTTGCAGAAGCACCCACAGGACTTCTAGTGTGTTAGTGGCATCACACAGAGCTCCTCTATTTTCTTTGCAGAAGCACCCATAGGACTTCTAGTGTGTTAGTGGCATCACACAGAGCTCCTATATATTCTTCTCAGCAGCACCCACAGGACTACCGACTACAATGGCTGGAAGACCGCCAAGGGGAGGCAGAGCGTGCAGAGCCAAGAACACAGGGCAGGCAGGCTCTGTTTCTAGTGGACGTGGCCGTGGACGTGGTCGTGCATCGTCATCAGCACGTGGCCATGGGACACGCGCGTCTTTGTTTTCGGCAGCTGGACATGTGGAGCCGCATCATGCTGAAGGCTTGGTAGAATGGATGACCAAGCCCTCCTCATCCTCCTCATCCTCTCTCACCCAGGCTCAGGGTACTGGCAGAGCATCATCAGCCACCCCTTCCCTAGACCCACCATGTCCTCCTGAGGAGTCCCCCGAACTCTTTGAGCACAGTGTTGGGTACATGCTCCAGGAGGATGCCCAACGATTCGAAGGCTCGGATGAGGATACCCAGCTTGAGGAATCTGGCAGTACTGTTCCACCAGCTGCAGCTTACTGCCAGGTTTGCTCTAGTGGTGAAGAGGGAGGGGATGATGAGGTCACTGACTCCACGTGGGTGCCTGAAGGGAGAGAGGATGAGGAGGAGGACGAGGAGGAGGAGGATGCGGCGTCACATGTCCAACGAGGCAGGATGCCCCCTGGAGGCCAGGTAGAGGCCAGCACAGCAACTGTACAACACCGCAGAGCTCCGCCTGTGCAGGGCGCTGCCTCTGCACGTTATCAGAAAAGTTCTTTGGTGTGGGCCTTTTTTGAGACGAGTGCATCAGATCGCACCACTGCTATTTGCAATATTTGTCTCAAGCGTATCTCGCGTGGCCAAAACATCAGCCGCTTGGGCACCACAAGCATGACCAGACATATGGCGACCTGCCATGCAGCTCGTTGGCAGGCACACATAAAAGACCCACACCAAAGAACTAAGCGGACCTCTCCTTGCTCCTCCTCAGCTGGGATCTCCATCCCCACTACACCTTCAGTCCTCTCTGAAAGCTGCTCTGAGAGGACTGAAGGTGTAGAATTAGGTGTGTCACAACCAAGTACTTGCAGTACACCGACGTCCGATTGCAGCAGGCAAATTTCCCTGCCCCAGCTGCTGGACCGTAGAAAGAAGTACACTCCCAGCCATCCACATGCCCAGCGGTTGAATGCTAGCCTGGCTAAATTGCTAGCACTTCAACTGCTGCCTTTTCAGTTGGTAGACTCGGCCCCCTTCCGTGAGTTTGTTCAATGTGCGGTTCCTCAGTGGCAGGTTCCCAAACGCCACTTTTTCTCACGGAAGGCGATTCCGTCTCTCTACCGGCATGTGGAGGGCAATGTCCATGCCTCGCTGGACAGGGCGGTCAGCGGTAAGGTGCATATTACCGCTGACTCATGGTCCAGCAGGCATGGACAGGGACGGTACCTTTCTTTCACGGCCCATTGGGTCACTCTATTGGCAGCTGGGAGGGATGCAGGACAAGGTGCAGTAGTGTTGGAGGTTGTTCCGCCACCACGCCTCCAAAACGCTACTACTGCTACTGGTTGTGACACACCTCTCTCCTCCACCCCCTCCTCTTCTTCTTCCTCCAGTGCTCTGTCCTTGGAACCAGCGGTGCTCCGTAGGCGTACAAGGGGCTACGCAAGTACGCAGGCAAAAAGATGCCATGCCGTGCTTGCGCTGGTGTGTTTGGGGGACAGGAGCCACACTGGGCCAGAGGTTCTGGCAGCTCTGCAGGGGCAGGCCGAGAGGTGGTTGACGCCACGTCAGCTTAAGCCAGGAATGGTCGTTTCTGACAATGGCACCAACCTCCTCTCCGCCCTGCGACAGGGGCAGCTCACCCATGTGCCCTGCATGGCTCACGTCCTCAACCTGGTGGTGCAGCGGTTCTTGGGCAGGTTCCCAGGCTTACAGGATGTCCTGAGGCAGGCCAGGAAAGTCTGTGTGCATTTCCGCCGATCTTATAATGCCAGTGCTCGGCTGACTGAGCTGCAAAAGGAGCTGAACCTGCCCAAGAACCGCCTAATATGTGACATGCCCACCAGGTGGAACTCAACGTTGGCCATGCTGCAGCGACTGCACACGCAGCAGAGGGCCATCAATGAGTACCTTTGCGACTATGGCACCAGGACAGGGTCAGGGGAGCTTGGTTTTTTTCCCCACGTCAGTGGAGCATGATCAGGGATGCATGCACTGTCCTCTCACCATTTGAGGAGGCCACGAGGATGGTGAGCAGTGACAGTGCATGCATCAGTGACACTGTCCCTCTTATCCACCTGTTGGAGCATACGCTGCGTGGGATAATGGACAGGGCACTTGAGGCAGAACAGAGGCAGGAAGAGGAGGACTTCCTTGCCTCTCAAGGCCCCCTTTATCCGGACAGTGTTCCTTCTGTCCCACCCATCACACAAGAAGAGGATGAGGAGGAGGAGGAGGAGGAGGATTGTGTGAGCATGGAGGTGGAGCCTGGCACTCAGCATCAGCAGCAGCAGTCTTTTAGGGATGATGTACAGTCCCAACAAACCAGTGGACTTGTACGTGGCTGGGAGGAGGTGGCTGGCGATCATGTCATCCTCAGTGACCCAGAAGGCTCCGGACCGAATGCCTCAGCTAACCTACGCTGCATGGCCTCCCTGATCCTGCAAAGCCTGCGGAAGGATCCTCGTGTTCTTCGGATCAAGGAGAGGGACCATTACTGGCTGGCCACTCTCCTTGATCCGCGGTACAAGGGTAAGGTTGCGGACCTTATCTTGCCGTCGCAGAGGGAGCAGAGGATGAGACATCTCAGGGAGGCCTTGCAGAAAGGTCTGTGCAACGCGTTCCCAGAAACTGGGAGGCTACAAACTCCTGGTCCTGGGCGACGAGTTGCTGAGGCTTCGGTCAGTAGCAGAAGGAGCGGTGGGGAAGGTGGACGTCTGACCGATGCGTTCAGACAATTTTTTAGTCCGCAGCCCCAAGGTATGATGGTTCCAGCAACCATCGCCAGCGTCTGATATACATGGTGCAGGAATACCTTGGGGCAAGGTCAGACTTGGACACCTTTCCCACCGAAAATCCTCTGGCTTACTGGGTCCTGAGGATGGATCACTGGCCAGAGCTTGCACAGTATGCAATTGAGCTACTGGCCTGTCCTGCCTCCAGCGTTCTTTCCGAACGCACATTCAGTGCTGCTGGAGGATTTGTCACCGATCATAGGGTGCGCCTGTCCACCGCCTCGGTTGATCGACTGACCTTCATCAAAATGAATCAGTCTTGGATCACCACCAGCTACCAGGCACCTGAGGCGGATATAACCGAATAATTTTTAATATCACATCCCTTCAAGACTGCCTATGCTGATGCTGAGTGACTGTCCTCTTATGTTCACTGACTATCCTCTTCCTCCTCCTCAATGATCCATGCCACCACACCAGTGCCTAAGGCACAATTTTTCAGCCCCTGTTTAACAGGGGCGTGTACATACAATTTTTATAAAAAAATGCTTCGCAACACGTGTGACTGCTGTGCTCCAAGTACAGTATCTGTGAGGGGTTGCAGTGTTGTGGCACCAGCACCAGTGCCTAAGGCAAATTTTTCAGCCCCTGTTTAACAGGGGCGTGTACTTACAATTTTTTAAAAAAATGCTTCGCAACACGTGTGACTGCTGTGCTCCAAGTACAGTATCTGTGAGGGGTTGCAGTGTTGTGGCACCAGCACCAGTGCCTAAGGCACAATTTTTCAGCCCCTGTTTAACAGGGGCGGGTAATTACAATTTTTTTAAAAAAATGCTTCGCAACACGTGTGACTGCTGTGCTCCAAGTACAGTATCTGTGAGGGGTTGCAGTGTTGTGGCACCAGCACCAGTGCCTAAGGCACAATTTTTCAGCCCCTGTTTAACAGGGGCGTGTACTTACAATTTTAAAAAAAAATGCTTCGCAACACGTGTGACTGCTGTGCTCCAAGTACAGTATCTGTGAGGGGTTGCAGTGTTGTGGCACCAGCACCAGTGCCTAAGGCACAATTTTTCAGCCCCTGTTTAACAGGGGCGGGTAATTACAAATCTTGATCTAATAGTTCACAGCAGGGCCCATTCCTGCGCCCACCAAGAGTAACTATGAGGGCCTACAGTCTTGTGGCAACACCGTCCACCACCACCGCCAAAGGCCCAATTTTTCTGCCCTGTTCATCAGGTGCTTGCAATTACAAATCTTGATCTAATAACTCACAGCAGGGCCCATTCCTGCGCCCACCAAGAGTAACTATGAGGGCCTACAGTCTTGTGGCAACACCGTCCACCACCACCGCCAAAGGCCCAATTTTTCTGCCCTGTTCATCAGGTGCTTGCAATTACAAATCTTGATCTAATAACTCACAGCAGGGCCTATTCCTGCGCCCACCAAGAGTAACTGTGAGAGCTTACAGTCTTGTGGCAACACCATCCACCACCACCACCACCCCCAATTTTTCTGCCCTGTTCAACAGGTGCATGCAATTACAAATCTTGATCTATTAACTCACAGCAGGGCCCATTCCTGTGCCCACCAGTCTTGTGGCTACACCAACATCTAATAGGGCAAATTTCTGCAGAGTATATACGCCAGGCCCCTACTTTCAAACATCCAACTTACAAACGACTCCTACTTGCAAATGGAAAGAAAACAGGAAGTGAGAGGAAATCTACCCCTAGGAAGGGAAATTCTATCCTGTTAGATTTAATTTGGGAAAAAGGTATCTCCTCTCTACTGATACTTTATCACCAATCCTTGTTTCAATTAAAACCCCACTTTTTCCAAAAACATTTGTCATTGGGACGGAAAGTTAGGTGACATGTTCTGAACAGATGTGCAGCAAATGTTACAGGGGTGATAACCCCTCCCTATGTTCTCCAAAAAGCTTAAAAATAGATTTTTTTGGGATGGAGCTACACTTCATAATGTACCTGTTCAGATTCTACTTAAGAACAAACCTAAAGCCGCAAGTGTTTTTAAATGGCTTCTTTTTTTCCTTTACAAATGTCATTTTGTGCAAGGACAGTTCTAAACACGGGAAACACATGCCACTTCACAGGCATACTTTAGACACCCCCCAGGTACCATATTTAAAGGAAAATTTCACTTTTTTTTTTTCACTTTATGCATCATTAAAATGACTGCTCCCGAAAAAACGTTAGTTTTTAAAAGTTCTTTTTGCATTGATATATGTCCCCTGGGGCAGGACCCGGGTCCCCAAACCTGTTTTATGACATTAACATGCATATTGGCCGTTGTAATTAGCACTTTTGATTTCGAACGTTCGCGTCCATTATAACGTATAGGGTTCGAAAATTCGCGCGAACTTTCGGTCGGTTCGAAGGTTCTGGTGCGAACCGAACCCGGGGGTGTTCGGCTCATCCCTACTTAGCAATAGTGATTTTCCAATCAGTCCCAATTATGAGTTTGTGTGCCAATTTGGTTTTGGCATACAATTGTGTTTTTTTAAATAATGCTATTGATTATATATACCCCATATATGATCGACATTTTTAACAGTGTTAATCGTGGATATTTTTATTGTCCAGTTTTTACCATATCCGCCATTGAGAGCCACACCATGGCGTGATTGTCTGTTGTTTATAAAGTTGCGATGAGTCAGTGCGTCGCCCGTTCCCCAGAAGACGTCATTGGACGAAACGACGTAGGGAGGCTGACGCGCTGACGTCATCGCGTTCCGCGTTTGAACGGGTGTACGATTTGCCGGCCGGCACATGCTTTTATCTTTTATTCCTGCCCACCTATTTTGATTTTGATGTAAGTAGGAGCATTTTGTTTTTTAATAAAACCTGTTACTCTGATATCACACTATGGGAGCATCCTTTTCTTCTCTACATGTCCTTATTGGCCATTAAGTGATTATTGGTATCACTGGAGAGTGTCCTTGGTACGATCGGTACTAAGGGGGATTGTGATCGTGTTTCCTGTTCCTGGTTAACCCTACGATAGAGAACGCATCTGGAGTCCATTTGGCTGGGATTCATCATAACATCTACTTATGGGCTCATTTGAGCTTGCCCTCTGGTAAGCACATTCAACTTATGGTGGTGGATCACGTCAGTCACTATTTGGATTTTCACTTTGCCATTTTTGGATTTATGTTTCTACATTGGACTTTTCTTTGAATATTTATCAGACCATATCACTTAAATTGTCTAGGTCTCTATTCACTTATTCACTGGACTTTCACGGTCACTTTTTAGAATATATTACATGATACTGTTTTAGGGTTTCACTATTACATTTGTACTTATTTCCTGTATTATTTAGATATTAGCGCGGCTTTTTGTATTATTCCACTCTACCCCATAGCCCAGACATATGAAGAATACAGGAAATTGTTGTCCCATGTACCACACAGCCAGTACTTGCCAGATATTCCTGCAGCTCCTTTAATGTTGCTGTAGGCCTCTTGACAGCCTCCCTGACCAGTTTTCTTTTTTTTTTTTTTTTAAACTTTTTATTTAAAGAATGCTGAATATACAAGTATACAGGTAAGACGACATAACAATTATCTGTGTCCGTTATTGAACATTCATGAGAACCCACACTAGTCTATGTATATTAATGAGATAAAGAACTAAGATCTGTCAGAAAATACTGGTATAGCAACAAGTTATGGTTAAGAGATTTAAACTATAATTATCTTACAGTACCATCCTGACAGTATGAGCGACCTTCTGTCTAGGGGGGAGCTGTGTTCCATATTTAATATGACCAACCGAGTGGCGTGGGACTCTCTGAGGGACGACACTGGTTTATCCCTTTTGGTTAGGTATTGCGTTAGCCCATTTCATTAAGCTGGGTCCAATTGTCGTCTTTCGTTTAAGGTATGGGACTCACTCCTATGAGTATGGGAGTGGTGCCAAAATGGGGTATCGCATTCCAGGGGGTTTTCTTATTTATGGAAAAAGGGGTGGGTAACACCATTGGTGTCCCTAGAGAAAGGAAAGGATAGCAATAAAGGGGAGTAAGAATGGGGAAAGCAGAGGGAGAGGAAGTGAGAGTGTTGCTCTGGCGGGGCCGACGACCCCTGGCCCTAATCAGCCCAAGGGCTGCCTGGTTAAATGTAGGACTTATAGCTGTCTGAGTACCGAAACAGATCCCAATATGTCCAACGCGTGTTATGTTCTTCCTCCCTTTCCCCCAGGGCTGCTGTAAGGCTTTCCATCTGCTGAATGTCGCTAATCCTCGCAAACCACTGTTTCACTGTCGGGGGGGGCCTGCTGCTTCCACATGCTGGGGATACACGCCCTGGCTGCATTCAGTAGATGTTTTAATAGGGATTTCCGGTAACGCTTACTAGACATTGGAGTCAGGTTCAGCAGTATTGCTGCTGGGTTGTCTTGCAAATCTATATCAGTGAGTTTGTGGATAATTCCTAATACCTGTCTCCAGAAGGGTGTTAGAACTGCGCATTCCCAGAAAATGTGTAGTATTGTGCCATTCTGTGTGCCACATCTCCAACATAAGGGGCTATGTCCTGGAAATATGGACGCTAGCACCGATGGGGTCCTGTACCAACGCGTCAGTAATTTGTATGTAATTTCTTGGTATCTGCTACATAAGGAGAACTTATGCGCAAAAAAGAGGATTCTATTTTTTTGAACTTCAGTGAACGTGATGTTGAGATCCCTCTCCCACTTCCTCAGGTACGGGGGCTCATGTAGGGAAGTATTCATCAGCAAGATATTGTAAGAGTAGGAAAGGGACCTCCGTATTGGTTCCCTTCCCAGGCACAAGTCCTCAAAGGATGTGAGTGGTCTGCGGAAGCCCTCAATTTCCGGCAGGGATCTGAGAAAGTGCAAGAGTTGTAAGGTCTTCCATCGTCCCAGTCCAGAGGACTCAAAGCCAGGATATATATTTGAAGGGTCACTCCAATCTGAAGGACCGCAAAAGGCGGAGGCTCTGACCAGTCTCTGTTCTGGGTGTAACCGGAAGGACTTATCAGAGAGACCCGGTAAAAAGTCTGGATGTCCTATTATAGGTGTCAGCGGGGAGGGAAAACTGGGCGTGTCTGCTATTTTAAAGTATCTACGAAGTTCTTGTAGGGTGGGCTCAATTAACGGGTGGGAGAGGGAGAGTCTGGCAGGCCCCGCTCCACTCCAGGGCAAGCCCTCCAGTTTTCTTTTTGTCTTTTCATCAATTTTGGAGGGACGTCCAGCTCTTGGTAATGTCACTGTTGTGCCATATTTTCTCCACTTGATGATGACTGTCGTCATTATGTTCCATGGTATATCTAATGCCTTGGAATTTTTTTGTACCCTTCTCCTGACTGATACCTTTTAACAATGAGATGCCTTTGCAAGTTCTCTGCGGACCATGGCTTTTGCTGTAGGATGCGACTAAGAAAACATCAGGAAAGACCTACTAGAACAGCTGAACTTTATTTGGGGTTAATCAGAGACACTTTATATGATGGCAGGTGTGTACTGACTCCTATTTAACATGAGTTTCAATGTGATTGCTTAATTCAGAAAAACAGCTACATCCCCAGGTACAAGAGGGTGTGCACACTTATGCAACCACATTATTTTATTTTTACTCCCCCCTTCTGAAAGATTTCAGTTTGCTTTTCAATTGAGTTGTATGGTTTATAGGTCACATTAAAAAGGTGGAAAAAGTTCTGAAACGATTCATCTTTGTCTCATTTTTTTTACATCACAGAAACCTGACATTTTAACAGGGGTTTACATACTTTTTATATCAGTCCAGGCAAAGGCAAAGTTTCAAAAGCTTTACTTAAAGTATAAATTAACATGACGACAACAACAATCCAAGATAAAGTGAAAACATTCCCTAACATCCCTAGTCCCTAACTACAGGCTTGTGGCTGCCCTAGCATACCTGTGTAAACAAAGTCCAATGCTGGCTGAGTCAATGTCTGGAATTTAGCTTTGGCATCTGACGGACATGGGTCATTCAGGCTCCGGCAATGGCACCAGGCAGAGGATCCCTCTCCAAATGTGTGAGTAAGTTCACCCCCAGAATCTGGGCCTTAGTCTCTTTCATAGCACCTAAGACCCACCAAGAAAAAGCTGGGAGTGCAGTGAACCTCTAAATTTCCACTGGGGCAGCAGTAACCACTACTTTACCTACTACATTACTCTTCTAGGAACCGAATCAACTGCTGTTTGCAAGATCCAGAAGAAATGGCGAATGGATATCTCCGATATTTTAGAACAGAACTGGCAGGAACTATTTAAATCATACTTTGACCATGCTATTTCTGCTAGAAATAAACTCATACATCTGATATTTTCATATTTTTCTGAATTTATTATACCACTCATCATGAATTTCGAATGAATAAAAGGTGTCACGTCTTTGTTAGTTTAGTTGTTTTTTTTCTGCTGTACATGGGTTGTAATATATACTGCTGCATTGTAATAACAGTATTTCAGACCTAAATGCTCTGTAAAAGGTTGCCTTTAATTATTTTTCATTTTGAAATGTGTTTTAATATTTGCAACATTTTACAATAAAAAAATTCAGTAAAAAAAAAAAAAAAACCACACACACACACACACACACACACACACACACACACACACACACACTACAATACAGCTGAATACATGCTTTTATGTATGTCATTGCGCTGTCACTTACTAACCCTGGTGAACAGAGTGAATAGTTTAACGAATAATGACACAATGATTAGGCCAGCATATAATAACAAAACACTGTGCACTTGTATGCTGAGTGAACACTGGCATACAATGATCAGCAGAGACCATAACAACAAATAAACTGCACATATATAGAATACAAAGTGACACACATTGACATTTCACATTACTTCACCAAAGAAGCTGGAACTGAGAGGAGACAAAACGCAGGGAACCCTGACCATAAATGTCATCATAATAGAAAGGCCCAGTTGAGTGTTCTTCCTGCTGAAGTTGCTGGTATATATATTAGTCTATATACTGTACATATAAAGGCAACATGCATCATAGGTGCTTTGTAAGACCAATCAAATCAGTCCCTGGCTAAGATCAGATTATAGCCTAGGGCAGTGCTGCATTCTGGGCCTAGGCCAACAAGGCCCAGGCCTAGGGCAGAACCCATCTGTGTGGGGTGGTCCCCCACACTGATGAGGCTGTGCTGCTGGGCACTGGCGAGGCTGCATCCATGGGCA
This sequence comes from Lithobates sylvaticus, assembly GCA_028564925.1. Taxonomy (NCBI): domain Eukaryota; kingdom Metazoa; phylum Chordata; class Amphibia; order Anura; family Ranidae; genus Lithobates; species Lithobates sylvaticus. The sequence continues at coordinate 83,692,177 of CM053038.1, read as the reverse complement.
CTGGTGAGGCTGCATCCATGGGCACTGGTGAGGCTGCACTTGGTACCCACTTTTAATGTACAGAGAGGAAGAGGCGGGGCTCTAAGAGGAAAAGGTGGAGCCTAAAGTGGAAGGGGTGTGGTTTACAGAAGACAGGGCGAGTCTTAAACAGGAAGGGTGTGACATTGACAGGAAGGGTTGGGTCGTATTTAAATTAGGGGGTGCACAAGTTTAGTTAGGCCTAGGGCAGCACAAAACCTAAATACACCACTTGCCTAGGGTGCCTTTAACTGGCATATAGACACAATCTAGACAGGGTTAGAATTACGCATGATGGGGCCTGCTGCACAGCAATACCAATAATGTGTTGTCTAAACCCAAAAATGTAAAAAATTTAAATGACACATATCCTACCCTGTCTTTTCTGATCTCTACACGTTCCTTTTCCTGTGGAGGCTTCATTCAGATAGTAAATGCCTCAGCCACTTCCTGTAAGAGAGTGACCCCAACGCTACCCTGTCATCCTCAGCATGCAGTAGCAGCGTTGTCAGCCTCTTTCTCAGTGTACCACAATGTGACTTCTTGGCACTCCATTTTCAGCTGCCATTTCAGCACAACCTCTCAGTGCTATGATTGGTAAATTCTTCAGGACTGATAATGTGTACAGACTTATATGCCACACTTAAAATTGCATACTATAGGTGCAGGTGCATAAAAAAATTAAAAATAACAGTTTAAGTAATTAAAGTGATTGTAAAGGTTTTTTTTAAATAACAAACATGTTATACTTACCTTTTTCACAGAGCAGCCCCAATCCTTCTCTTCTGGGGTGCCCTGGTGGCGCTCCTGGCCCCTCCTCTTCACCGGGTGCCCCCACGGAGAGACGCTTTCGATAGGGGCACCCGTGCGGGCGTGCTCACGAGTCCCACTGCTGCGCCCATTGACACAGACAGCAGAACTCAGCCCGCCCCCTCCCCCCGCGCTCTTGTGTCACTGGATTTAACCACACTGCGCTATAGCCAAAAGACGGCTTCAGCGCGGACGCTCCTTGCCGGGAGGACGTCCCTGTTTAGTTCCGCAATGCGCGCTCCTGAGAGCGCGCATCGGGGGAAGTTCTGTGCTGGCCGTGTCCCTCGGACACAGCCAGTCACAAATCGCTGTAAACGGCCAATCACAGCGGCCGTTTACAGCACGATCGGCGTGTCCAATGAGAGATGATCTCATATGTAAACATATGAGATCATCTCTCAGCGCCGCTCTCCCTCCTCACACAACCGGCCGTAAGTTAAAAAAAATGAAAATAAATGTGCCATCTGTCCCCACTGCCACCTGTCACCACTGCCACCTGTCCCCAGTGCAACTTGTCCCCAGTGCAACTTGTCCCCAGTGCCACCTGTCCCCAGTGCCATCTGTCATCAGTGCCATATCAGAGTAACGTGTCATCAGTGCCACATATTAGTGCCATCTGTCATCAGTGCCACATATCAGTGCCATCTGTCAGTGTCACGTGTCATCAATGCCACATATCAGTGCCATCTGTCATCAGCATCAGTGTCATCAGTGCCACGTATTAGTGCCATCTCTCATCAGTGCCACGTATTAGTGCCACATGATATCAGTGCCACGTATAAGTGCCATCTGTCATCAGTGTCACATGCCATCAGTGCCCCGTATTAGTGGCATCTGTCATCAGTGCCACATCAGTGTCACGTGTCATTGTCCTGGTGCTCCAGGGCCTTCAAAAGTGTAATAGGTAGTCAACAAGTTAGATGTGTAATTTATGCTTCTAGAACACGTGATGCCGCTCCCTGCATGTTGGGCCTCTCTAAGTAGCCAGGCTTTAAAAAAAGTCCCACACATGTGGTATCGTAATACTCAGGAGTAGCTGAATTTATTTTGGGGTGTCATTTGTGGTATACACATGCTATATGAGAGAAATAACCTATTACAATGACAATTCTGTGTGGAAAAAAAATTTCATTTTGCAAAGAATTGGAAAAAATGAAAACATCAAAAACCTCACCATGCCTCTTATTAAATACCTTGGAATGTCTTCTTTCAAAAAAGGGGTCATTTGGGGGTATTTGTTCTTTCCTGGCTTGTTCGGGTCACAAGAAATTAGATAGGCCACCAGTACATCAGATGTGATCAATTTTGTATGATTTGCACCACAGTTTGTAGACTCTCAAACTTTCACAAAGACCAAATAATATCCACTAATTTGGGTTATTTTTACCAAAGATATGTAGCAGTATAAATTGTGGCCAAAATTTATGAAGAAAAATTAATAATTTGCTAAATTTTATCACAGAAACAAAAAAAAATGAGTTGTTTTTTTCAAAATTTCATTTCAAATTTTTTTTAAATTCATAGCGCAAAAAAATAAAAAACCCAGAGATGATCAAATACCACCAAAAGAAAGCTCTATTTGTGGGAAAAAAGGACAAAAAATGAATTTGGGTACAGTGTGTACAGTAATTCAAAGTGTGAGAGCACCGAAAGCTGAAAATTGGTCTGGGCAGGAAGGGGGTTTAAGTGCCCAGTAAGCAAGTGGTTAATTGACAGCAGTGGGAAACAATCTCCCCCTGCTATCAATCCATCCAATGAGGATACTGAGACAGCAGCTGGAGCAGCTGGGCTCATGCCCGTCACTGGAATAAAATGGTTAAGGTAAGAAAAAGAGGGGGTTCTGGGGGGCAGCTGCAGCACAGAAGGTTTTTGACCTTAATGCATAGAATGCATTAGGCGAAAAACCTTAAGACTTTACAACCCCTTTAAGGACATTTAAAAAGTGATCCTGCTCTACTTTAGTGCCATTGCTGTACCTACTGGTTTTCATTAAGGGTTTAGCTATATTATAAGCAGCCTATAATTTCTCTGTATTCAAGGCAATCCTTCTAGAAATAGAGAATCCTATTTGCCTTGGTTGCCAATATATGCAAATGTTAAATTTTCCTAATGTACACGTCAGGGGCGGACTGACAACTCATGGGGCCCCCGGGCAATAGGAGATTATGGGGCCCCCAGACAATCAGAGATTATGGGGCCACACAGTATACACACACACAGTATACAATCACACAGTATACACATACATGTACACACAGTATACACAGACATGTTTCTATTGGCTGAGAAGGTACTGGAAAGGTGGGGCAGCTATAATCTCTGGATTTTTAGACCAAAAGCATGTCGGTAAGGGATATTTCAGAAACAGATGTAAAAAAAAAACACAGATTTTTACATACTGTCCCTGGTTTTACTGAGGCTGGCAACCCTGATGGGGCCCCCTAGTGGCCCGGGGCCCTCGGGAAGTGCCCGAGTGGCCGAATGGTCAGTCCGCCCCTGGTACACGTTGTATTTGCCAAATGCTTTTGCAACCTGCATGGAGGCAAACAGTGCTGGGCCCCAATGAAGTTGCGTGGTTTGCTGTGGTTAAAGTTGCATACCTGACTATAGGGTAAATTTGTTTAGGAGACAGCTAATGTATCAATTAGGCTTATGTATAAAAAGTGTGCTAAAAAGAACATTTTCTGTTGCCCATAGGAAACAATCAGAAACCGGAGTCCTTTTTCAAACCATGAACCATAGGGAACAGCAAAAATTAACACTTTTTTTGTTAGCACAATTTAATAAAAAGTCTCTTTATTTTTTGGTTTGAAAATAAAATGTAAAACACAGGAAAGTTTACACACAGATTGTGTAGATTATGGGCATTTTAGCCTTCGCCTTAATACTGCAAGATAAGAGTAACTCATGTTTTCTCAGAAGCTAGCCATACATGGACCAAAATCTGTCCACCTCAACAGGAAGTGGCTGAATTTCAACCATGTATGGCCACTCAAATTCACGAGAAGTTGATCTATCGAATTACCTCTCGTGAATCGACTTGTTGACAAATTTTCAATCAGTGCTGATCAGTGTATTCTGACGGTGTCATGTCAGAATACAATGGCACAGCAGGGAGGATGCCCACGTTGAATGTGTGGATGGGGGAATTGGTAAAGTTTTTTCATTCAGTCGCCTGGCTGAACTAAAAAAATTGAACCATGTATGGCGATCTCAACATAATTGTGGCAGATTTTCAAGCAGCAAGGGGAAGAAACACACATCAAGATTTGGTAAGGCCAATATACTTTTACATATAGAATACTTTCATCACACATCACACTAGGGAGAACTTCTTAGGTGGAGACCTTTTTGTGGGAACTACCACCCAGGATCTAACTTATAGGGAACATCTAAAATCTAAATTGTGCATAATTGGTACACTGAAAAAAATTGTCTTTTGTCTTAAATACCTCCTGATAAATAACACTGTACTTCCTAAAACGTGACTCTGTCTAGGCACTGGGTATAGCTGTATGTACCTGTGAAACTGTGACACTGCTGTCTGACTACAAGCCTTCTGATATTTGAAATTAGATTTGGCTATGCAATTCGTTTGCTGCTGCGCACTGTTCTCCTGAGGGCTTGCTGGAAAAGAAGCTGTACCTACAGACAGGGCTGGGCTACTTCGGTTACAAGGCTGACAGGAGTAGCAACAGCATCACTACTCCTGTCAGCCCAGCGCTGGGAGTGGCGAAGAGAGAAGGATAGAGCCCGGAATCGGTGCAGGCTGTGTTCCCTCTTTTCCCTCTCCTCCTTCCTACCTGTATTCAGAAGCCGGCAGAGATAATCACAGGCACACAGGAGCTCTGCACTATCAGGAAGGGAGAAAAAGCACACAGTCCACAGCCGGGCGCAGAAGTGTCCAAGAGAGAGCCAGGAAGAGGCAGGGCTGTGCTCTCTCTCTCTCTCTCTCTCTCTCTCTCTCTAACTCTCTCTCTCTCCCCCACCAGCTCCTCCCTCCCGTCAGTGCAGTGCTTCTGTAGCCCGAAAACACACCTGCTGGCTTGGGACAGTATACCCTGTCTCTGTTATTTTATACCCCCCTGGCTAACTCCTTTCCACACTGGGGGTGCAGTTTAACATCTTTGCTTTGGGCACTGGATGACCTTGTCCCGACACCTGAGTGCAAGAATCTTTCCGTTTCTTCTTTGTTCTATGAATCTGTGCTTCCTCCACCCCTCCTGCTGCTTCCTAAATATTACCCCACCAGTCACCAGTACACCAGTCCTTGGAGGGTGATGCTTTGAGACATAAGAAAAGCCCTTCTCCTCCATCAAGATAACCATCCTCCACACAGAGACATAGGTCAGAACAAGGTATGGTTAGTCAGTAATGGAAAAAGATTAGCTGCAGGGAGTCTAAAGGCAATATTAGTGACTAGTCCTCTGCATGCCGTCTTTGAGCATGGCTTTCACAGTACAGTTCCTCTTTAATGACTGCAGAATTTACTTGCAAGTATTAATGATGCATTTCAAGTTGCTATTTAGTGCTTTCCTGATAATTTCTTCACACTTATATTGTATGTCTCTCTGGTGGCAATCTGTATGCTAAACCAAGCATTCAGCAATTTTGCCAAATTACAAAATAAGTCATAAAGTCTAATATGTTCTATGAATTTGCTATTGTACATACAGTACACCACATAGGCGCCGCTGGAGACAAGAGATGTATAAAACACAGCATGAGAATGTAATAAGCAAACATGGCTGTCCCAGTTAATACTGATCAGAAAAAAATAATAATTAGCACGTAATCGCAATAATAATAGAAGAAGCTGATTAAATTAACATACACCTTGAAAAAAAAATTAAATAAATAAAAATCAGGTTTGAATTTAACAATCCAAATCACTAAAATCTTATATAACATGTTACATAGTTAATGATGTCAAAAGTAGGTTTCAATCTTTTTAAATATTCAGCTTTTTTAAACCACCACCTAATCCAGCTCTCAATGTCCATATTCTGGCACTTCCTATTATGGGATGGAAACTGGTTTTCAATTGTGATCCTGCGTAGTCACTCTAGTGGCGATTACAAGCGGTTGTTTCAAAAGCGCAATGGAATCTCAGAGGTTCAAATTCCTCCTTACATTTTAGAAATAAAAAAAGTCTACTTGCCTCAGTCTAGTATTGTCAGTACTACTTATCTTCCAAAATCCATAGCAGTCTCTAATTGTAAGGCACGTGGCCACATGCACTTTTGGGTTTTACTTGGAGAGTTGCAGTCTCATCCAATCACAGAAGTGCCCTACCCCTAACTGGGCACCACCAATCAGGATGATGAAACCCGCATCTAATTCGCATTGGTGTGAACCCGGCCTTAAACTATACACAGGAACGAGTTATTGAAAGTGCAACATTATGTGTAGATGGCTGATTGTATCACTCCTGGCCGCCCTGCCGCCATAGGCCATGGCCTTTGCTGGCTACACAGAAATCTGGGTATGTGAGCAATATGGATAATAGTATAAAAAAGATAAAATATTTCCAACAAGTGTGTTTAGCAGTATAGCAAAATATGAAACCGTAAGAAAAATATACTCAAAGAATCTGTAGTCAGACCTCGTCAGTCAAAAAATAAAATAGAAAGTTCTAACAAAGTTCTTGTGGATAATCTGGCTCTGACCAAATAGCGAACCTGAGACATGTGCCTCTAACAGCAAAGTTCCCTTCTTACGATATATATATCGTAAAATTTATAAAACTTTGGGGGCTGTACAGGTAGGTATGAATGGTTTTCAGTGATCCTTTCTGTATTTGGAGAAATGCCTGGAAGGGGCCTTAGGGCCTACAGGGCATCATTCCATGTGATGTCATATTGCCCCTTGTTTTTATTATTCTAACACATCTTGCACATGTAGTAAAAAAAAACAAGAAGAAGATTTCTCTTTCAGTCAGACATTCAATATAAATGCTTTATAAAAGTTACTGGGAGCTTAGCAGGTACAACTTATTGTTGTCATAGAAAAGGCAGCACAGAAGTTGCCCTGAGGCACACAAATGAAATGGATCCAATCATTCATTACTAAAACAAAACAAGCATTGGCATGGGAGGTATGAACTGCATTAACTTAAAAACTTCCCTATAAAAGACCAGCACTACAGAAATAAACATAGACCTAACTAGAGTCAATAGATTTGTTGATAGTTTGCCTCATTTTTTTTTACCTCGCTTTTGTGATTATTTTTATTTTATTTTTTTCAACAGAATAAGTGATGGAATAAAAAGGGATTGATGAGCCAGACATTTCATTTCTGGCCCAATCATATGTTTAACAGGCAAGTAATTACATCATTTACCTAATGAGGATGTTAATGAGTTGTCTATTCATCTCTGGCACCCATAAATGATGAACATCCAGAATTAGACTGTTGGCAATTCAGGGTTACTGACTGTCTATTATTAACACAAATAACAGAATTTTTTTACTTACCTATAAAATACATATTTTAGACAACAGTATAGGACGTGGTCCCCATTCCCTGGGCTGCGGTCCGTGGGCTCTCTGCAGCTGGGCCACGTCACAGATGCGACGGGTGGCCGAGCAGAGAGATTACATCATCTCTCACCAACCGCCCTTACTCAGGGACCCAGCTAATGCGACGACAATGCAAGTGACAAGCTGCATCTGGTGGCAGGCGACGATGGCAAGTGACACACTCAGGGCTCCCACTGATTCTGCATTATGGCGAGTTGAACTATTTCATTTTATATTACAATGTACCGGTAATACTAGAAATAATGCACCAACCATGGTATCATGAAGATTGAAGCGCTGACACAAGCCACTGCCCCAACAAATCGGCTGTTGAGACTGCCACACCCGCCACAACCCCAATCTGCCCCATCAACTGCAAACCATCCCCCCTCCCCGGTGGTTGGCAGAATTTTCTTCCACAAAACCGGTCCCCAGTGCCAAAAAGGTCAGGGACAGCTGGTATAGGACACAGGTATAGTCTTAGGTGACTAGTTTATATGTAGCTACCTCCAGGTGATTGGATACTTAAAAAACAGAGCTGTTAGCAGCCCTCAAATTTTCCACTCGCCTACTGGCATTTTGCCAGTGAAAAAATGAGGGCTGGCGAAGAGCTGGGCTGCCTGGGAGTGGGGGGGGGGTGACCACCGCCGGCGGGCGGAGTTGATTGGGAGCCGTTCTCCCGGAGGAAGAGTGCATGGAGTTAGATGTGAGCTGCGGGATCACCGAACGGTAAAACACACCGTAACAGCTGACATTGAAACTGTCTCCGCTCTGCTCACTCTCACACAGCCCCGCCTCCTCCTAACCCCGTGCCTGTAATAGACAGAACGCAGGTCCATTGCGGGGATGCATTCTGTCTATTACAGGCACGGGGTTAGGAGAAGGCGGGGCTGTGTGAGAGTGAGCAGAGCCGAGACAGTTTCAATGTCAGCTGTTACAGCGTGTTTTACCGCTTGGTGATCCCGCGGTTTACATCTAACTTGTCATGATCTGTCCGCCCTGGCAAGGCTGCAATGAGGGCACTGTGAGGCTGCTATTTGGGGCACGATGATGCTGCAATTGGGGGCACAGTGAGGCTGCAATGGGGGCACAGTGATGCTGCAATGTTTGGCACAGTGAGGCTGCAATGGGGGCACAGTGAGGCTGCAATGGGGGCACAGTGAGGCTGCAATTTGGGGCACAGCGAGGCTGCAATGATGGGCACAGGTTACGCTGCAATGAGATCATTTATGATGGGGTGATTAGGGGCGAGGAAGGATAAGGGTTGGGTGGGGCAATTTCTTGGCGAGTAACCCTTGAGACCTGGATAGTAGCTCAGGACTTAAAATTTTGAGCCCTGCTGTTAGTATCCCAATATAACCCCTTCCATTTCCAGCAGTTTTTAGTTTAAAAAAGCAATAAAGGATAACAGATACAAAGGGGAGTCCTTTGTCCTCTACTGTACGCCAAAAAAAAAATAAAAAAAAAATGATTTTACAGGCAAGTCAAAAATCATGTTTTCCTCCTCATACAGTATAAGACACAGGACTGGAACATCCAAAAGCAATACAAAACAAAGGGGTAGGTGGCAGAGCAAATAAACACCTCCTTAATGGTTGATGCAGGCCATGGTTGTGGAGTTGTCTGATCTAACTCAAGACACCAAAACTAAGAAGTACAATGCTGTAGCGACAGGCTAATGATCTGAAGTTCCAGAATATTGATGCAACGCTTGTAATCCTTCTCTGACAAGGTTCCCTGCATTATTAGCATACAAAGCCCTCCCCACCCCCAGTCAATGCAATACCTCAAAGCAGTTGGAATGCCAAAGGACAGAAGGATTCATGAGACTGAAACCAGGGTCTTGGGCCACCTGTTTGGATCAGCCCGCAAGGGTGCACAGAATTCAATGGAAGCAATAACAGGCTGCATATTAGGACCTAACTCTGCAAAATAGGCTCTAAGCCCAATTAGTAACTTTGTTTTTTTGTCCATGATTCCTTAAAGAGCAGAATATATTCAATAGGAACTGTCAGGGACTTATGGTAGGCAATAGCAGGATTCACAGAAGGCATCACCTATTTTTTCACAAAACTCCTCCTCCATGTGGTATTGCTGAGTATACCATTTGGGGAGGGGGGAATTTAAACTTTCAGGGGGCAGCCAGTCACTAGAAAAATACCTGCTCAACTACACATTGGACCAGAGAGAGATTGTGCTATATTACACATTCAGTGGGCAGGAAAGCGATGGCCAGGGACAATTAGATGTATTTTGAAGGGCCAGTCTCTTGCTTACCAACCACAAGGGGCTAGTGGGTCCCAATATTAAGGGGGTGTATGTCACCTTTGCTTTGTTCGCTTAGAAAGAGTAAAGTTTGGGGGTCTTTTGAGAAGTAGTTGAAGTAAATAACAAAAGAAACAAAGTAAATCCACCAAATTCCCTCAGTAGAGCAGAGACATGCATCTCCTAAGGACACTAGCAAAAAAAAAACAAAAAAACGAAAGAATGCTGAGAGTGGGAGCGGTTATAAAAGCTGTGGTGCATCCTGTCCTAGTTACATAAGCCCATTATTAGTGTCAAGGCCTGAATAGTGGTCATTTCCTTGATTTACATATCAAGGTGTGTAAATTGTTTTCAAATTTATGGGATAGAGATGTCAAAATAGCATTATATATGGAAGAAAGATGGTGACGAAGCTCCCCGCCCCAATTCAGGCATGATTGTCCCAATCTACCCTCCTATGTTGGGCTGTACACTGATTGGAGGTTTTTTGTCCCCTCAGTGTACAGATCTTTGAATTCCACACCCTTGGAGAGACAAAATAAGTCTAGTGGAATGTGACTTACTACTATTAGAGATCTCATGATCTGGGAGTAGAATGGAGAGCGAAAAAGACAAGAAATGCTGCCCTGCAGTGCTGAACTGATTAACAGGTATATCATCAAGAGGAGGGATCTGCTGAGCAGGAAGAGTTCAATGGATTTAGCCAGGCAGCACTGCAGGAACTTTAGTCCAGATTAGTGAGACTCTACTGTAATCAAGAGCTTTTGAACTGCATTTCGGCAGCCTGAGCATTATCCGGAGTATAGAGAAGAAGAGAGAAGAAGAAAGAAGAAGAGAGAAGAAAAAGAAGAAGAGAGAAGAAGAGACACCTGGTAGCTTTATTGCTGCCTGCATGTGGACAGGTGCAGTCTCTATTCTCCACTGTAGGTTATGCTAGACTGCAGCGTCGAAGCAGATGGGGAAGAAAGTAGAGAGGAACTTAGTTCCTCTATGGTTTCCTTGGTCACAGGAAGGCAGCTATCAGATTGTAAGCTGGTGCCCCATGTTACTTCGGCAGCCATCTTGGGTGAGGGCAGAGCCTGTTTAAGGCCCTTGCTCTCTGCTTTGGTGCGTATTTTTGGATGTGGGAGTGAAGGGATAGGATACCCATCTGTCAGGGGCAGTGCTTAGCATCAGGGGAATGTTCAGGAGGAGTAGGGAAAGAGCAGGGACACCCCATCCGTCCTGGAAGCCAATCCATTTGGGTATGGACTGGCAAGGCCGCATTCCACTCCTCAAGACAGACACCTCTGAGTGGGCAACTTGTGAGACACATGACCACCCTATTTGACGCACAGTACCCTGGTTGAGCAGTGATCCCTGCAGAAGCTGGGTCTTCCATAGAAGATGCGTGCTATTGGACTCCTGCTTGGCTTCCCATATATCAGAATCAACAGTGGAAAATCGTACACCTGGCTGCAGATCACAAACCCAGGCTCATCTGAGCAACGTTCATTCACCCTTGCAAATGAGATTTGTGAATTGCAAGACTTCTCATGTTAATGAGAGGTTTGAGAGTTACTTGAATGTGTGAGGTTTTTATGATTTGCGGATATTAATGGGTTAAGGACCATGACATTATGGTTACTTTGCATTTCTTTTGTTTCAATTATATTTAGATAAAAGTGGGTTATATTTGAGCTACTACAGGATCCTTTTTTTTTGTTCTTTTTTTAAGAAATACGACTGTTGGCAGCAGAACAAAATCCTAGCTTCTCCTGACACTTGTTGAAGTTGTGGTCAAGCAAAGGGTGACATATTCCACATTTTCTGGTTATACAGTATTCCTAAACCATTCTGGACTGAAGCCAACATATGATCACAAATTCTCCCACTTCTTGCCCCTGCTCTTTGACCCAGCCTTTTTTCTGATACATCAAAATTCTAGAACAAGGAAAGTGTATAAAAAATCTGTACTCTCTTATTAACAATGCGGTCAAAAGCTGCATATAATCAACGCTGTCAGAAGCTGCATACCCTAACTATGGAAGCAATCTAGCACTTCCAAGATCTCAATATGGCTGATCTGATTTCCTCAGACAAGGGAAGACATGAAAAATTCTGGAAGACCTGGTTCTACTGAATTGATGTTACATCAACCACTGAGTATGAAGCTCATAATGATCTCTTACTGGCTCAACTACAATGGCACTCGGATGGTCTGAGTTGGAGGAGAAGAACCTCTGAGGGGGCTCCTGCAGAATCTTGCTCTAGCTCAAGTCCACACCAAGGTATGGACCTTCAGTTACAGACCTGGAGGAAGTATCAATGAAATACACCAGTGTGCTAACGACATGCTCCATTGAGAAATATCCATTGAGTAGCAGTGGGTGTTTGCATAAATGACATGGCTGTACAGGTGGAGCCACGCACAGCCATGCTAAATTAAAGTGGAACTAAAGCTTCCTTATCCATTACAGCCAAGGAACCTGCATAATTAGTCTCTGCTTAACTGCAGTTGCCATGGTGCTGCACGTCAGTTATAATACCAGCCATTTGATGTTTTTTTCCCCCAAAACAATTTTTATTCAAGATAATTATTTGAAATACAATGGGTGTGAATGTTTGTTATACATTAGAATATTGGAAATTGGACACTTTGTGGAAGTACAACTTATAATAACAAAATGGTCCTGTACGGCCAAATAGAAACATATATGGGTACATCATTTACATTGACAAAACAAGAACCAAGAGGACATAGGAGGCCACCATAGTAGGTTAGAAGAAGTGAGGTGTGACCAGCATTGATAGTCTTTCTACATATGTAAAGTTCTACTTTTTGCTAACTTGCTTGTCTTCTTAAAGTTCTGGTAGTGAACTGGTCTTAATCATATATCTGTATGTCAGTGTCCAGTATGAGCAGAAAAATGCCCTTCAATGGTTCTCGGGTAGGTTGTGAGTAAAGAAGAGGAAGCGTAAATGTGTCCAGTTACTGCATATATTGGGATTTATTTTCTAAAGGCAAATCCACTTTGCACTGCAAGTGCACTTGAAAATGTTTGGGTAATGAGAGTTGGGAATAACTTTTTCTTGGTTTTCATCCTCCCCATAGGAATTTAGTGCATGCGCTTTTGTATGTTTTAAAGAATGCTGGTGGGAGGCGTACTGGGACTGTTTGTAGGACATATAGCAGATGGGGAAGTGCGTTCATTTTTAGGATAGCCACCCTTCCGAACCAAGAGAAGATGGGTTTATTCCATCTTATAAGGTCTGATGTTAAGTTGTTTAGGATGGGTAAGTCGTTTTTCAAGTAGACATCTGGTAGTTTAGATGGGAGCTGGATACCCAGGTAAGTTGTGGAATCTGATTTCCATTTAAAAGGCGAAGTTCTTTTGACATTGTTCAGTAAGCCGTTTTGGGAGAGAGAGATATTGAGCGCAAAAGATTTTGTGAAATAAATTTTCAAATGGGACAGTGTGTGGAAATGTTGGAGCCATTTGATGTCTTGATGGTTCAGTTGAGAGCACAAGCAACTATTGATGGTTTAGTTCCACTTTAAAATATGACAGGAGCCAGTGGGGAGATAAAACCTCAGATTCTGTAAAAGAGATGGGCTGTTTTATGTTTGGGGGCCGTAGAGTCTCACCATGTTGCATTGGTGCAACATGGTAAATATTGGTGCAACATGAAACATGGTCGGAAAGATGGGAAAAAAATGAAAAAAAGCTTTCTTGCATAGAAAAGAAATGTACTATTTGTTAAGACACTTTTGCCAAAGCAAAACCTTGTTTTTCTTAAAAAAAAAAAAAAAATGTGTTTTACTTTCAATCTTGTGTGTAATGATATAGTTCTAATGGAATAAACAGACCCATGGCAGAGATGTAAAAATATATCTGGTCCAAAAGGGTGTTCAGGTACGAGAACCAACATAGTTCAAGTGATTCACAGATCAAACCACTCATTGCCATTTCCTGCCATTACACTTTATTATTGTAGATTATCTAAACAGTATGAATATAGGCTGCATGGTTAAAAAAATAATGCCCGGAAGCTATAATCTCTATTTACTGTTAACTCAGGAATATTTGTTCTGAATCAAACATTGGGAATGAAAGGATTCCGTGCCATTGTGACTGTCTTGCTGCGTTCAGTTGTTTCTTTGTCAGTATAATCCTGGAAGGAAAAAAACCTTCAAAGTGGCGCTGTGACGATTTTCATGTATAAATAAGGGAGGCTTTAGAAAGAAATAGTGGGAACTGCTGTTATCTCACTTACATAACCCCGAGCGTAGTAGCTTTCTTTTCTTTATAAATATTTTACTAAACAGTATGTATTATCCTTACTTAATTTCTGTAGATAAAATTGTACTTGCAGTATCGAGAGAATCTTCCAGTTTTTATACTGTGTGCATATACTATATTTTACACACAAACGCACACTACATATTGCTACTACCAAGGAGACAAGCACTAAACCGCCAGCAATATTGCAGAAACCTCATATACAACATGTACAGCTCTTCTACAGGGCCACATATTGTAATAATAATTTTGATAGCTAAGAAATAAATTCCATAAAACATTAGTGTCATGCATGACAGATGTGATTTTCTGTTATATGTACAAAAATAGTGCTGACATTATGCAATATGTCATCAGTTTTATAACGGTGTTGTATAATTGCAGGCAAGGCAGGGAACGAAAAGCAAGAAGGACACAAGGTAGACTAGGCCAACTGTATGACCAGTGGCGGCTGCTCCATTAGGGGAGCAGGGGCGCCGGGCCCCTTAATCTATGTGCCCAACCCCCAATCTACATGCTGGACGCATGGATTTCAGTAGGGTTTATTTTTAAGCACATGATTAAAGCCAGGCAGTGCACCCACTCACACAATGGGTGCCCGCAGTAAGAATGCCGGCGGCGGGGAACGATCTGGGCTTCGTTCCCCCGCATTGCTGGACCCTGGGACAGGTAAGTGTCCGATTATTATAAGTCAACAGCTGCAGTATTTGTAGCTGCTGAGCTTTTTTTTTTTTTTTTTTTAAGTGGCACTCCTCTTTAAGATAATGAAAAACCAGTACCAAGGTCCATATATCCACACAATCATAATGACCAGCACAACAGCCATTTAAAGGAGTGTCACCCTCCAATCCCAGAAGATGCCAGTTTGGGGAAACGCGTTGGATGGAGACAGCATTTGACGTTACTGTAGCTGGTGGATGGATGATACCACTGCTGGCTTGTTAAACACTGCTTAAATATTTCTACCCAATTATAAGTGCATCTTTTATCATTCCTATCCTAATAAACGTACTTCACCGATTCAGACTATGAGGCTTCTCTCTATCTCTCATATGTTGCCGTTCTGAGTGATTCTCTCCTTGAGAAGCGACTGTCAAAAGGAAATAAGCGGTCAGTGAATTTTCGTTGTTGAGATTCTACTTAGGCTGTTTTTCATCTCTGTAACCGAGATCCCTTTGCTCTGGTAAGAGGCCATCTGGCTACATTTAGGAGCACCTTTGCCTCACTGGAGCACCTGTGGAGTGATTTTGTGGTGTGCAGCACTGGGCACCTTGTGAAATTAGCACCTCTTCCATGGACTTTATATTTATACCTGGATTGTGATTATTTGCTTTTTTTCACTATCAGCACTAGAACGTTTATATATGTTTGCATTTGTTGATTCATTACAAGTGTACACCATATACACTTGATTGAAAGGGGCAGTACACAATTTTCACATTAGCACTTTATTAAGTTTTGCAAAGATTATCTCATGGTTTTTCCTGGATTTATTATGGGAGTACAACATGTATAATTTATTCATGAGATTAGTCCCTTTTTTTTGCACCAGCACTTTATCGCTTTTCATATGACATTTCGTTTGTACATTTTTTGGGGTTGCATAACTTACATTTTCAGGAACAGCGCACCTTTTTTTGCACCATTTAAAGTAGTGTGCCACGAAGGATGACAACTTTGCTGCTAATTTAGAGGCAGTGGTATAGTGTTTTGGCTAACATTGCTGCCACCTCTGCCAAGGCATTTGACTGGTAGGGGATATGTTCCCTCTAGGATTCCCAATTTAACCCTGGGCAAACAACAGCACTGTGCCACAACCATGTGCACGTGGTTGCAGGAAAGCTGCGGTATAGCCCCATTCACTTGGATGGGTCACACTTGGAAGTGGTAATGCCCCCTCTAGCCACCATATTAGATAAAAGGGGGCGGTAAAAATATAGTTCAACCTGCTGTTCTTAACACCCTGCTGTAAGTGTAAATGAGGTCTAAGTGCTGTTAGTGGTAAGTAAGAAACTTTGGAAAAGATTCACAAAACCAGAATTCTGTATACAGTGAGACATGACGGCAAAAATTGATTTCGATTTTCAGTACACTTTAATGACAAGTCCACTTTAAGAACTTAATTATGATCATTAATTTACATACAACAAGCTACATTACCAGAACATAAATGCAAAATAAAGGAAAAATCTTCTGTAAATACAGTCATTCCTTAGCCAAGGCGAAGAAAATGACTTGTGAATTCATAAATAATTAATCTTCAGCTGCTCAGTTAATTAGCTGCAGCAGAAAATTGCCTACCTGAGGTTCCCAAACAATCCAGACCTACTTTTATAGAATGACAGTTAAAAGAGGACAGGGGCAATCTAATTCACGGCTAGTGTTTCAGTTTATCCACATTATCTCCAAATTCTTGATAACAGTAGCATGGGCGTCCGCAGAACTTTTTTCAGGGGGGGGCATAATTTTAGGGTCACCCATGCACCGCCCCTTTTCGACAATGTGATTATCACATTATTATGGTCAGAGTCTGCAGACGTATTACAATCCCTAGGATAAGTAATGGATAATGGCCAACAGGCTCTCTTACCAGACCCAGTGAAACTACAGCAGTGATCACTCCGGCTGGACGATCGTTCACTCTGGGTTCCCCGGGGGCAACACTGGTCAGTAGTGTAGTATGTCTGTACCCTGGTAGTGGCTCAGTCTTTCTCTCTCTGGTGGTGCTGGACAGCATGACTCTCTTTTGTGGCCCTGGCAGGTTCTCTCTCTGGCTTCCGCCCAGCACACTCCTCGTCCTGTAGCGCTCTCTCCCTCAGCTTCTTTCCAGGCTGCAGTCTCTATATCTCTCTCTTGATCGAGCTGTAGCCTCCTCCCTGTGGAAAATGGAGCCGCCAATCTTTTGGGACTACATGTCCCATGAAGCTTGCCTCTCCTAGTCGCCTTTGATTGGCCCTCAGTTATGGCCAATAGGGAAGGAACGGAGCAGCGCAGGAAGCTGGGTGGGGAACCTGGTGAGAGCTGCCGTCTCTTCTCCCTGACAGAAGAATGGGTGGGGCGAGCGGGGGAAACCTCTGATAGCCCGCAGCTCGCCATTCTTCCGTCACAGCACCGCCAAGTTCTCTGCTGGACTGAGCAGGGAAAAGAGCCCAAAGTCACACTACACTTGACAGCACCTTAATGGTGTCACCCCACTGGTGGGTGGCACCTGGGTGCGGCACCTCGATAGAGACACAACTGTGCTGAATTTAAGATCCGATCAGGGGCGTACCTAGAGCATTTGGCACCCGGGGCGACTCCTATTTCTGGCACCCCCCCCTTCAATTTAAAATGTAAAAACACCCCACTGTGTCCCCTGTATACCTCTTTATCCCCAATATCTCTTTGTCACTACTTTGTACATCCTCTCGACAACTGGACCCCTTTACATTACACAGCCCCCCGCAGCTCTGGACCCCTTTACATTACACAACCCTCTGCACCTCCTGGACCCCTTTACATTACACAACCCTCTGCACCTCCTGGACCCCTTTACATTACACAATCCTCTGCACCTCCTGGACTCCTTTAAATTACACAGCACCCTGAACCTCAGGACCCCTTTACATTACAAAACCCTCTGCACCTCCTGGACTCCTTTACATTACACAACCCCCTGGACCCCTTTACATTACACAACCCCCCTGCACCTCCTGGACCCCTTTACATTACACAACCCCCCTGCACCTCCTGGACCCCTTTACATTACACAACCCTCTGCACCTCCTGGACCCCTTTACATTACACAGCACCCTGCACTTCAGGACTCCTTTACATTACACAACCCCCAGCACCACCTGGACTCCTTTACAATACACAGCACCCTGCACCTCTGGACTCCTTTACATTACACAACCCCCTGCACCACCTGGACTCCTTTACATTACACAGCACCTTTCACCTCAGGACCCCTTTACATTACAAAACCCTCTGCACATCCTGGACCCCTTTACATTACACAGCACCCTGCACCTCAGGACCCCTTTACATTACACAGCACCCTGCACCTCAGGACCCCTTTACATTACACAACCCCCTGCACCTCAGGACCCCTTTACATTACACAACCCCCTGCACCTCAGGACCCCTTTACATTACACAACCCCCTGCACCTCAGGACCCCTTTACATTACACAGCACCCTGAAGCCTTTGGGTTCACACTGGTGTCCTGGAGTTTGTCGCAGTGCTGGGGTATACACAGTTTTTCTGCATTTTATCCCCATTTTTAGCTGCAGTCCCACAGACTTCTATTATTTTGTGTAATTTTACTGTGTTTTCTGAAAGCACATCAAAGATTCAGTATAGAGGACATTTGGTGCGCTTTCAGAAAATGTTGCAAAAATGTGTAACCTAATAGAAGTCTGTGGGACTGTAGTGAAAATTGAGGCAACTGAACCACAGCGCATCAGTGTGAACCCACTTGAGTCCTGGTTCACATATATGCGATGCAGAAATCAGCGCAATTCCAGTGCGGATTCCTGCATTGCATGTTGCTTGACGGCCGTTCACGCTGCCCTTTGCAAACTGCTACGGGTGTCAATGTAAAATTAATGACACCCCCAGATCGGTTTGCAGATTGCAGTGAGAACTGTGAAATGGTGCAGGAATCGGATTGCATAAGTGTAAACACCCATCCAATCCGATTCCAGTGCAGACCAAAAAAAGGGTCCTCTTTGCACAGACATAGCATGTGATTTGCACAGCAATGCGGTGCGAATCACATGCAATGTCTATGATCACACCCTGGTAAAGTAACATGATGGGGCCAACTATAAGCATAGAGTTAATGAAAGACTCTGGAGGACACCAGAGGAAAGAGGGGGAGTGAAAGAGATTTGGGAGAGAGAGGGCAGAGTCTGGACACAGTGACAGCGCTGATCACTCACTTGGATGTCTCCAGGTTGCTCACACTACTTCCCTCGGCGGCTACTTGTTTAAATGTTCCCGCCCCCACATTCCTTCCAGACGCAGCACACGGGCTGCACGGAGCATGGACGGGACACAGAAACAGAGGGGAGGGAGGGGGCAGAGCCGATGCAGCCTCTTCCATCTCTGTGGAGGGGGGGATTTGTATTGTACAGCATTGTGACAGTGGGTCAGTCCGCCTGAGGTCTCCCTGCTCAGCATGTCACATCGCGGCTGCACTACCAAGCCCGTCCCGCTCTCACTGTTTCATACAGGGGAGGATGGGGGAGCCGCCTGACACCCCCCCTAATGTGTGGCACCTGGGGCGGACCGCCCCCCCGCAACATAGTTAGTACGCCCCTGGATCCGATCCCTGATTCCAGGGGGGGGCACTTGACCCCCCTTGCCCCTACCTGCGGACGCCCATGAACAGTAGTGTATCGTTATCCGCTAACATACTCATGAATTCACACGTTTTAAGAGGTTGTTTTCACATAACTATTATACATAAATGTCATTTCATTTTCTTTCTCTCCAACAAAAAAAATAAAACATTTTGGCAAGCTCTGCTTTTGCTTCCTAGCACCTTTTTTTAACCAGTTATAGCTAAATTTCCATCATGTTACATTTTGATTTTCAGCCATATGTATTATAGGCATTATAACTAGAGAAATAGGAGGGAGGGAGCAACCACAGTGCCACATCCACAATGTATCAAGGGAAAACTAAGAAGATACCAAATAGATATCAACAGGTCGGACTTTTAAGGCATGGAAGCAAATAGGAAAGTAGAAAACAATATATTTATTTTATTGAAAAATACAATATCATAACATTGTTCAAAACAATATAAAAATCATATGAAATTATATAATTTGTACATTAAGCCCTTGTGCGTCGCGTCCACGCGTTTCACCATAAAGGCTTCCTCAGGACACGGAAAAAGGTTCAAAGACGTAGCAAGAGAGAGCAACAATAAATCTCACTATCTTCAAATGGGCTGCGCCTCAAGTACAAATGTCATAGCAACCAGGACAGATCCAAATATATGGAGCGGTCAACCACGCTGTGATAAAGTGGACAGCAAGTGGCACATTCTGATGAGTACAAACAAAAATTGATAGTTGCTTATTGCAGGGTCAGGAAAGAAGTCTCAGTCAGTATATTACCATCAATGGGGACGGCCAATAAAGGACATAATCCCATCCACATGCAGCTTAGTAGGTGCCGGTGACACATAGTATGGCCAAACAGAATATAAAAAAAGATAGAGGTAAAAGTATTTTTGTGGAGACAATGAAAGCATACCCATGAGAGACAGCCCAATGCTGTTTGTCCATACTATGTGTCACCAGCATCTACTAAGCTGCATGTTGATGGGATTATGTCCTTTATTGGCCATCCCCATTGATGGTAATATACTGACTGAGACTTCTTTCCTGCCCCTGCAATAAGCAACTATAAATTTTTGTTTGTACTCATCAGAATGTGCCACTAGAGTGGCTATCACAGTGTGGTTGACCGCTCCATATATTTGGATCTGTCCTGGTTGCTATGACATTTGTACTTGAGGCGCAGCCCATTTGAAGATAGTGAGATTTATTGTTGCTCTCTCTTGCTATGTCTTTGAACCTTTTTCCTTGCCCTGAGGAAGCCTTTATGGTGAAACGCGTAGACGCGAGGCACAAAGGCTCAATGTACAAATTATATAATTTCATATGATTTTTATATTGTTTTGAACACTGTTATGATATTGTATTTTTCAATAAAATAAATATATTTTTTTCTACTTTCCCATTTGCCTTAAAAGGTATTACAACTAATTGGAGAACTAGATTCTGGGTTAAAGAGGAAGACTGACTTCACCTGTTTTGACAAAAAAGTTAAAGTCAACAGCTACAAATTCTGTAGCTGCTGACTTTTAAAAACACATTACTTACCTGACCAAGAAGACCAGCACTGTCTTCCTACAACCTGAAGTCTTCACAAGTCCTTTGGATCTACAGTATTATCTTTGATTTGGGAGCCTGTGGTGACTTATTAAATTGCCCACAGCCGGCTCTCCTACTTCGTATGCGAATAGGCATGGACAGCAAAGAGGTATGAACAAGGCCAAAACAAGCTTAACTTACCAACCAGCCCACAGACAACTAATTGAACCTGTCTACCAGTATGCGTTAAAAGCAGGGGTTTAGTCTGCACACATTTGCAAATGCATGCATAAGCCACGGAGTCACCCCTTCTTAAAAAGGTACAGGGGCACACTGAACACCCAGCATATAGCACAATGGCTGCAAAAGGTATCAGTGCATTGCCTCACCAAAAAAACAGGACAGTGATACAAAAAAGTCGTCACCTGCCCTCATCTAGCTGCCGAGAAAGGCCAAAGGTGGCCGAAAGCTGCGAGAAAGGCCGAAGGCGGCCGAGAACAGCCGAAGGCGGGCAAAAGCTGCCGAGAAAGGCCGAAGGTGGCCGAGAACGGCCGAAAGCTGCAGAGAAAGCGCGAAGGCGGCCGAGAAAGGCAGAAGGCGGCCAAGAACGTCCGAAAGCTGCAGAGAAAGGCCGAAGACTGCAAATGACACTAACAAGGATTCAAGGCTGCAAATGACACTGAGTAGGCTGCAAGGCTGCATTGATGGGCACTTAAATGTAAGCTTTTTTCCTTAAAATTTCCGCCGATAAATACGGTACATACATACACATGCATATGTGCACATTTTTTCATTAAGGTGAAAAAACTTCTGGTGACCAGCCCCCCAGCCCCCTGTTTTACTCACCTGAGCCCCTGTAATTTCCACGGCGGAGACATGCTTTAGCTCTGCCTGGGGCTCTCGGCTCTTGATTGGATAGATTGATGGCAGCGCAGCCATTGGCTCCTGCTGCAGTCAATCAAATCCAATGACGCGGGGGCCGAGTCCGGCATTCTGCATCTATGGACGCAAACGCTGGACTCGGGAGCACTTTTCCTAAGGGGTTATAAAATGCGGGGAGGAGCTACCAGCGCCCCCGGGGGACCTCAGAAAAGGAGGTTCGTGGGCCACACTATGCAAAACGAACTGCACAGTGGAGGCAAGTATGACATGTTTGTTATTTGTACAAAAAAAAAAACACGAAGCTTTACAACCACTAAGTTTTTGATTGTAAAATGTGGAAAAGTTCAAGGGGTGTGAATACTTTTTCTAGGCACTGTATATGTATGTATGTATGTATGTATGTATGTATGTATGTATATATATATATATATATATATATATATATATATATAAATAAATGTGTGTGTGTGTGTTAGAAGGCTGCATTTGTAGAAGACTTGGGGGTATATATATATCCCTACTCCTCTGTCGGATCCCTCGTCGGCTTGGATTCCTGGCGCAGCCAAGGTTTTTCTCAACTTAATCTCATAATTTTTTTTTATTACAGCACCCAGAAGCAGAGCTGGTGGGCAAGCCAGTTCCTCCTTACTCCCTGCTGGGCATGGACGAGGCACATTCTGGTCACAGGTTATCGATCTGGCTGATGGTTCTTTATCCAGAATACTCTGAAGGCTTATACCAAGGGTTGGAAGATTTTTCTCAGGTTCATGACTCTGTCTTTTCTACATTTTGCTGCAGCGAATTGGCCTTATCCACCAACACCATCAAGTATCTATCAGGTGACTAGCACTTCAGGCCCCTGCAAACTTCTGACAATCTGTCCATTTTTGCAGCTCACCGACTCAATGCCATGTTGAGGAGTATTCAGAGAAGTCAGGGATGATCTCATTTGTCACGGCTACCAGTTACCTGCCAGGTTTTCGTGGTGTTTCAGACTTACTGTCTCCTTACCCTTGGTTTAGTGCTCAAGGCAGTTCCCTCTTCACTACGCTTTACAACTTCCCAATAACCAGAATACATAGACAGGTTAGGGGTTTGTGGTAATTTTACAGTACTACAGTAAGTAGTGTCTGATTGAAGTGTTTGACCTTTTGCAATCGTTTCACAGCGGCTCCTCTGGACAGCTCTTTGCTTTGTTTTCACACGCATCCTCTCACTACAAGCAGTTCGTTATCATGTCCGGGTTTTACTTGCCAAATTAGGCTTAAATCCAAAACCATTTTCTGGACATTCGTTTAGGATAGGGGCAGCTTTCGCAGGTTCCAAAACAGGGGGTCCTTTTTATAGCATCAATTACATGGAGCGCTGGAGATCGGAAACGTTTACTGAAGTCGTCCGGGCATTCACTATTTTACTGGACTTTGTTACCTGCCCTTCATTAAAGCTTTCATATCACACCTACTTTTGTGTCTTTTTTACATACATACATACACACACACACACACAGTATCTCACAAAAGTGAGTACACCCCTCACATTTTGTAAATATATTATTATATCTTTTCATGTGAGAACACTGAAGAGATGACACTTGGCTGCAGTGTAAAATAGTGAGTGTACAGCTTGTATAACAGTGTAAATTTGTTGTCCCCTCAAAATAACTCAACAGCCATTAAAAGGTGTGTACTCACTTTTATGACATACTGTATATATTTATAATTTTTTTATTCATTTTCTTCTGTCTCCCTGTAGCAGATTTTGCCTCTTGTCTAGTACAACAACTGTCACAGTTACATTACATAGTGAGAGATCTCCCTCTAACAGAGCTCCAACTACAGTAAAACCCTAATAGAAGTTCTAACCTCTCTTCCCTCTCTCCAAAACTAAAAATTAAAGAATTGGCTGGACTTAACACTTTAAAGCAGGGGTCGGCAACCTACAGGCTAAATGTCTGGCCCATCAGTGCACGTGACGAATTCACGTGCACCCGGCCCGCAGACATTTTAAGTAGGAGCAGAGCGGAGCAGGAAGCTGAATGAGAACACGGGAGACACACACAGCAGCACTGATAATACAGTGGGAGCTTCCGGAGTCAACTTTCCAGTGTGATGTAAAGGGGTCCAGAGGTGTGGGGCTGTGAAATGTAAAGGGGTTCAGAGGTGCGAGGCTGTGTAATGTAAAGGGGTCCAGATTATTTTCTTCATTTATTAGCAGGTGAATGCAGTCCTCCATGCAATCACATACATTGAATCCGGCCCTTAAGTGGAAAAAAGGTTGCTGACCCCTGCTTTAAAGTATGTCAGGGTAAAAATCAAATAAAAACACAGTACATCTCTGCAATACATGCACATTTCCCCATATTTAATCTCTTTAAAGTGAAAAATAACAGCTTAGTTTACATTCTGGCCCAGTGCCTCTGTGCTGGCATGACTGACATTATCCCGTACCAGCCAATCAAGATAGCCGAAGACCGCAAGAAACCAGAAGAGAAGATGCTATAACCATGGAGGGACCTTGGAGGTGTCGAATGGTTGAAGCAAAGGTAAGTATTGTGGACTTTTGTTCCACTTTAAGTCCTCATGTGGGCTGACAACACACAGCGATTTTATGGGCTGGTGTCAGCCCTGTCCAGTCTTTTGCCAAACTACCCAATCCCTTTTCTCCAAAAAATAGAAACAAATCATTCTGTGGTTCCAAGATAACAATTTGAGAATTTCCCTTTCACACGATAAGCCCACTCCGATTTGCCTGTCCGTTTTTCAGGTGGATCCGAGCGGGCCATCCATTGACTCCTATGGGCAGGGGGATGTCAGCAGAGATGTGTCCGCTGACACCCACCTGCCATGCGATCAAGTCAAACGCATGTCGATACGTCTGCCATCGGTCTTGCCAGATCGGATCGGATGAGATCCGGACGGACGGGGCACTGACAGCTCCCTCTCTGCTCAGTGAGCAGAGACAGACCTGTCATCCGCCAACTCAGCGGAGATCAACAGAGCGATGCTAAGCTGGCGGACTCCGCTGAGCGGATCCGCCCCATGTGAAAGGGGCCTTAGACTCCTTGAGATAATATAGGAAGTGTCTTCAGGATAGCTCTGCAGATCAACGGGTATTTTTTTCACTTATTAAAAAGATATAATAAAATACTTTCAATTGTGTATTTAACAGATCAAAATGGAGCAAATAAGAGAAATGCATCGTTCGGATTTACATATTTTATGTTTATACATTATTAAATCAAGGTTTTATATCTTTAAAAAAAAAAAGTTGCGACACTGCCCCTTTAGTTTAGAAACTGTGAGGGATTCCAGCACTTGGCTTACTTGTCAAACACTATTAAATATCAATTCAGCTTTAGCAGGTTATGAAACAATTCTATACATCTCTAGAAGAATTACTTAACCTACTGTATTTTATGTCTCCCTGGTTCTTCTATAAGTACCATGAAGTATCCTATTAAATCGTGAATTGCAGTTTTCCTGCCCTACAAAAAAAAAAAAATCAATACAAAGAAAATACATAAACAAAAATAATGTGACAGATAACGTGCTTAGAGGATCAGAGGAAACGATAGGTAAATCACAAGGGAGATAAATAATCACAGGATAATGGGGCTTCAGGTAAAATGATGCAAATAAGGATTTGAAAAGCGGAAGGTTGAAACAGATCGTATAAGAAGTAATATCCTTTGATCTCCATTCATTTATCAGAGAAATTGTTATTATTCAGGGCTCCAGGGCAAACATACAGGAAAATAAAATTTTATTACAATAAAGAAAGCTTAGCAAGGCAGTGATTATTCTGCACTGTATTAAAATGAGCAATAATGTCTAGATAATTAGTGCTGGGAATATTTTGGAGTATAGAGAAAAAATTGGAACCCCTTTCAGCTTTTTTTGGCTCTGTGTGTCCTCTATGATAGAGGGGGAATCTTTAAACGGGGACACCTGTAAAACTGGACACCCCCCCTGCTTTAACTTCTTTGCTGCATCTCTGGGACAGGAAGTAAAAGAAAAAATGGGACACAGCAAAAAATAAATAAAAAAAAACTGCCAAAGGGTATTAACCTCTTTTCAAACCCTCCTGATGGCCCTGTAGCTTGGCTTTAACACCAGGAGATTGGACGGACTTCCTGAACACATGATCACTGTGACTGACTGTCAATCAATGCCACCAGCTCCTGATCATAAGCAGAGACCGGTAGCTGGGAGAGCACAGTGATCGCGATTTCAGTACAAAAGCCTGGGTTCCTATGGACACATACATGTGCAGCATGATGTGTATATTAGGACCCACCCTCCTTGTTGCATTACATGGACAACAAGAGATTAAAGTGTATGTCTGGGCAAGGCAGTGCCTGAAGAGGCGGTGCTGGTATCAGCAGCCACAGCAGGACAGCTGGGCACTAGGACCAGGGGCGGACTGACCAGTCGGCCAGTCGGGCACTGCCCGAGGGCCCCGGGCCACAAGGGGGCCCCATCAGGGTTGCCAGCCTCAGTAAAACCAGGGACAGTAGTAAAACCAGGGACAGTATGTAAAAATCTGTGTTTTCTTTACATCTGTCTCTGAAATGTCCCTTACCGACATCCTTTTTGTCTAAAAAGCCAGAGATTATAGCTGCCCCACCTCTCTAGTACCTTCTCAGCCAATAGAAACATGTCTGTGTATACTATGTGTACATGTATGTGTATACTGTGTGATTGTATACTGTGTGTGTGTATACTGTGTGGCCCCATAATCTCAGATTGCCTGGGGGCCCCATAATCTCCTATTGCCCATGAGTTGTCAGTCTGCCCCTGACTAGGACTTTGCTACACAAGCAAAGGGCCTGAGGTCTCTGAATCTAAAGGGCATTTGCTAAAACAGTGTGTCAGCTGGTCTTGGGAATTTTGTGCTTCAAGCAAGTGTTCTGCTGGAGGAGCTGAGGAGTTTGTAAATAGACTATACAGAAGAAGTTGTCCCTAAAAAGTTCTAAAGTCAAGTGTGCATCCCATAATACCCTTAACCCCATCCAAGTTCAATATCACTAATACTCTACACTAATAGAATGCATTAAGGTGAAAAAACTTTTATCTTTACAACCCCTTTAATATCATGGTCCGCAGCATTCCCCTTTACATCAGGGTCCTCATCGTTCCCCTTGCACTGTAAAGGGGAACCCTTTGGACTCTGATGTACTGTAAAGGAGAATTCTGATGTAAAAGGGGGGCCTGGGAATGTGGGGAACTCTAATGTAAGGGGGGAACTCTGTAAAGAAGGGGTAGGCAACTTTGGGAGAAGTCAAAGATCACAGGGCACAGGGCACAGTGTCGCATCCTCAAACCTGTTTTAAATTGAAATCCCTAATTGCCGGACTACCATGTCACAGTCATGTGCATTGCACGGCAATCATGGGTTTAAATCAAGTGGTGAGGAGGCAAGATATTGCGTATGTATATGCTACACCCACTAACCACGACAGGGCGTATAACTGTTGCTGCAACATGTGTACACCCCTGGCAACCGCAGCTAAAAGGAGTGCGGTTGGGGAGGGGTGATCAAAAAACAAGTCTTAATTTTCATTACCCCCCAAACTGCAAATGTAAATGAACCATTACTGTTCTGAGCCCCCTATAAGGCTGCTTTCACACTGATGTGCTGCGGTTTAGGTGTAGCGCAGTGCATCTGCAACTTTCCTTGATTAGCTGCGCTTTGTCATAGACTTCTTTTATATCCTGCAGATGTGGTGCACTTTCTGAAAGCACACCAAAACTCCTGCATAGGTACACAGTCAGTCACCCTGGCAGATGACGTGGGCTCACCTGAGGTGCGGAGTCTAAGTACTAACTGGTGTTCTCCAGAGCTCCTGATGGTGGAGATGGATTTAGCTGAGTGTTAGTACCAGGTCGCGGTCCTCGGGATTGCCCCACCATGAGGTGAGCAAGCTGGGGTCCAGTAGTGGATAAGCAGATAGGGATCAAATTGAAGCGTGGACAGTAAACAAGCCAAAAGGTCGGTAACGAGTAGTTGCAGGTTGGGATCAGGCAGAAGAGTAGTCGAGGAACAAGCCAAGAGTCGATAACGAGTGGTAGCAAAATATGGACGGCAGCAGGGAAGACAAGACACTGGCTGAGAAAGCACAATAACCTGGCAAAGAGGAAGAGCAGAGACGAGGCTTATATAGAAAGTTCATGGGAGGAGCAAGGAGTGCAAGGTTCAACAGCAATCAAGACACAAGGCAGGGTTGTAGATCAGGCAGGGAGTTGTCCAGCATTCCAGATAGCTCAGCGAGAAGAGTCAATGCCAGACACAGAAGAGGTCCCATGTTTGAGCCAAGATACAGACACAATCTCCTGTCCACGCTATACTGGTAGATCACGATCCACAGTTTGCGGACCCCCGCTGTAAAGGGCTCTGGGAGCAGTGGGAAGGGCCCCTGGCTCAGGTCACAGGGGCCCTTCATGATTTCTTGCACCGGGGCCCTGATTGTTCTTGACACCTCTGCATCCCTTCCCTCTCTTTATCATCATAACAAGGACGGGTTTTCTGTAGTACAGAAGGGGAGAACCAATTCAGGGCTGACAACACTGCTTGGGTTTTCAGTGAAGATGCAGTGTTATCACCTCACAACTTGGTTTTGTTGGGTGCTCACTGCATGCAGCATAGTTTAAATCTGAGTAATATTAAATAAGCTGGTTAGTGTTCCCCTTTGTGTCTCAGATTAGTATCTTTCATTAACGAATTGTGTTTTACCTTTCTTCCTAGCCAGGACAAATTGCACGGGCGGAACAGTGGTGTAGTGGGTAGCACTCTTGCCTAGCAGTAAACAGTATCGCTGGTTCGAATCCCAACCATTCACAACCCAACACTACCTGCCTGGACTTTGCATGTTCTCCCTGTGCCTGCTTAGGTTTCCTCTAGGCACTGCAGTTTCCTCCCACACTCCAAAGACATGCTTGTAGGTTGATTGGCTTCAGTCTAAAATTGGCGCTAGTATATGAATGCGAGTTAGGGACTTTAGATTGTAAGCTCCTTAAGGGTAGGGACTGATGTAAATGTACAATGTATATGTAAAGCGCTGCGTAAATTGACAGCGATATATAAGTACCTTAAATAATCTACTCCTAGATAAACCTCTGATAAATACCATCTAAGGACACAAGGCTGGAACTACTGTATGTAGGTAACAGGTCATATTTATAGTTCAGCTTGATTTTTCTAGGCGTATTCAGAGTACAAAATGTTGGTTGCTGATATCATTTTTCTCTTATACATTTTATATTAATAGAAACCATTCTCATTCCATTTTTCCAGCATGGTCTTTAGATGTACACATTGCCTTAGGTCCTTTCCACTTAGGTCATTGACCTAAATTGACTGATATGGCCTCATTAGATAAAGGTCTCCTAGCTTTGCTATTTCAGCGCATTGTTAAGTGACTGTACAATGGAGAATGCAAACCTGATGAGGTATCTCTTAACTCAGGGCTGACACCTTCCTCCTCTCCTATTCTTCTTATGCATACTTTGTGCTTTATTGTCGATTCCCAGAAGGGAGAATCGGTATGCTTTGAGCGTACCCCGTGGGCAGTTGTGTCAATGATGGTTCTTCCCTGTCCTCAGTAGCATCAGGACTCCATTTATCGTCTGACTAACCTGACAGACATGCCGTACACACACATTGTTAAAGTAGAACTCCGGACAAAACTTTTTCTAGCTTCGGATAGAGTGGGGAAGGGTAAGAAACTCTGACATGGTTTTAAAATGTCCTATTTGGAGAAATCTAATCTCACATTTTGTCCTAGGGACCATTGTCAGAGAAATAAAGTGAAAGGGAATCCAAAATTGTATTTACTTCACAGAAAGTGCAGGAAAAAAATATCAACCCGATGGGGACACATTCAACGCAAGAAAAACCCAACAGGGTTTCTAGCTCTTTTACTCTTTTACTTGGACAAGGCTGGAGTTAAACGTTAAAGAAACACTTTTACCTTGCACATAGTGATGGGTTTGTGCGTGTTTGGATCGAACCAGCCAGAAAGCCATCACTGCACACTGCCACTCATAGGCAGTGAGGTATTTCCCGGCCCACAGCTACACATACACACACAGCCTATGATTGGTGGTGTGCAGTGCCAGCTTTCTGGTGGGTTTGATCCGAACACGCCTGAGCCCATTGCTACTTGCACATACAGCGAAAGTGATGGTGTTCTCTGCAAAGGGCCACTGGCCCCCATATATTTACTGTACCAGCACTTTCTCGTAGCTCCTTGATCTTTTTACACCAGCACTGAAATTGAGTGGTGATGTCACTCCCCTGGGCATGTGATAATGCTCATGCCTAGCAATAGGCTGCTACTCCTGGTCACATTTACATGCTCCCCCATACCTCAAATTACAAGCAGAGCCAGATCATCCACAAGGCAACTTAGGAAGGAGCCTAGGACCTGATGGAAGTCCAGTGGGCCTAGCTACAACCTTCACACTTCTGCAATAAACCAGATGGTCAAGACTGTGAACTTGCCTGTCCTTTCACAAGGGAGAAGGCACTTGTAAGCAGTTAGGGGTCATGGTCTGTGTTAGGTACCTGAGTGGTGAGCCTGACTTCGCTGGGAGAGGGCCTCTCTTACGGCTCTGGTTCAGGGCCCACTGGAGTGGAGACAGTGGTCCCGTGAGCACAGCGGGGTAGGAGTGCCTGGAATGGATGCTGTGGGAGACGTAGCTGATCAGTAGCGATCTCCTGGATGTAGAAGCAGCAGAGACTGGCAGGTAGCGGAGCAGGGTCCGGATGTAGGGTGACCCCGAGATGGCGTCAGCAACTCTGGAAGTATGCAGCATGCAGGGAGCAGGCAGAGGGGTCGTCAGGCAGGCCGGGTCTGGGTACACTTTGGCAGGCAGGTAAGTGGGCACAGGCAATGGAGAGGTCAGACAGGCAGGAGATCAGCGTTCAGGTATCAGTCCAAAGCAGAGTCAACAGGCCGGAATCAGGAGTGGAGAAGGCAGCAGAGTCAAGTGGAAGCCGGATCAGGTAAACAGGAGTACACAACAGAGGCAGGTTAAACAAGGGGCAAACTGCAGACGAACAGCACTTGACATGTGCAGCTGTCATTCTTTTAAAGGCCAACTGGCGCCAAACAGCGCTAACGCGTCACGTGTGCGCCCGCGACGCACGTGCCCGCGCTCGCTGCGCACGCGCGCGCGCCTGAGGAGTACGACGGCGCGTACCCTCGTTTCGACGCCCGGACGAATCAGCGGCGCGTGTGCGCATGCGCGCGCGCCGATTCGACCGTACGTCGCAAGTGGAGCCCTGACATTGCCCCCCCACAAGGGGCAACCTCCGGGTGTCATCCTTGTCATCCTTCTCAGGGTGTGAAATGAAAAAAGCACGAATTAGTCTTCCAGCATGTATATTGTCCTCAGGTTCCCAAGAATTGCTTTCTGGGCCGAAGCCCTTCCATTTGATTAGAAACTGTCTTTGCCCTTGTCGCCTTCTACAGTCTAGAACAACTTCTACCTCGTACTCCTCGTTTCCATCCACTAGGACAGGTTCAGGAGGCCCGGACTCCCTATTGGGGAAGGGATCGGGTACCGAGGGTTTCAATAGAGAGACATGAAACACAGGATGTATCTTCATGGTGTCTGGCAGGGACAGTTCATAGGACACCTCATTAATCCTCCTCTTTACAGGAAAAGGGCCCAGGAACTTGGGTGCCAACTTCTTAGAGGGACAGGTTAACTTTAAATTAGAAGAGGAAAGCCATACCTGATCCCCGATTTGCAGATTCAACTCTCCCCTCCTCTTTTGGTCAAAGGCTTTCTTACTGTCCGCCTGGGCCTTGGTTATGGCTTCCTGGAGGATTTGGTTGTTGCGGCTTAGGAAGGTCACTGCGTCCTGGACCGCTGGAACTGAGGACTCTGTAAGAAAATCTGGTAGAAATGTTAAATGGAACCCATAATTGGCGAAAAACGGGGACTGTCCCGTGGTCGAGTGGCTGGCGTTGTTGTACGCGAATTCTGCTAAGGGCAGCAGAGAAACCCAATCATCTTGCACAAATGAAGTGAAACACCTAATATATTGTTCGAGGGTCTGGTTTGTGCGCTCAGTCTGCCCATTCGTTTGAGGGTGGTAAGCTGAGGATAGGGCCAGCTCAATCTTTAGACTATCACACAGTGCCCTCCAAAACCGCGAGGTGAACTGGACTCCCCTGTCCGAGACTATATTCTTGGGTACCCCGTGTAACCTAACGATCTCTCGGATAAAAACACGGGCCGTCTCTGCTGCAGATGGGGTTCCCCTTAGGGGTAGGAAGTGGGCCATCTTTGAGAGTCGGTCAACGACTACAAAGATGGCCGTGTGATCTTCAGAGGGGGGCAGCTCGACTATAAAGTCCATCGTTATCATACGCCAGGGTCGATCAGGTGCAGGTAGAGGCTTGAGTAGGCCCCAGGCCCGGCCCCTAGTAGTCTTGCTTCGGGAGCACACTGGGCATGAACTGACATACTTGGAGCAGAATTCCTTCAGACCAGGCCACCAGAAGGTGCGCTGCACCAAGTCAAGAGTCTTTCGGGCCCCAAAGTGTCCTGCTAGTGGGTGATCGTGGAGGAGGGCCAATACTTTAACCCGGATGGGTTCGGGAACAAACACCTGGCTGTCCTTCCAGAGAAGCCCCTCTCTACGATTTAGTGAAAGTCCTGGGGGAAGGAGCGGGTTCAGGGAGGCCTCCCTGATCTGGGACAGTAAATCCGGCTGTAGTAGAAGGAAGTTGCTTGCAGGGAGGATGGTATCAGGAGGTGTGGAGTCTTTAGGGCAGTCGAACATGCGTGAAAGCGCATCTGGCTTTACATTTTTAGATCCAGGCCGGTAGGTAATGTGGAAGCTGAAACGTGAAAAGAAGAGGGCCCAGCGGGCTTGTCGTGGTTTTAGACGTTTTGCCGTCCTTAAGTACTCAAGATTCTTGTGGTCCGTGTAAATTAGTACAGGGTGGACTGCTCCCTCCAGCAAGTACCTCCATTCCTCCAGCGCTGATTTTATGGCTAGCAGTTCTCGGTCACCGACATCGTAGTTCCTTTCTGCGGGTGAAAGTTTCCGGGAAAAGAAGCCCACAGGGTGCATTAGGTCCTTATTGCCCTGGCGTTGGGAGACCACGGCCCCCACTGCTACCTCAGAGGCATCCACTTCCAGGATGTATGGGAGAGATGGGTCAGGGTGACTGAGGATGGGAGCGGATGTGAATCGCTCCTTGAGTTTCACAAACGCCTCCTGGGCCTCTGGACCCCAATGAAACCGTACATTCTGCCTTGTTAGCTGTGTGATTGGTGAGATGATGGCCGAGAACCCCTTGATGAACTTTCTGTAAAAATTAGCAAATCCGACAAAACGCTGCACACCCTTCTTGTCAGAGGGTGGCGGCCAGTCCAGCACAGCCGTTACCTTCTGCGGGTCCATCTCGATGCCTGCTGGGGAGATCTGAAGACCCAAGAATTGGATGCTCTGCTGCTCGAAGGTGCACTTCTCTG
This sequence comes from Lithobates sylvaticus, assembly GCA_028564925.1. Lineage (NCBI taxonomy): Eukaryota > Metazoa > Chordata > Amphibia > Anura > Ranidae > Lithobates > Lithobates sylvaticus. The sequence goes on along the minus strand of CM053038.1, from coordinate 83,659,026 downwards.
CTTTCGCGTACAATCCGTGCTGACGAAGACGGAGTAAGACTCGGCCCACATGCCCCCGATGCTGCTCAAGCGTTCTGGAGAAGATTAGGATGTCATCCAAGTATACAATGACAAAAATGTCCAGGAAGTCCCTGAAGACCTCATTTATGAGGTGCTGGAAAGTAGCCGGGGCATTACAAAGGCCGAAGGGCATAACTAAGTATTCGTAATGCCCAAAACGGGTACGAAATGCAGTCTTCCATTCATCACCTGATCGGATGCGAACCAGGTTATAGGCCCCTCTCAAGTCCAGTTTGGAGAATATGGTGGCCGCTCTTAGTTTTTGAAACAGTTCCGGTATTAAGGGTAAGGGATAGCGATTTTTAATTGTAACTTTATTTAGCTCCCGGTAGTCCACACAGGGTCGGAGTGACTGGTCTTTCTTGGTTACAAAGAATATGCCGGCCCCTGCGGGTGAGGTGGAGTGACGTATAAACCCCTTCTTTAGGTTCTCCGAAATGTAGGCCTTCAGGGCCTCTTGTTCCTTCTCGGAAAGGGGGAAGATACGCCCGAACGGAATCTCGGCCCCCGGCAAAAGTTCTATGGGACAATCATAGGTGCGGTGTGGGGGTAGGGTGTCCGCTCCCCGTTTACTAAAGACGTCTAAGAATTCATGGTATGGTTCCGGTACCGCTTGGATCAGGTCAGTATCAGAGTCCAGACAAAGAAGCGTAGCGGGTTGTACCGGAGCTTCGTGTAAGCAATGTTCCAGGCAGTAGGGGGACTGGAACTTGACCTCCCCTGTGGACCAGCAGATGGTCGGATCGTGTGCCTGCAACCAGGGGATGCCCAGGATCACTGGGAACAGGGGGGACGAGATTACGTCCAAGGTTAACAGTTCCTGGTGGTGGAGAGAAGAGATAGTGAACAGAGGTTGGGTCTCCTGGACAACTTGGCCCGATTTAATGCGGGAACCGTCAGCCAGGAAGACGGATAGTCCGCGGGCCTTCCTCTGAAGAGGAATGTCGTGCCGGCTGGCAAAGGTGGTATCGATGAAACAGCTGCAGGCTCCTGAATCAAGGATGGCGTTGGTGCGAATCGTCCTTCCCAGGAACTGAAAAGACAGGGGTAGAGAGATGTGGGTGGCATGGACTGGTAAGTGAGCAGAGTTGATTGACACAGACGAAAGGCACTTACGCAGCTTGCTCGGGCAACTGTTCACAAAGTGTCCGGGCCCACCACAGTACAGGCACAAATTTAGTTGACGGCGTCGGGCACGTTCCTCCAGAGACAGAGTGGGTCGCATGAGACCAAGCTGCATCGGCTCGCCGGCATCGGGAAGAGGATGGGCAGGGGCCATTGGCTGAGCGGGCATGTAACGGCCAGCCGGTAATGGAGCCCTTGCGGTCATCCAAGCCGGACGGTGGACTTGAGCGGATCTCTCGACTCTGCGTTCCCGGAGCCGACGGTCAATTTGTATGCTCAAAGTTATCAGGCCCTCCAAAGTGTCTGGGGTGCCCACTCGGGCAAGTTCATCCTTTAGGCCTTCGGAGAGGCCCATGCGGAACTGATGCCTTAAAGCCGAGTCATTCCACTGGGTGTCTGCGCTCCATCGTCTAAAGTCTGTCACATAGTCCTCGGCCGTTCTGCGGCCTTGCTGGAGCGCAGATAGAGCAGACTCGGCTGTGGTGGTTAGCTGGGGGTCCTCGTAAAGTTGCGCCATGGCTTCCAGGAAAGACGAGAGGGACTGCGTCAGCATGCTATTTCTCTCCAGCAGGCGATGAGCCCAAATCTGAGGTTCGCCCTGCAGCAGGGAGATTACGAACCCCACTTTGGTGACCTCTAGGGAGAAGGTTCTGGGTTGAAGAGCAAAGTATAACTGGCAGGCGTTGCGGAAGACACGGAATTTGGAACGATCTCCGGAGAAGCGATCAGGAACAGGTACTCTGGGTTCAGGAGGCAGCATCACCACCGCAGGAGGAGTAGCAGGTGTTGCAGAAGGTTGCGGAGATGTAGGAGCCGCAACATTGGGGTCAGCAAGTTGCTGCACTCGACCTTCCAGTCTGGTATACCCTTCTTGCAGGGATTGCACCGCCTGAGTGAGGGCTGCCAGGTGTGAGCAGAACTCCTTCATGGCAGAGGCTTCTCCCGCAGGCTCAGTCATGGCTGTTCGTACTGTTAGGTACCTGAGTGGTGAGCCTGACTTCGCTGGGAGAGGGCCTCTCTTACGGCTCTGGTTCAGGGCCCACTGGAGTGGAGACAGTGGTCCCGTGAGCACAGCGGGGTAGGAGTGCCTGGAATGGATGCTGTGGGAGACGTAGCTGATCAGTAGCGATCTCCTGGATGTAGAAGCAGCAGAGACTGGCAGGTAGCGGAGCAGGGTCCGGATGTAGGGTGACCCCGAGATGGCGTCAGCAACTCTGGAAGTATGCAGCATGCAGGGAGCAGGCAGAGGGGTCGTCAGGCAGGCCGGGTCTGGGTACACTTTGGCAGGCAGGTAAGTGGGCACAGGCAATGGAGAGGTCAGACAGGCAGGAGATCAGCGTTCAGGTATCAGTCCAAAGCAGAGTCAACAGGCCGGAATCAGGAGTGGAGAAGGCAGCAGAGTCAAGTGGAAGCCGGATCAGGTAAACAGGAGTACACAACAGAGGCAGGTTAAACAAGGGGCAAACTGCAGACGAACAGCACTTGACATGTGCAGCTGTCATTCTTTTAAAGGCCAACTGGCGCCAAACAGCGCTAACGCGTCACGTGTGCGCCCGCGACGCACGTGCCCGCGCTCGCTGCGCACGCGCGCGCGCCTGAGGAGTACGACGGCGCGTACCCTCGTTTCGACGCCCGGACGAATCAGCGGCGCGTGTGCGCATGCGCGCGCGCCGATTCGACCGTACGTCGCAAGTGGAGCCCTGACAGTCTGATGGGGACAAGCCAATACAGACAATACAGAATAGGACAGTTTCTATGTTGTAACGCTGACCAGTGTCAATCCAACAGGATGTAGGGAGCAAAGCTGGTACTTTGTCCAGGGCCACATTCTGCCTTAATCCATCTCTGAGGGCCAGGTATTTTTGCTGCAGAGGAAGAAGACAAGAAATGTGTGAGGGAATGCAAGTAACATGTTTATATGGGGGGGGGGGATGCTCTTTAAAGAGACACTAGCTTGTCAAGATGCGTGGCCAGGGTGACAGTGTCTCTTTAATGACTTCCTTCTCCTCACTGAAAAGAGGAAAGTCAAGGTCTAAAAGTTATCAATCCTCACATTTATATAGAAGATTCATTATCTTGTTTGATACTGGCATGGTACATAAGTTTGCGAAAACTTGTGTTCATCATGAAATGTCATTTATTTACTTGTCACCACTGAATAACTCTAGACACAACTAACTGCTCTTTGTATTTGTTATAGACTGTATAGAATAACCGCTCTATGATCCAAAAACACCTTTAGGTGTGCATTGAGCTGGTTGAGTAACCAACGCCTAAAGTTTAAGTTTATCTAAAGGAAAAACTTTACTTTTTTTTGGACAGAGTAACATAGTACATAGTACATAGTAACAACTTATGTTAGGCTACATTCACACTTGAATGCATCTTATTCTGGTAACTTGCAGGCATTTTTCTGTGCAGTTTAGAAGAGATGTGCCATACAAGTGTACCCTGGTGTTTAGGCATGGCTGCTCATAAATTTACCTGCCAGCTATAGCTACCTTGGCTAATTGTTGAGGATCAATTGATTTCACTCCAAGTCTGTAATAGCTTGAGGTGTCTACTTTCCAAAATGGGGTCATTGGGGGTGGGGGGGGGGGGGGGGGGGGTTGTGCTATCTTGGCATTTTATGGCCTCCAAAACTGTGAGGAGTGAAATCAAAAATTACACCCTTAGAAAGCCTGAAGGCGGTGCTTGGTTTTCGGGGCCCCGTACGCGGCTAGGCTCCCAAAAAGTCTCACACATGTGGTATCCCCGTACTCAGGAGAAGCAGCAGAATGTATTTTGGGATGTAATTCCACATATAACCATGGCATGTGTGAGCAATATATCATTTAGTGACAACTTTGTGTAATTTGTTTTTGTCATTTTTCAATCACAAAAAAATAAAATATTCAATGGGCTCAACATGCCTCAGCAATTTCCTTGGGGTATCTACTTTCCAAAATGGGGTCATTTGGAGGGGCTTGTACTGCCCTGCCATTTTAGCACCTCAAGAAATTAGATAGGCAGTCATAAACTAAAAGCTGTGTAAATTCCAGAAAATGTACCCTAGTTTGTAGACACTATAACTTTTGCGCAAACCAATAAATATACGCTTATTGACATTTTTTTTTACCAAAGACATGTGGCTGAATAAAATAAAAAACCTTAGTTAGACTTACCGGTAACGGTATTTCTACGAGTCTTTCAGGACAGCACTTGGAGAGAGCGTAGCTCCACCCACTTCCCAGGAAACACTGCAGTAAATTCCTTTAAAGTCTGGACACCTCCACCATGGCCTCAGTTGTTACCGAGTACCTCCGGCCATGCTGAAAGTACATAAGCAGAACATAGCAACCATAACCGTTAACATCTTATAACATTTTATAGCATTTCTTAACCCAAGGGAGGGTCATTGGCGCTGTCCTGAAAGACTCGTAGAAATACCGTTACCGGTAAGTCTAACTAAGGTTTTCTCACCTCGTCTTTCAGGACAGCACTTGGAGATGACAAAAGAGTACTTACTCTTAGGGTGGGACCACCGCTTGCAGGACCTTCCTGCCAAACGACTGCTCTGCCGCTGAGAGCAGGTCCATCCTATAATGGCGAGCGAAGGTTGAGTAGCTCGTCCATGTGGCCGCTTTGCAGATTCGCTCTGGTGAGGCCCCAGCTCTTTCCGCCCAGGATGTAGCTAAAGCCCGAGTTGAATGGGCTACTACCCCTACGGGAGGATCCCTTTCCATAGCTCTATAAGCTTCGTGGATAGCCATCCGAAGCCACCTACCGATCGTGCTCTTAGAAGCACCATACCCTTTGCGAGACCCTGCAAACAACAGAAAAAGAGAATTGGACTTTCTGAATTCCTTAGATATTTTGAGGTAGTGTAAAACGCACCTCCTCACGTCCAGACTATGGAAATCTCTTTCTCTCGAGTTTTTTGGGTCTGGGCAAAACGTCGGCAGGATAATCTCCTGAGCCCTATGAAAACCTGAGACTACCTTCGGTAGGAACCCTGGGTCTGTTCTCAACACCACCCGATCCGGGAAGACAGTTAAGAAGGGCTCAGTGATGGACAGCGCCTGAAGCTCACTGACCCTTCTGGCTGAAGTAACTGCAATCAGCAGTGCTAACTTCAAGGACCAAAATTTGATTGAGGTCTCCTCCGGTGGCTCAAAGGGCCTTTTAGTCAGACCCTGCAAGACCACCGAAAGATCCCACTTGGGAAAACACTTTAATGGCACCGGCCTGAGCCTAGCCAGTGACCTGAAGAACCTAATAACCCAAGGGTCTAGAGATAGCCTTCTCTCTAAAAAAAACGATAACGCAGCTACCTGAACCTTCAGGGTACTTGCTGCCAACCCCTTTTCAACTCCGTCCTGTAGAAATTCCAGAACGGAAAAAATTCTCCCTAGGAGAACAATTTTTTGAGGCACACCAGGAATTAAAACACTTCCAGGTTTTAAAATAAATAGCCCTTGTGACCTTCTTCCTACTATTCAGAAGGGTACAAATTAAATTCTTGGACAAACCCTTATCTTTCAGGATTTGCTCCTCAGTAGCCAGGCTGCTAGGTTGAGCTGACCCGCGTTGGGATGTAGAAGGGGACCCTGGGACAACAGATCCGCTCTGATCGGTAAGACCCAATGGGGTTCTACCGCCAACTTCAGTAGGCCCGAAAACCAGGGCCTCTTGGGCCAATATGGGGCCACCAAAACTAAGGTGGTCCTCTCCTCTTGGAGCTTCTTGAGCACCAAGGGGATTAGCTGTATAGGGGGAAACGCATAGCACAAGCGGAAGTCCCAGCGCTGAGCCAGAGCGTCCAGACCCTCCGCTTGGTCCTGTCTGTTCAGGGAGAAAAAGACTGGAACTCTTGCATTTGCTTCTGACGCAAAGAGATCTATCTGGGGCACTCCCCATCTGTCCGAAATCTGTTCGAAGACCTCCTGGTTCAGAGACCATTCGGACTCCAAAACCCTCTTCCTGCTCAGGAAGTCTGCTACGTGGTTTAGGGTGCCCTTTAGATGGACCGCTGTCAGGGACGCTAGATTGTCCTCTGCCCAGTAAAGGATCTGACGGGCCAGGTCTAGAAGATGCCTGCTCCTTGTGCCTCCCTGTCTCGATATATACGCCACAGCTGTGGCGTTGTCTGACAGAATCTGGATGTGTCGGCCTCCGATCGACTGCCTGAAGGCCCACAGACCCAGAAGGATGGCTCTCAGCTCCCTCCAGTTCGAGGATCTCCTGGATTCCTCCACTGACCAGGAGCCCTGGGCCAGCTGCCCCTCGAGATGCGCACCCCATCCCCAAGAGCTCGCATCTGTCGTGAGGACTTTGGCTGCGGGGAAAACCCATAATAGCCCCTTGCACAGATTTGCCTGACCCCTCCACCACCATAACTTCCTCTTTACTGATGATGGAATCCTCATCTGCTTGTCCAGAGACTCCCCATAGGACCAGCTCTGCAAGATTGCTTGCTGGAGGTCCCTGGAATGGAGGCGGGCCCACTGGACAGCCGGGATGGAGGCTGTGAGAAGCCCTAGGGTGGACATGGCCGCACGCACAGAGACTGACAGATTTGTCTGCATCCTCTGTACCGCTGCCTGTACCTTCCTGATCTTCTCCTCCGGAAGAAAGATCTTTTCCTGTACGGAGTCGATCGTATAGCCTAGGAACACTATCACTTGTGAAGGGACCAGGTTTGACTTTTCCTGGTTCAGGATCCAACCTAGGCTCTCTAAATGGCATTGAGCCCTCACTAGATCCCTGCGCAGAGACTCCTCTGAGCTGGCGAATAGGAGAAGGTCGTCGAGGTACGGTATCACCGCTATCCCTTCCAACCTGAGTGGTGCTAACGCCTCTGCCATGACCTTTGTAAAGATCCGTGGTGAGGCAGAGAGCCCGAACGGGAGAGCTCGAAACTGAAAATGAGACATCACCCCTCCTGCCCTGATAGCCAGACGCAGGTACCTCTGCGACTCGGGTTTGATGGGAACGTGAAGATACGCGTCCCTCAAATCTATTGAGGCTAGAAAGCACCCTGTGGGTAGGAGTTTCCTCACCGAGTAAATCGTGTCCATACGGAATCTCTTGTACCGTATGGACAGATTTAGGACTTTTAAATTCAAGATCAGCCTGAATTTCCCCGACGGCTTCCTCACCAGGAAAACGTGAGAATAAAACCCTAGCTCTTCCTCCCCTTGAGGAACTGGGATAATCACTCTCTGCCGCAGGAACTCCTGCAAAAGAGAGGACATTGCCACCGATTTCTCCAGATCTCTTGGAAGCTGTGTGACATAGAACCGGGAAGGTGGCCTCTCTGAAAACTCCAGTGCGTACCCCTCCGAAATTACTTTGAGGACGAACGCACTGGGAGTCGCCCTCTCCCACTGCGGAAGAAAGGATTGAAGCCTTCCTCCCACAGCCTGGGGACCGTCACTGGGTCTTGGCGGGTTGACTGGGGGGACGAAACAACACCCCAGACTTCCCCCTGCCCCTCTGAGACCTCCACGGTCTCCTCTGTCCTGCTTCCTTGGAATCTCGGGCCTGGAAAAAAGGACGAAAATTCTTCTTGGGGTGAGGCGCCACTTTCTTTTTAACTGGAAAGGCCTTCTTCTTGTCCGCCGTCCTATCAAGCACGGCGTCAAGACCCGGGCCAAACACCAGATCCCCCTCAAAGGGTAGGCCACATAACTTGGACTTAGAGGCTGAATCCCCAGTCCAAGTCTTGACCCAAAGAGCCCTCCTAGCCGAGTTAATCAGGGCTGAGGACCTCGCAGAGATCTTAATGGACTCTGCTGATGCATCCACCATGTACCCTACTGCCCTCTGTAGGACTGGTAAGGTCTCCAGCAGGTCCTTACGAGCGGTACCTGCCTCAATATGGCCCCTCAGCTGTTCTAGCCAGTGCTCCAGATTCCTGGCCACAACTGTCGATGCCATTGCTGGCTTGAGGTTAATAAGGGTGGAATCCCAAGCCTTTTTGAGCAATGAATCCGCCCTCTTGTCCATGGCGTCCTTCAAGACCCCCATGTCCTCGAAAGCCAGGTCCGTATTACGTGACACTTGGGAAAAAGCCGCATCCAGCTTGGGCCTCTTGTTCCACACCTGAGAGTTGTCCTCGTCAAACGGAAATCTCCTTTTTAGAGACCTGGAGAAAAAAGGGGCCCTCTCTGGGTCCTTCCACTCCCTTTTAATAGCGTCTGTTAGGACCTGATGTACCGGGAACATGCGATGTTTGACTTCATCCATGCCCCGATACATCCTGTCATGCAAAGATAGATCAGCCCTATCTTCCTTAATACTCAGGGTGGTGTGTATCGTTTTAAGGAGATCGTCTACCTCCTCCAACGATAGCTTATAGCGAGATGAGGAAACCTCTCTGTCCTCGTCTTCCTCTTCTGACCCTGACGGTTCTTCCTTCTCCTCTTCCTCAGAATCACTAACCTCCCTTCTTGTTGCAGAGGAGGTGTGAGTACTGGGGGAGGAACTCGCTGCTTCTACTACTGGGCGCCTGTCCAGATAGGAGCGGAAGGATGAGAAGGTTTCTTCCAGCTCCTTCCGGAAGGAGAAGAGCAACTCACCAGGCTGAACAGAAGGTTCCCTGGTAGCCGCTTCCTCCCTAACCAACTCTGCTATGCAACCCTTGCATAGCGGTTTAGCCCATGCCTCCCTAAGGGTGGTCTTACATGCCGCACACCGCTTTTTAGGGGGAGGGATAGTATGTTTGGACTTTTCTTTAGCTTTCTGAAAAACACCAAAACACCACAAAAACACTTTTTAAAAACCAAAAACAGCATTCTTAGTGCACAAGATTTCCTCGCTAGAAAACCTTAAACAAATGCATATCAAACAGACAATGGCACACCGACAAACCCCAAAACCATTGCTGCACAGAAAAAACATACATCTGCAAAACAAAAGTCAAATTTCTGCAGTGTATGGCAGGCTCCCCTTCCTCCCTATGGAGGGGGAAGGGAAGGGACACACAAAATATCCAAGGTACTAGTTAGAGACTCGCCGTCCCTCTTACCTGGATATGGCCTGTGTCTGTGGCTCCTGCTCCTGCCACCGCTGCTGGTTCCGGTTCACTCATCCTGACTGCAGCCGCCCAGAAGCTTTTGAAAAGTGCCCTTTTTATTTTGAATCTCCCGGTCCTTTCGCCGCTGCGAGGACCGGAAGCTGACACAGGCCGAGGCCGCCTCCCCCTCCTGCGTTCCTGCGGCCGGAACCGGAAGCCGCTACGCGCCGCCGGAAGTCCCGCCCCGTCCAGCAGTGACGTCGCCCGCCACTCGGCGCTGCCGGCGCCATATTTGAAAATCAAAAACTCCCACTGGAGAAATGGCTGCAGCCTGCTGGAGCGGAGACCTCCGGCGGCCTCTACCCTCGCCGGGCCCGAGAAGGAGAAGACACCGGAATACCCCCCACACGTCAGGGGGGGTATTGGGCTTTAAGGCCTGAAAGAAAAAATGACTATACAGGTATGCAGACCATCTCCCTCCACCTGGAGAGAGCGCAGCAACCCCTGGTTCCCCTGCAGCGCTTCCACCATGGCCGGAGGAAACACTACAACTGAGGCCATGGTGGAGGTGTCCAGACTTTAAAGGAATTTACTGCAGTGTTTCCTGGGAAGTGGGTGGAGCTACGCTCTCTCCAAGTGCTGTCCTGAAAGACGAGGTGAGAAATTTGGTCTAAATGTATGACTAAAATTTAGTTTATTAAAAAAAATCATAACAAAAAGTAGAAAATATTTTTTTTTTTTCAAAATTTTCGGTCTTTTTCCGTTTATAATCTCAAAAAAATAAAAAAAATCGCAGAGACAATTAAATACCATCAAAAGAAAGCTCTATTTGGGGGGAAAAAGGATGCAAATTTTGTTTGGGTACAACATTGCATGGCCGCGCAATTACCAGTTAAAGCAGCACAGTGCCAAATTGTAAAAAGTCCTCCGGTCATTGAGCTGCCAAATCCTCCGGGGCTGAAGTGGTTAAGGATCAGATTTGTGTTTTTGTTAAATACCTGTCACAAACCAAGTATATCATCAGGAATACATAAGTAGGGGTAATCCTTGATGAAATACATTTTAAAAGTATATCAAAGATAGGTAGCGAAAGATATAACAAAATCTTGAATATTTCTGTAAACATTTATCTTGGTTCCTTCCTAATGGTCATTTATTATGATTGGTGGCCTTACCAAACAATGGAGAGGCATGTGATGTGGGAGGGGCAAGGCCAAGCTAAATGTCCCAGTGTGTAGGATGCCTGGTCCCCCACTGCACTCCATGGTTCTACCCATCAGCCCCTAAATCCTTACAGAACACAGTAATGATGTGGAGGGTTAAAAGATGTTACAATACTATATAGCAGGGAACGCTGGCATATGATAATCCAGGAAGTGTTTAATGTGAAGATTCCAATGCGTAATGCAAGTGGTTAAGGCAGCTCTCCCAGTGGCTAGGATATGATTATTACCAATATGTACCACCTCCTTTCAGCAGGTTGTCAAAACAAGGTGATCTTCATTATCAGACTGTTAAAAGTGACATTAACTAAAACATTCCATTGAAATATGTATTCCCAACTCAGGAAAGTCCCTTCTGGTGCTTCCATCCTCCTCTAAATCATCAAAAATCTTTTTTTTTTTTTTTTTTTTGCTGTGAATTTTTGGTTAGAGGGTGGCTATGTTCATACTGCATGGTCCAACTGTAAGAAGAAACGTAGACACCCTCTTTTGCTCACTTGTGAGGTCAGGGCCGTTTTTAAAGGCAGGGCAAAAGGGGCAGCTGCCCTGGGTCCGGTCATTGTTGTGGGGCCCAAAGCAGCTGCCTCATACTTGCCAACTATCCTAGTTTAAATTCCCTCATCCCTTGAGGTTTTAGTCCTGTGCCGTGTCCCAATAGCTCAGTGTGAAGTGCTGCTACTAATGCTGCCCAGCTCTGTCCTATTGTTGTGTACAGATGACTCACCTGCAGGCCCTGTGTTTACATGTAAATTACCGGCATTGATATGTAAATAGTGGCGGCATTCATATGTAAATAGAGGCAGCCGGCAGCATTGATATGTATATCATGGCCCCCTGAGTTCATATCCACAGTAGTCTCTTCTAGCAATCAATGAACAAGCAGAAATCATGTGCTGTAACCTCTAGTAACTAATCAGTGAGCTGTAATGTGTGCTGTAACCTCTAGCAACCAGTCAGTGAGCGGTAATGGTACACTGTAACCTCTGGCAACCAATCGCAATAGCTGCCTGATCTGATTCAGTAAACTGATTTTGAGTCTAGCTGCTATTTATTGTATGTCTCAGAGCAGGTGGAGAGCAAAACTGCATGGGGGGGGGGGCAGAAAGGTTTTGCCCAGGGTCCAATCAATATTAAATATGGCCCTGAGTGAGGTGAGCTATGGGAAGAGCAGTGCATATGACTAAAATTAATGTGCACTGCTTGTTCTCAGAAAATGGAATTGAAGAGGAAAGGAGAGGTTCAAGAAGTTATGAAGGACATTACAAGGAGGCAGAAAGCACAGCTGTAGCGCTGGTATTTTTAATAACCGACGCTATAAGGAGAAATTTAGTTTGTCTGAAGCTGTAGTTTATCTCAGACTGATTGTGTTGTAATTTTTTGGTTCTGTGGTTTTTCCCTTGGGTGCCAAGGGATGGCGCCCTATTATTCGGTCAAGGTTGGAAATTGCAACAAGCTGGGTGTATTGAGTGCCTCTTTACCCAGAAACAGTCAGTGGGTGTGGTCTGCCCACTGTGCATTCTGGGAGACGGTACTTAAGGGACAGACCCTGTGACAGGGGGTGTTCTGAACTGATGACCCTCCTGGCCTAAGGTGTGTTGCTGCCTTCAAAATTGTCTCGGGGCCAGCTGGCCCGAGGCTTCGTTACTGAAGGGTAGGCCCAAAACTCTTGGGGCCTACCGATCCAGGAGTGGTCCTGTCCTGTCTTGCCTGCGGGCTGAAGCCAAGCGACTGGAGGATCGAGGGGAGGACTTTTCAGAGAGAGGGCCGAGCAACAAGTTGGAGGACGCATCCCGAGTCACTTGCCACACAGTACCGCTGGTTCGGCTAAGGAAACTGGTACTGTGCGATTGTTCCTTGACATTGCAAAAAGTCGCTAGTTACCCAATCCTGTGGCAGAGGATTGTGTAACGGTTCTACTGATTCTTAAAATCTGTGGCAGAGACTATGACTGAGCATCGCATCGGCTGCTAGGTCAGTGAGAGAGGCCTATCCAGTGGTTGCTGAATCCAGTTGTCCTCTGGACCAAGAAAATATCCCTGACTTGCAATTGAAAGGTACCTAAATTCCCCTATACCCTCCATCCCTCTATTGAAATAGCCTTTCTTGAATAAAGCATTGGAAAAAGAGACTGTGTGTCGGAGCTGAAATCTATGAAAAGAAATCTTAGGGACCCCTATGACGGACATGGTGGAACAGTGAAGGAACGGTAAGCCCAATCAAATACCAGCAGCTCCTTCGGGGGTAAGTGCTACACAGCAAAAAAATATTTAATGGAAAATAGAGTACAGTACTGGATGTGTATGGATTAAAGCGGTTGTATAGTCAAAAAATTGACTTTCACCTACAGGTAAGGCTATAATAAGGCTTACCTGTAGGTAAAAAAAAAATAATATCTCCTAAACCTGTACAGTTTAGGAGATATTCCCCATGCAATGAGCCGCTGACTGCAGCGGCGCATGCGCACGGGGGATTCACGACTGAAAGGCCGGCAGAATCCGGACCTTGACTGGAAGAAGTCTCCCCTGTGCATGCGCGGGAGTGACGACATCGTGGTTCCAGCCACTCACAGCGCTGGAGTCGCGATACCCGGAAGACACTCCGAGGCAACATGTCAGCTACCTCGGCGTGGACCAGGTGAGTTACCGACGCCTCGTTCTAAGGTAAGTATTTCATAATGAGCTAGTATGCAGTGCATACTAGCTCATTATGCCTTTTCCCTTACAGGTATATACAAAAAAAAAAAAGTGTCAGCGGGTTTACTCCCGTGGGCACGCTCCAGAGGCCTGCTGCTGCATCCATTGACACAGACAGTAGGACTCGGCCCTGCCCCCCGAATCACTGGATTTGATCTATTCAATAAGGACCCGAGACAGTGGCTGGAGTTGCTCTGCTCGTCCCTATCACTGGAACGATTGGGTTCAGGTAAGTAAAAGGGCCCTATGGCTGCTGCACTACAGAAGCTCATTCAGTGTAGCCTATATATTCAGCATAGGCTCTATAGACTCTATATTCAGTCAATGCTGGCAGTGTAGTTTATATAACACAGTGCATTGAAATGGTTAAGGGGAACCCTGCACCAAAATGTAAAAAGAAAATGGCGTGCCCCCCCCCCCCCAGAAAAACCATACCAGGCCCTTCAGGTCTGGTATAGATTTTAAGGGGAACCCTGCACCAAAATGTAAAAAATAAAAATGGTGTGGGAGTTCCCCACAAAATCCATACTGTGCATGCAACCTGGCAGGCCACAGGAAAAGGGGTATGAGAGAGCGCCCCCCCTCCTGAACCGTACCAGGCCACATGCCCTCAACATGGGGAGGGTGCTTAGCTGTTACAGCTGTTATATAACAAAGGGCAGAGCCACCTGGTGACGTAACCGGCTGACCCCGACCCTTCTGTCGTCATGTGATGTCACCAGTTTACGTCACCGTAAAACCACTTCCCTACCCGCCCATAGTCATATGACATCCCCAGGAACCTGGTGCTTGGTGCCTAGTTGTAGGACAGGCCTTTCCAAGATAGCACCCAGAACCCACAGCAGAGGACACGTAAATTCTATGCTGGGCTCCCCTGTATAAAGTACCTACACAGATAAATTGAGGACATGCGGGGACATCTAATGGCAAGAGTTGCAGCAAAATTTCCATGAGGAATTACAATGAGGTACCTAATGTCTTGCTACAACCGTATCTATTCACATAAAAAGATGAGTTCCAAGAGCACATAACTTGAGATTTTGAACCTGACATTTATTTTGACAGTAGCATACCTTTAACGGAAAATGAAAGAAATGCAAGTTAGCACCAAGCCATAGAAAATTGGTTTAGCAGATTTATGCAACGACCTGCCTGCTATGAGCCATGGAATTAAGTAATGATTTTCTTTTCTACATGGGGAGAATTAATGCATTGTTAGTCATAACACTGTTCCCAGCTTTGGTAACGTATTGCATAATCAGCTTTTAATCTTTCGATAATTTAATATACCAGTCAATAATAGTCAGCAGTACACAAGGTTTCTTCATCAAGGTAATAATTTGTGCTATAGTAGAAGTCTGGAATTATTAGAATGTAATTAGGGTCTGCTAAGACACAAAACTCTGACTGCGAATACAATGCTGAGCATCAGTATGAAAACCTAAAGCTGAACTCCACTCACATATAAAATATACAAATAAATGCTGCACTAATAATTCATTCATAAACAAATACATTTTTTTTAATGCAAGCAGTATATGTATCTGATTATTATTTAGTATTAGCCTTCATGTAGTCCCTGTACGACAGAGCTTAGACTAGCACAAGGAGACAATATTCTGTGCTGCAATCATTATGTCCTAACTAGGTGCAAACTAATAAGAGGAGCGAGCTAGAGAGATGAGCCCATAAGTCTGCTGCTTCTTCTTAACTGTCCAGTCACAGACTGAGGGAGGGACAAGGCCTGTAGATGTTACCAGTGCCGGGACAAGGTCATCCAGCGCCCAGGGCAAAGATGCCAAACTGTGCCCCCCTTTCCCTAAGGGTTAGGGTCAGGTTGCCCCCCACCCCTGCAATAAACCATTGCGCCAGGGGCAGCCGCCCCTCCTGCCCACCCCTTGTCCCGACCCTGGGTGTTACTTAACCACTTAAGGACCGGGCCTATTTTTCAGACTCTGTGTGTAAAAGTTAAAATAATTTTTTTTTTATATAGAAAAATTACTTAGAACCCCCAAACATTAATTCATTTTTTTCTAACACCCTAGAAAATAAAATGGCAGTTGTTGCAATACTTTGTCACACCATATTTGCGCAGCGCTCTTACAAGCGCACTTTTTTGGGTAAAAATTCACTTTTTTTTATTAAAAAATAAAACAGTAAAATTAGTCCAATTTTATTTTTTTATATTGTGAAAGATAAAGTTACGCCGAGTAAATTGATACCCAATATGTCACGCTTCAAAATTGTGCCCACTTGTGGAATGGCGACAAACTTTTACCCTTAAAAATCTCCATAGGCGAAGTTTAAAAATGTCTACCGGTTACCAGTTTGAGTTACAGAGGATGTCTAGGGCTAGAATTATTGCTCTTGCTCTACCGATCGCAGTGATACCTCACATGTGTGGTTTGAACATAGTTTTCATATGTGGGCGCTACTCACTTATGCGTTCGCTTCTGCGCACGAGCTCGCGGAACGGGGCGCTTTAAATTATTATTTTTTTTTTTTTTCTTATTTATTTAACTTTTTATTTTTAAAGGCACTTTTATTCCTATTACAAGGAATGTAAACATCCCTTGTAATAGAAAAAAGCATGACAGGACCTCTTAAAATATGAGATCTGGGGTCAAAAAGATCTCATATTTACGCTAAAATACAATAACAAAAAAAACAAAAAAATGTGACCAACATTTGACGTTGCTTCCGCCAGTCAATGCTATGGAGCCAAGTGGGGGCCATCTTCCCCTCGCTCGGCAGCCAGCCAAACAGAGGGCAGGACGAGATCATCTCCACCACTACTGGTGGGTCCGGTAAGCGGCAGAGACCCCCGGAGCGTGGCAGGGTCTCTGCCGCTTACCTTGCTTACCTCTGCCGCTTACCTTGCTTACCTTGTGGTGAATCCGTCGCAGAGACCACTTTTATCTAAAAGCGGACCACCCGCTGAACAAGAGGATACCAGGGTTATGGCAGCTAGCTGCTGCCATAACAACCGTACGATGAACAGGCATGCAGCTTACACTGACAGTCTACAGGAGACCTGCCTGGCATCAGCGATCTGCTGAACACTGGTGCAATGCTTTCCAGGCTCCTAATACAAAAAATTGTAACTGCACAGTTTTTTTATCTGCAAAAAAATGCATATTTATTATTTTTCTTTCTTTTCTCTTATTTTTTCTTTCTTTTAAAGGTAACTTGTGTTGAAAGATATAAGCGATCATTGGGTTTGGAGCGCTGCCCCCTTGTTTTCAATGGGAAGGGGCACTTTAGGAGCGGTAAATACACCGCTCCTACAGCGCTCCGAAGATGCGGCTTGCAGGACATTTTTCAGAGTCCTGCAAGTGCACCGCTCCTCGGGCTTTCACACTGGAGAGACAGCAGCGGCTGTTTGAAGGCACTTTTCAGGCGCTATTTTTAGAACTTTAGCGCCTGCAAAGCGCCTCAGTGTGAAAGGGGCCTTAATGTCCCAAGTACCTTGCATCAATTATCTTGAACAATCCAAATAGTCAGAGTAAAAGGAAGAACTCCTGCTTTGCATACTTGTTACAGGTCAGTGGCTTTAGTCAAAGCCATACAATAGGCATGACAGCCAGAAAGTGAGCATTTTCAAAAAGAGATGTCAGTCATATTAGTCTGAATGAATGAATGAATGATTTGTACAGCACTGCAAATGCAAACTGAATCGCCTCAAGGCGCTTGTCTGCCCTTGTTGTCCTGCTGTATTGGAAGAGTCTACATATCTCACTACAGGTTTCTGTTCCCATACCCATATCTGCAGTTCGATTTGGAACACCTTTGCTTTACAAATGATATTCTAATGCCCCGTACACACGGTTGGAAATTCCGACCACAAAATCCGTCTGATTTTTTTAGACGGATTTTGTCCGACACTGGTGTTGCATACACACGGTCGGACAAAGTTGTCGGAAAATCCGATCATTCTACGTGATGACGTTCGATGCGTACGACGGAACTATGTAGAGGCTATTAGCCAATAGCTTTGGTCTCATAATTTGATCTGAGCATGCGTGGTAGACATGTGCAATTCGTTTAGTTTTTTTTCGTTTTTCGTTTTTTTCGTTCGTTCGTTTTCGTACGAATGAACGAATCATTCGAATCGTACGAATCAGAATAACGAATCGTACGAATCCGATTAACGAATCATTTGAATCGAACGAATCCGAAAAACAACGAAAATCCGAAAAAAACAAATTAGAAACAACGAATGTACTAATGAAGAAAATCCGAAAAACGAACGAAAAAATTTGTACATTCGTAACTTTTTTTTTTTTATTGAATTGGTAATTTTCCGTGTGCCTTACAAACGTGCTTCGAATGGATTGAGCAAAAAAATTCGTACATTCGTAACTTTTTTTTTGATTCGTAAATTATTAAAATGTAATAATAGCATACACATTACATAAAATTATGAATTATGCTCCTATTACGAATCTACGAATGTTACGAATGTACGAATAAATACGTATGCGTCCGAAAATTAAACTAACGAAAAAACAAATCAACGAAAAAATAACTCTTACGAATGTACGAATCGTTACGAATACGAACACCGACGACTTACGAATGTACGAATCGTTACGAATCCGAACACCGACGACTTACGAATGTACGAATCGTTACGAATACGAACACCGACGACTTACGAATCGTTACGAATCAACGGAAACGAAAAAAACGAAACGAAAATAAACACATTTTTTTGTTGTGCACATGTCTAATGCGTGGTACTTTGTCCATCGGAATTCTCTACACACGATCAGAAAAAGTCAGATCGTATTTTGTTGTCGCAAAATTTGAGAGCAGGATCTCCCATTTGTTCCGTCGGAAATTCCGACGGAAAAAGTCAGATGGAGCCCACACACGGGCGGATTTTCCGACAACATGGTCCGATCGGACATTTTCCATCGGAATTTCCGACCGTGTGTACGGGGCATTAGAATATGTAAAATACTGTATGTATAGAATATATATTTTTCCCTTATTAGAAAGAAACCTTGCTACCATGCAATTACAAGATGATAAAATAGCCAGCACCTGACACTGTCCACATTCCCATAGTATGTGCTAAATACAATATAACAAAATATAATGCCGCGCTGTGCTCTCCTTCTTAATACTATATATGATATTACATGCAGTGATAGAATATTTTGATTAAAAACCTCAAACCTGTTTTTATTGAAACATTATATCACTGCATGTAATATTGTATATAGTATTAAGAAGGAGCGTACAGCGTGGCATTATATAGTGTTATATAATGCTCTTATATTTGTATTTTGTACATGCTACTAGGTTCTGTGTCCTATTGAGTTGAGACAACAACTTGCACTGATGAAGGGAGACCTCTGATACCCCCAAAATGTGTCGTCAACTTCTGCTAATTTATTCTGTACACATAATCTTTTTTCTCTGCTTGGCAGTGCTACACAATGATTATACTCTGAAAACCTATAAAAATTATTTGGCAAGGGCCACATCCGCAGTAGCATCAAAAAAGGAGTGCAGGGCTAGATAAGCCGGAAACCCGCATATACAAACTGGACTTTAGAGGCTCAGCATAGGAGACAGTGGTAAGGCAAATAGTACATTTTATTGTACAAAATGTAATAAAACACAGGCATACAAGCCTAAAAGCGACTCACCAGCAATAAATTACATAGACTCTACTAAGGTACCAGAAGAACATGATTGTATATCATAGTAAAGCATAACACCACATGTAGAACTGTATGCTTCCGGTACCCCCAGATGCCAGGTCGGTCAATGTTTCGCCGATTTCACTAGTCCTCCTGGTTAAGACTCAACAGTCCTCCTAGACTGACTCTGCAGCCATCCTAGACTGCTTGCATCCAGTCCTCTCATGCCGTGTACACACGATCGGAATTCTCATCAGAAAAAGCTCTGATGGTTTTTCCAACGGAATTTCGCTCAAACTGTCTTGCCTACACATGGTCACACCAAATTCCGACCGTCAAGAACGCTGTGACGTACAACACTACGACGAGCCGAGGAAAAATGAAGTTTAAATCTTCCGAGCATGCATCAAATTGTTTCCGAGCATGCGTAGGAATTTTGCATGTCGGAATTGCTACAGACGATCGGAATTTCATATAGAAACCTTTTCCATCGGAAAAATTGAAAAACATGCTCTCAAATTGTTGCTGGCACTCAAAAGTGTTCGGCCAGCAAAATTCCGATGGAGCCTACGCACGGTCGCATTTTCCGATAAAAAGCTCTCATCTGTCTTTTGTTGGCCGAAATTCCGATTGTGTGTATGTGGCATCCGACATGCCTCTTAGTCCTCTGACTAACACTCACCAGCCCTTCTGGCTGTCTTCCTTCCTGTAGATTTGCCTGGCAGTGTTCTCACACTGTCCTCCATTTGCTCCCGTGCCTCTGGTCAGGACACTTCTGTGTGTGGTAAAGAAGGTTTCTTCCGCACCTGAGCCCAAGCCTGAGGTCACATCCCTGACTAGGGGGTTAGCCTCAAGGGCCAGCTTAACCACTTGCCGACCGGCTCCTGTACATATACGTTGGCACTTTGAAGATGGATACCTCGGTTGTGGCAGCAGCTGCTGCCACAACCGAGGTATCCATCTTTGGAACCGGCAGTTCTGTGTACGATGCTGGTCTCTGGGGCGGGTTCGCCGTGAGATCACCGTTCTCGGCCGCGGGAGAGGGGCGATTTAAGGGAGATTTAAGGGTAAAAGTTTGACGCCATTCCACGAGCGGGCGCAATTTTGAATCGTGACATGTTGGGTATCAATTTACTCGGTGTAACATTATCTTTCACAATATAAAAAAAATTGGGCTAACTTTACCGTCGTCTAATTTTTTTATTCAAAAAAAGTGCGCTTGTAAGACCGATGCGCAAATACGGTGTGACAAAAAATATTGCAATGACCACCATTTTATTCTCTAGGGTGTTAGAAAAAAAAGTATAATGTTTGGGGGTTCCAAGTAATTTTCTAGCAAAAAAACGTGGTTTTAACGTGTAAACACAAGTCTGAAAAAGAGGCCTGTTTTTTAAGTGGTTAACACTCCATCTCCAGCCTCCACCCAAACTCCACTGCACCAGCTGGACTGCCCCCTGCCAACCCATCTGTTGGGGATTGGTCAGGACCCTCAGAATACTCCAGGCAGCTCCTCCTCATCTCCACTCCCATTCTTACAGAATCTTCTACCAATTTCTAGAAGTAGGGGGAGGTCTCAGAGATGCTGCCTGTGAGTCACCCAGCTCTCCCTTGGTCTCTCAAATCCTGACCCATTAAAAACACACAGGCTTGGCTCATGCCTCCCAAATTTAGAACCTGAGAAGAAGGGACATTTTAGAGAGACACTAGCCAGCGGTGTGCTTAGCCAAAAAGTGGTCATGGTTGGATTAAATTAAATATTGGCCTAATAGATTCTGATTAGAAACAATGAAGAAATGTGAGATTTAGCGCAAATTGAGTTCACTGACTGCTCTCTTCTGTAGAGATCCCCCACCCCAGTCCCCTGCACACACTGACCCCCTTCCCACCAGTACATATTGCCCCCATGTGTAAACAATACCCCCATACACTTAACCCCCTGCATACATTGGTGATAGGAGGGCGGTAGGGTGGCATTGTGACCTGCCACCCCTCTTTCATTCTTGCAGATCATCACTCCTGTCATCCCTCTCCCATAACTGCAGAACATCACTCCTGTCACCCCTCTTCTATTCCTGATGAAAATCACTCCTGTCACTCCTCTCCTATCCCTGCAGAACATCACACCCTGTGACCCCCCCCTCCTATCCCTGCAGAATATCTCACCTGTCACCTGTCTGCCTTCTCCCAGCCCTGCAGGGTGACAGGAGATATGTTTTTCAGGGCTAGGATAGGGGGGAGACAGCACGGTTGGTAAGCAAAGGGACTTGCCACAGCTCTAACCTTCCTCAGACCACGGAGCTCTCCAGACCTGCCTCAGTGCAGCTTTTGTTTCTACCTCCTGGACCCGGAAGTGACAGGCAGCCGAGTTTGAGATTTCACTGGGATCTGCAGGACTTCATTTAAAGCCCGGGACAATCCAGCAGAATCCAGGATGAACAAGCCTGAACAATTTACCTACTCTAACAAAACCTATTCTAGCACATTAGATGGTGCTACAAAAGGTATCCACTCCCCATGAAAAAAAAAAGGGTCGGGAGAAGGATTAGTGGTACTTTCACTTTTAAACAAAGGTCCACTTTAACGAGGGAGTCCACGAAAAAAAATCAGCAGCTACAAATACTGCAGCTGCTGACTTTTAAAATAAGGACACTCACCTGTCACAGGGTCCAGCAATGTCGGCACCCGAGGCGAACTGTCCCTCGGTCCTCGGATGCTGCCGCCGCCATGTTGGGTATGGGAATCAGGAAATGAAGCCTTCCGGCTTCACTTCCCGGATCCCTACTGCCCATGCGCGAGTTCCGCAATGCAATAGGAATGCGCCGTGCTGTCTCTGGGACCCGTGTGTGTCCCAGCAGACAGCGCGGCGGGATAGGAAGAGGCATAGACTCCCGTGGGAGTCTATGCCCAGAAGTGAGTGCAAATACCTGTCTTAGACAGGTATCTGCACCCCCTCCCCCCTGAAAGGTGCCAAATGTGACACCGGAGGGGGGGGGGGGTTCCGATGAGCAGAAGTTCCACTTTAGGGTGGAATACCGCTTTAAGCAGCGTAGAGGGAATGTTTCTCCTTAGGCAGCTCTCTTCAAAGTGGTGGCCGAAGGTCAGGTCTTTGCTCAAGTAGGGACTAGGTGTGCAAGGAAGAACGCACAAAAAGCAGAATGTATAATGTCGAGGTTAATGTTATTCAAACTCCTAAAGAACAAAAACCAACGCGTTTTGGGGTTCAAAAGGTTCCCTTCATCAGGGCTCAGTACTGTTGAACAAAGCATCTACTAGACTTGTAAAATTGGTGGGATCCTGAGAGGTAATTAGCATGATCACTCCAAATGCCGGCTGCTTAACCGCCATCTGGAGCAATCATACTCATGAACCAAGACATCCCATTAGCCTAGACATCCAGACATGTTCACAAATACCCAACCTTTAATATATATACTCAGCCTCGTTTGCTTAATCTCCCCTTTAATTCAAGCAGATTTAGTAAGCACTGTATTTGTTACATGTTCACCAGAGTAGCTGTTAATAATCTTTTGTGCATTCAACTTGAATAAAGTGAAGGGCTGCAGTCCCGCAGTGTGCGGCATAATAATTACGCCACTCGAATATATACCCGACTGCCAGCTGTGTGAGTGGGAGGTGGAGCAGAACATCCCTGGGGAACAAAGAGTAAACAAATAGAATATTGTTTAGATTAAATGTCAGTGACGACCGTAAACTGAAAACTATTTATTAAATCGCTCAAAATAACCAGATCAACACAATGCTCATTCAAAAGCTGGACATTAAGACTAGTTTTTTTTTTTTTTTTTACACGCTCTGAGCGATTTTCAGTGTTTCTTTGTGTTTTTATTTATAACCGTCAGCAGCACCTCCTCCTTTTAATTGCATCTGTTAACTGTTCTGCTAGATGGTGGACACAATACAGAGCTGTAATTACGGTTAATGACTTTTATTTCCCTTTTGGAGTATAAATGAGTCCTGCATCCCTGGATGTTTTTGTTTCTAAGTTGGAGTTTCAGTTTGAAGTTTACCTTACTGCAGCACTTCTCAAACTTTGCCCAGTCACGTAGAGCCATTAAACGATTATTCCCCGGAATACATAAACGCTGTCAAAGACACTCTTTAGAATTTTGTTGGTGCCCACAACAAATTTATGTACCTTTTAGAAACCGTATACTTCCATCTTTTGTAGGTTCAACACCCTCCACCACACAGCATCATTGGTTTAGAAAAAGCTGTTGGCTATGGATTTTAGTAGTTCGGGACAGGTCCTTGGTGGGGACCAATTCAGGAACCATCTCTAATCCAATAGCTTTAGCTTGTTCATCAGTTTATAATACAACAAAAGGGGCCCGGTTGGTCCCAGTTCAGCTTGGCTGTGGCTTTCAAAGAGCAACTTCTCCAGGCTGCAACACTCTCTCCCTGGTCTCCAACTTCCATAGGAGGCCTACCCCTTTAACAGGGGCGCTCTGCTCTCTTGCCACATGTCGACAGGCTTGAAGTAACTGGGGATGGAACCATCTTCTCCCAATACAGACGACAACAGTCTCCTCACCAGGTCAGTGTTTGTCCCAATCAATATTGAATTCCGTCCGGCCCCTGGTGGCCTGGGACAGACAACTGCCAAGGTGTCAAATGCTTCCACTTTCCCAACAGCTGCTGGTCCGAATGATATCTTAATGGGGATATACCCATCATATGGGCACTTGACAGCTCCAATCCCTCAGATCTCCAGTTCTTCAAGTTTGCGTAAAGGAATGTGGCTCAGGTACTTGTCATAGAAGTCTCGATATGAGCGTGACTTGGGCCTCGGGTGTCTAGCAAGGCCCTGTGCTGATCACATGCACTCTTTAAAAAAAAAAACTCTCTAGCAATACACACCAAACTGAACATGTGCAGCTTGCCCCTCAAGGCTCTGTTTTATCAGGAGATGATTTGGGGACAGTGGAAGAAGGGGAGGATCAGAAAAAGACAGGATCAAACAGTCTTTTTACACAATGCAGAGGATTAACTCCTTAGGTTCCACAGTGATAATAACAAGCATGCTTTACTGCATTTACCATACAGACCATTACTGTTGTGGGTTTAGTAACAGTTTAAGTCCTTGCATATATTTTTGTAAAAGGCATTAGTAGTGATTTCTCATAAAGTAGCTTTTGGTATTAGTTTTAGGCCCTTTGAATGAGTCTGATTACAGTTACATTTGAAGAACACCAAGACACAGAAGGAATGACTTGTACATGCTATATCCTCATATGTAGAAGCGCAGCAATACATAAAACTGAAATGATTTCCTTTAACAGATGAACATAGAAATAAGAATCGAAGGATTGTTTACATCAGAAGCCGTCAAAAACAAAACAAAAAAAAAAAAAAACACACATTCAAAAAGGGACTCGACTGATCAAAGGGATGAAAGCCTCTGCAAAGCATGAAAGTAAACTCTCCAGTGACACGTGCAGTCAGCCCTTTTTTGGTGTGGAAATCTGATTTAGTAAAAAAGGAGTTTCTATAATATTTTTAAAATGTAAGACTGGTAATCTAAGGAGTAATTTTTGCAGGTAAAAATCATTCTGTAAACTGTTAATGCAATCTATAAAAGAGTACAACTGTGTAAAAAATTTTAGTTAATCTAAACTAGCCTTAACCAGAGCTTCATATAAATTGCCCATTGCAGTCGGTATATACAAATTTCCTCAAATGTCAATGAAAATCATGAGACTTCAGCGACAATGTTGCCATTTTGCTGAAATGCACTCCAAAGAGAAAAAAAAAATTAAAGGTGGTTTTCATTTAAAGTGTTCTTTACCTTAATGCGTAAAAAAACTTCTGTGTGCAGCTCCCCCTTATACTTACCTGTACCCCATCTCGATTTAGCGATGTGTATGAGAACAGCGGCTTTCCAGGGTTTCTCTCTCCTCATTGGTTCACACAGCAGTGGGAGCCATTGGCTCCCTTCTGCTGTCAATCACAGCCAGTGAGCCAATGAGTACAGAGTGCGGGTGCGGGGCAGAGTCACGCTCCTTGTGTGAATGGACAATGTTCATTCACAGGAGCGCAGCACGGGAGCGAGCTTGCTCCAGTGCAGTGTTCATTTTGACGTCATATATTCGATTTCGTTTTAGTTATAGTCTTTTGACTAAAATGTAAATTTTAGTTTTGGCTGTATTTTAGCCATCTGAATGGTTTTAGTTTTAGTCGTATTTTGGTCAACTAAAATCTCCAGTACATTGTAATTGACTAAAATCTAATGGGTTTACTTACGGTAAATTGTAATGCATTATTTAAGCATTTCTTAAGAATTGCCAAACTCATTATATACTCCTGCAGTAAAAAATCGAATAACATATTATTTATGGTATTAAGTTGAGATGAGCCGAACATCCCCCTGTTCGACTCGCACCAGATCTACCGAACAGAGAAAAAAGTTCTGAACGGTGAGCCCTATTAAAGTCTATAGGACACAAACTTGCAAAATCAAATGTCCCCATTTTGAAAGCTTATATGCAAGTCATAAAAAGGGTATGGGGTCTGGGTACTGCCCTGGGGGACATGTATCTATGCAAAAAATTTTTTTTTAAAAAGATTGTTTTTGCAAGAGCAGTGATTTTATAGATCCCTAACCACTTAAGCCCCGGAAGATTTTACCCCCTTAATGACCAGAGCATTTTTTGCGATTCGGCACTGCGTCGATTTAACTGACAATTGCACGATCATGCAAGGTTGTACCCAAACAAAATTGAAGTCGTTTTTTTTCTCACAAATGGACATTTCTTTTGGTGTTATTTGATCACCTCTGCGTTTTTTCCTTTTTGTGCTATAAACAAAAAAAGACTGACAATTTTGAAAAAAAAAATAAAAAACTATATTTTTTACTTATTGCTATAATAAATATCCCAACGGTGAGGGTTGTGGGGATGAGGCCCTTGTGCCCATCAACATGGGAATAAGGTGCTTTCCACCCCCCATGTTGAGGGCATGTGGCCTGGTATGGTTCAGGAGGGGTGCGTTTACTTGTCCCCTGCCCCCTTTAATGCTCGGATAAGGGTCTGGTATGGATTTTCAGGGGGGACCCCACACCATTTTTTTTGTATTTTGGCATGGGGTTTCCTGAAAGGGCCTGGTATAGATTTGGGGGGGGGGGGGGAGACCCCGCCACACTTTTTTTTCTTCACTTTTTTATTGCTGGCGTTCGGTCAAAAAGTGCCCTCCGTTGAAAGGTACCCCCGCAGAACGGAAGGGCACTCCAGCTGATTTGCCGTGACTTCGCCATAGCGCATGCGCACATCGTAGGAGGCTTTTCTAGATGGGAGATACCATTTGACGGGCACATTTGAATGCTATGTAAACAGCGGAGGGACAGATTATTTGTGACCCTAAACCCGCGCTGCAACAGTGTGGCTCAATCTGACAAATACACTGTCCCTCCCTCTTTGCATAGCTTTCAACTGTGCCTGTGAAATGGTATCTCCCTTCAAAAAAAGCCTCCTACGATGTACGCATGCGATATGGTGACGTCACTGCAGCCGATTGGTAAATCAGCTGGTGTCCCCTTCCGTTCTGCCCATGCGTGGGCACAAATCGATAAAACACCAGCAATTTATTTTTTATTTTTTTATTCAGCTGTCAGTGGGGGAAGCCCATTGACAGCTCATGACTCATTGGTGGGTAAGGATGCGGTGGCCAGCTTCCTGGCCCTACTCCTTAACCAGCTATTCACTGCTCCCCAATTGGGCAGAGCTCTGCCCAAGCAGAGCTTAGAATGCACTGTGTAGCGCGCAGTGCATTGAAGGGCATTTGGCGGGGGCAAACACCCGCCAAAATGACATGCAAATTGGGGTGTTCGCTGAACAGGCGAACAATCGATGTTCAGGCCAAACTTTTGCTCGGCCTGAAGGGTTCGCCCAACTCTAGTATTAAGGTTTGAACATGCACTACAGACATAGATTTATCCGTTGCGATATATAGCGTCTTTATAAGTAAAACCAAGATTCATAAACAAAAATATGTCTTTTTGACCAACAGAAGTGCAACTATAAAAGATTTAAAAAAAACTAAAAATTGTAAGCTCTATTGGCTGTAATGTCATTGCACATATTACCTTATTACCAGCATTAAATATTAAAGTGGTGGGCCAGCTGAAAATTCTTTTTTTAAAAGTCAGGAGCTACAAACACTATAGCTGCGGACTTTTAACAAGCACACTTACCTGTCCAGGGTGCCTGCAAAGTCGGCTGCCCGTGGCCGACCGGTCCCTCGGCTCTCAGGGCTCGGCGACGCCATTCTAAGGGAAACAGGCAGTGGAGCCTTGCAGCTTCACTGCCCTTTTCCTACTGCGCATGCGCGAGTCGCGCAGCGCTTTGTGAATGGGGCGCGCTGTGTTCTGGGACACACACAGTTCCCAGAATACAGCGCACCACCCTCCCAGAAGGCAACGCGAGGAGGAGAAGACTGAAGATCACCGTGGTGTAGGAAGTGGCAGATTAGGACGTTCTGCCTAGCAACAGCCATTTCTGGTAAGTTTAAAAATAAAAATATATATTTTTTTTAAGATTTTTTGGAACATTTTGATGTAATTTTGTTTTTTAGGGTGGCCCTCAGCTTTAAGAAATACAAAATAAGAAAAGCTGGGGATGGAATTGTGTTGCCAATTTAAACAATGCCAGCAGAGGGCGCCAAAGAAATAGTGTGAATGAGTGTAATGTGTGGAACTGCATAGGAAAGGGAAAGAATTGATGGGAATAAAGCTTGTCTATAGTAAGGGGGATGGGGCTTTAACAGACAGGTGGAGCTCATAGGAAAGCGGAAGTTCAGGTGGGTAAACATCCCTCCCTCACATTTTTCATTCTGTTTTCATTCGTTGAAATGTATTTGTCAAAGTTTTCGTCAGTTGACTTAATTCAAATTTTATTTTTGTCACTGAAGACATGCGGCCAACGAAAACTATGATGAAAATATTTATTAAATTAACACTGTTCCAGTGTCATCATAGCAAGAGACTTGCTACTGGGGGCACTCAGCGGTGGGGGGGGGGGTTGAGGAGCCAGGACCGGTGGCAGGGGCTGCTGTTTGCAAAACCATTGCACAGAGCATGCAAGTATAACATGTTTTTTATTTAAAAAAAAAACTTTAGAATCACTTTAACCACTTCCCGACCACCTCACATACATATACGGTGGCAGAATGGCACCGCTGCGCAAACCGACGTATAGGCCCCTTTAAGAGCCATGGCAGGCATGCACGCCGGCTGTGTGGCAGTGGACCTGATGCACATGGCCGGCGGATGCAATCACCTTCGGTCACCTGCATGAGAGCCCGGATTTGTAAACACACAAATCCCTGTTCTGTCAGGGGACAGGAGACAGATAGTCTGTTCCTACTAAGTAGGAACAACGATACGTCTCCTCCCCCAGTCAGTCAGTCACATCCCCATACAGCTAGAATCACTCACGAGGGAACGCATTTAACCCCTTGAGCCCTCCCTAGTGGTAACCCCTTCCCTGCCAGTGACATTTACACAGTAATCAGTGCATATTTATAGCACTGATCTAAAAAAAAAAAAAATGGCATAAATCTTTCCCATAGTTTGTAGACGCTATAATTTTTGCGGAAGCCAATCAGTCTACGCTTATTGCGATTTTTTTTTAACCAAACAAATATGTAGAAGAATATATATCGGCCTAAACTGAAGTTTATTTTTAAAAAACTTTTTGGGGATATTTATTAGAGCAAAAATTTAAAAAAATTGTTTTTTTTTTTTAAATTGTCGTTCTTTTTTTGTTTATAGCGCAAAAAATAAAAACCGCAGAGGTGATCAAATGCCCCCAAAAGAAAGCTCTATTTGCGGAAAAAAAAGGGATGTAAATTTTGTTTGGGTACAGCATTACACGCCTGCGCAATTGTCAGTTAGGCCCCTTTCACACTGGGGTGGGAGCGGCGGCAAAGCAGCGCTGCTTTACCGTCGTTTTAGCCGCGGTATTCGGCCGCTAGCGGTGCGGTTTTAACCCCCGCTAGTGGCCAAAAAAGGGTTAAAACCTATTGCCACGGTATTACCGCGTGTCCCATTGATTTCAATGGGTAGGAGTGGTATAGGAGTGGTGAATACACCGCTCCTTCACCGCTCCAAAGATGCTGCTAGCAGGACTTTTTTGACCGTCCTGCTAGCACACCGCTCCAGTGTGAAAGCCAGGCTTTCACACTGGAGTGAATGGGGCCGGATTTTTTCAGGCGCTGTACAGGCCCTATTTTTAGCACTGTAGTGCCTGAAAAATGCCCCAGTGTGAAAGGGGCCTTAAAGTGACGCAGTGCCGTATCGCACAAAAAAGGCCTGGTCAGAAAGGGGGTAAATTCTTCCAGGGCTGAAGTGGTTAAAACAAAACAAAAAGGCAGACAATAATAATAATAATCATAATAATACAAAAGGACAGTATACACAGAATGGTCAAATACACAAAATAAAGTTCTTCCCTGCTGGTCTTCAAAATCTCCCAACCCCTTATGTTATGGAGATGTGAGCGGAGGAGGTTCTATTGTGGAGAAGGGTCTTTATTCAGAATGTGTACCAAAAAAAAGTGGTGGTGTCCTTAGAAAATAAAAGTTATTTAGGTATACAAATAAGTCAAAATTATTGCCATGTTAGCCAATGTATGCTAAATTTGGCCTGGGTAACTAGACAATGACCTCTAGCTATAAAAGGGCTAATAAACCACTTACCTACAGGGCACTTTCACCCCGTTCCTGCCCATGCCATTTTCAGCGCTGTTGCACTTTGAATGACAATTGCGTGGTCATGCTACACTGTACCCATGTGAAATGTTTATAATTTTCTTCACACTAATAGAGCTCTCTTTTGGTGGTATTTAATCACTGCTTAAATCTATTTATACAAAAAAAAAAAAAAAAAGACTGAAAATTTTGAAAAAAATAAAAAAGTTTCTTAGTTTCTTTCAGTAAATTTTGTAAATAAGTAATTTTTCTCCTTCACTGGTGTGCACTGATGAGGCGGCACTTGTAGGCTGCACTGATGATGTGGCATTTATGGGCACTCATGAGGAGACACTAATATTCTGCACTTTTGGGCACTGATAGGTGGCATTGATATGTGGCACTGATGAGCACTGATGGGCGGCACTGGTGGGCACTGATGGGCAGGACTGATAGGTGGCACTGAAAGCCAGCACTGACTGGCATCGCTAATGGGCACTGATTGTTGGCACTAGTTGGCACTGATTGCTGGCACTGGTGGTACTCTACATCTCTCACTGTCCCCTGCAAGGGGATGTCGCTGATCGTCTATCCTCGCCACATACACTGTCAGTGTGAGGCGAGGAGCGCCGATTACCGGTACTTCCTTGTTTATAAGTGACCGGCTGTGATTGGACACAGACGATCACAAGATTAAAGAGCCGCGTCAGCGTCAGGCGAGTGGCAAGTGGTACATGCAAACAGATGACTTACTAAAAAGAGTACGATAAGGCTGATAAAAATAAATAAATTTAAAAAAATCTCCCCCTTACTAAAATACTATAGAATGAAAAACCATCTCATGTATATACATGCTATAACTTTATATACTCCTCATAAAAGGGGAGTGGATGGAGCCATGAAGGATAGTGCACCTATAATGCAGATCACCACTGCTTAGAGCAGTGGTCTCCAAACTGCAGCCCGTGGGCCGAATGTGGCCCTTTGCTTGCCTTTACCTGGCCCTTGGGGTACTATTCCTCCCTCTGACACCAACAAGAAGACACCATTCCTTCGATTGACAACAACAGTGGGAAACCATTCCTCTCACTGACACCAACAATGGGGCATTTTTTCTTCCACTGACACCAATGATGGGACAATATTCCCCCCATGAATACCAATGATGGGGCACGTTTCCTCCTTCTGGCTATGTAATTTTTTTTCAACTCCCACCGACACATTTTCTACTCCCACTGGCCACTTCGGCCCCCCTAAAGTCTGAAGGACAGTAAACTGGCCCTTTGTTTAGAAAGTTTAAAAGACCCCTGCCTTAAAGCACAGATATACAGTAGCTACTGGGGAATGAAATAATCACTTGCATAGTCCCCCTTAAGCCCCATACACACGGTCGGACTTTTTCATCAATTTGGTCCGATCGGACAAGGTTGTTGAAAAATCAGACCGTGTGTATGCACCATCGGACAGTGTTCGTCGGTTTGTCCGTCGGACAAAGTCTTATCTCCTGCTGGAAAGATTTCCCGTCAACCCGGTCCGATCACACCAAATCCGAGCGTGTGTACGCTTGTCCGACCGGACAAAGTGCCACGCATGCTCAGATCACATTACAAGACCAAAGCTATTGGCTACTAGCCTCTACGTAGTCCCGTCGTAGGCAACAAACGTCACCACGTTCAGAATGATCGGATTTTCCGACAACTTTGTCCGATCGTGTGTACGCAAAACCAACATCAGACAAAGTATGACGGACATGGTCCGACGGACCTGGTCCACGGATTGTCCGCGCGTGTGTATGGGGCTTTAGACATGTGCAATTCGTTTTGTTCCGAATTAGTCTTTCGATGAAATTCGACAAATCCGTTAATTCGAAAATATTAGAATTAACCAAAACCTGTTTAACTGATTTATCAGAAATTCAAAAATCCGAAAATGTGAAAATCTGAACTAATACTAACTATTACTAACTATTAAATTATAGGTATTGGAATGTCCTTTCAAATTTGGCTGTTAGTGAACGTAATGAATACAAATTTGTCCGAAGTTACGAATTATCTAAAATAACGAATGGCGTATGTAAACGAATTGAGCGTAATGAATTATTAGTAATATTAATGGCACTATATGGGTACCTTAGACAAATAGGGATAATTGTAGACACGCACCCACACTCACTCAGGTCTAGCTGGATGGACTGGTGTCTTTATTCAACCTTACTATGTACCTATGTAATAATAATAAAACATTTTTTATTTATTATTAATTCGTTACGATCCATTCATTTAGAATGCGGCATTCGTTATTTCGGATAATTCGTAACTTCGGATGAATTAGTATTTGTTAGCATTTCGGATTTTCTTTCTTATTTTCGGATTTTAGATATTTAGAATTTCTGGATGTCCGAATTTCCGGATTTTAGAATTTACGGATTTCTGAATTTTCAAAATTTATTTGAAATAACGAAATTCGATCATAATTTCAAAAAACGAAAAGAAAAAAACAAATTTAACAAAAACAAACACATTTTTTTGGCAGTGCACATGCCTAGTCCCCCTCCCTTTTTCATTTCCAATGTTTTTATTGAAGTTTGAGATATGTAAACATCAAAGCAATATAACAAAATCCCATAAATATATATCATGGTACAGTGGATATTGTGAGAATAGTATACAGGTGTCTTCTAACTTGTCCCCCTGAAAAAAACTGAAAAAAAATAAAAAAATAATATGTGATTTTTAAGATGCCAAAAATTGAGACAAAATGTAAAAAGCTAATTATTATTATTATAATAACAAGACAAAATTTTTAAATCCAAAAGCAATAAAAACTGCGATAATCACATTGTCACACACACACACGTATTACAATCATGTTCTTCAATAAGAATTACAGGTGTCCTCATATATTAGGGGTGTCAACTTAGGTATTTTTTCCTAGTAGATAAGTAGTTCAACTTATTTTGCAGTTAGCTTCATTGGGAAGATTGTTGAAGAACATGTTTGCCCAAATGGGGGGTCAAAAATCACCTCCTCCCAGGTAAAACTAGAGGGTGCAATCTGAACCACAGGAACTAAAAGGAAAACCACTGTACTGACAAATAAAAAACAAAAAAAAAAAAATACCTTTATTGATTCACAAAACAACTAACATTTTGGGGCCAACAAAATTACCCTTTCATCAGGGCTACAGGCAAGGATTAGAAGAACAATACAATAATCCACCTCCATGTGATTCATTTTATATATTAAGAGGTCATGCATAAGTAATCATAATATCACTTCAGAACGTCACAAAACATGTGTTTTAAATGCATTTTTGATTTAGTGTATAGTGCAGTTTTTACTTGTTTATGATGGTAGTGATGTGACCAGCTTCAGTTTTAAAGAAGCTAAGCTTTACTTGTGAAATAAAAAAACAAAACAAAACAAAAAAAAAAACACAATGGAGCCAGCAGTTAGATGCAATGACAGACCGGTTTCATTAGCGTTGTGTTACTTAAAGTGATCAAAGCTAATTTTTGATTAGTGTCCATGGGTCACCACACATTATTACCCTCTGCATTGCATTCCTAAATAAATCCACATCATAGAAAAAAAAAAAGCCAACACCAACTTACATAAAAAAGAAAAAACAAACAAACAATCTAATCTGAGATACATTTATTTTCCTCTTTATCCCTTGGTACCATTTGTTTTTGTTTTTTTGTTGCTCATGTACCTGAGACAGGGATGATGGACTGTGAGGACAGATAATGAGGAATGGGCCTCCCAGACCTGGAACTTCCCACGGTGAAACCAGTTGTTTAATTGTGCTAAATTTGTGTGCCCAGGCAGATGCACCCACTGGCACTCACTGCAGCTCAGTGCCACGAGCCAGCTGATAAAGCAGGTGGTTTCACAGATCCAATAGAGAAAAAAATAAGGTTAAAAGATGACAGCTGTGAGAAGATGAAACAATCCTCGGCAGACCGCTTGCTATGTGAGTTGATAGAGTGTTACCTGGATACAAGTCCTTCTGTTGTTCATTAGTTCGCTTGGAAGAGAAAATTAGATGTGTTTAGATTATTTTATATGGTGACTCCGTTAACTCCTCACTGAGCAGAAAACATTCAGGATTGGAAGATTAGTATAATTTAGAAGTGACAAGAGACTAAGAAACATCTCAGAATTCCATGATTGTGAGATGGGATGAAAGTCAAAACCGAGATCCTAAAGAACCACCAAGGGCTGTACCCATAACTCATATTATTTGGACCTCTGGACTGCAATGTATGACAGGTGAGAACTGGAAACCTTGGCCTGGGAGACAACCAACCAGCAGCCTATTTATGGCAGGGGCACAATGTTGCAAAAATGTATTTGTTGAGAAATCAACCAATGAGTACAAAATAACTTTTTACTTACTTACTATTTACTTATCCACGAACTGTGGAGCACGGAATGAAATGAGTTCAAGACAACTGGGGCACGTCGGGACAAATCAGTGCATCACGGATGCTACTGGATTTGAATCGGAGCGCAGTAGGCGACAGTGAATCAGTGAAATGATTTGCCATGAAGGGGGCACGAATCGGTGTGCCGCAACTGCGACTGACAACGAACCGGACTCTGGAGTATGTACTAAAATTAGGCCAAAAAACAACTGGGGCACGCCGGGACGAAACGGTTCATGAGGATGCGACTACATTCGAATCGAAGCGCGGTACGTGACGGCGAAATTATTTGCCATGATAGAGGCAAGAATCGGTGTGCCACGACTGTGTCAGACAACGAACCGGACTCTGGAGCATATACTGAAATGAGGCCAAAAAAACAACTGGGGCATGCCAGGACGAATCGGTGCACCATGGATGTGACTACATTCGAATCGGATCGCGGTACGTGACAGTGAAATGATTGAAATGATTTAGCCATGACAGAGGCATGAATCGGTGTGCCGTGATTGCGACTAACAAACCGGACTGTGGAGCATGGTATAAAAAGATGAGGAAAACATGTGGGACACGCCTGAATGAACCGGTGCGACTGGATTAGAATCAGAGTGAGGTACCTAAAAATTAATGAAATGTTTTGGTATGATAGAGGCACAAATCGGTGGCTAAATACTACGGCTACGTGCAGGGTTTCTTTAACGAATGACTCGTAAGTTCGGTATCGAGGTTTGGCGACACAAGATATCTAACAACTGGTGATGCATGAAATGAAAAAACGTCAACCGAAACCCTACCTACGACAGCACGCAACTCACGAACACTAATAAGTTCAATAGTCGGCCTAGTGACGTAGTATCGCGCACAGAAAACCGACAAAGACCACTGCTCAAATAACCCCCAGGCTCCTATCATAAATTCAGGCCACCATACTGGCCTTCTTACACACACACACACACACACACATATATATATATATATATATATACATATATATATATATATATATATATATACCCATTTGCGTGCCTTCCAAAGCTTGGCTGAAAAACCTCCAGGAGATGGTGTTCCCCTGTCCTGCCTTGTTCCTAGGATGTTACTAAGCCACTCCCAGCCATTACTTCTCACCTCTATCATCACAAGGAATGTGTGGGAATCTTCACAAAGTAAGTTTACAAACTTCAGGATCATTCAAGATTAATAGATGAAGGCTAGAAATAATTGAAATACAATGTAGGAAAGAATATTATTATTTTACATTTTGACCATAGATACACTTTAAGGAATACCTGGTGAGGACAGGGTCTCTTTAGGACTGCATTAAAACTAGTTTCACATTTTTGCACATACAGTACATTTGTGTGTTCAAATGTCATTCCTTAAGGCAGACAATTCATGTTGACAAGTAAGGATGGGCGAACGGTTCGGTCGGAGCATGGGTTTGGGCCGAACATTGGCTGTTCGAAAGTTCCGAACAACCGAATTATAGGGTCGTTCGACCGTTTGTTCGGCCCGCCAAATGACCACAATGCACTGCACCGCCGCTGCGTTACTGCAAGCTTAACGCCATATAGTTCTGTACATTACTGCAAGCTTAACGCCATATATTTGTGTGCGTTACTGCACGTTTGGTGCAGTACATTATAGTGTATCCGTGGAGTGGGTCTGTGTCGTGAATACTCAAATTAAAGTGCACCAAACACCACTTTCCATTGATTAAAGTGCATCCACGTACACATTTTTTTTACATTTTGTTAATAAGCACCCCCCACTCCACCCCCCATTGTGTCTGGGAGGACAGCAAGGAGAGACAGACGTTCCCATGGCACTGTAAGGGGGCCAGCAGTGTATGTGTCCACAGACAAAAGGTGGACGAGGTCAGTCCTCAGGCAGGGCATCATTTCCACTGTTTAGTGATGTTGCCCGTGCTATCCAGCCACAGCATGCAGAGGAGGTGGTGGACTAGCTTACTAAACCGCCCTCATCCTCCGTCACCCAAGTAGAGACTAGTGCGCAGTCCCCTGCAGATGCCAGAGTGGCAAATCCTGCCTCCTTGTCTACAGCTATTCCTGCCATAGCCCCATCCTTGACGATGCACAGCCATTACTCAATTCAGATATTGGTTCTGACTCGGAGGTTGAGGAAGGCAGGAATAAGAGCCTACAGTGAGGGGACACAAATAGGTACACAAATTGGCAGTCATGTTCCCCCAGCTGCAGCGTATTGCTAAGTTGTCTCCAGTGGTTTTGAGGATGGAGGAGATGATGATGACTTGGGTGCAGGATAGAGCAGAGGAGGAAAGTGAGGGTGAGGCACAACCCCAACGAGGCAGACATCATGGAAGATTAGCAGCCACCCTATTCCATCCCATTGTGGAGCTGTTATCTCCTGGCCCACTTCCCTAAGCTCAGCTGTATGGGCCTCAAGTACCCCCTAAGCATTCAAAGGGCTATTCAATGAGTCAGGCTTCCCCACGCCAATGGCTGCTCATGAAGGATGCATGCACTGTACTGTCACCATTTGATGAGGCCACAAGGATGGTGAGCCATGACAATGCATGCATCAGTGACACAATCCCTGTTGTGTACCTCCTGGAGCAGACTCTGCTTGACATTATGTACAGGGCACTCAAGGAAGAGCAGTGGGACGAAGAGGAGGAGTTCCTTTTCTGAGAAGGAGGATGAGGAGGAGGAGGAGGCATTAAAGCAGAGGAAGACATATGTCAAACAGTAAGATATTGTTTTCCATCTGCAGAACCCTTGGGAGTAGTAAGAGGCTGGGAGGAGGCAGTTCCAGATACTATAATCCTCAGTGACCCCGAAGAGTCTGCTTCTCATGCCAAATTTGCAGTGCCTAGGCTCCATCATGATTCAAAGCCTGCGAAAGGACCCAAGAATACGTGCCATAAAGGAAAAGGATCACTATCGGTTGGCAATCCTCCTTGACCACCGTTATAAGGGGAAAGTCACAGAACTCATCCCATCCCCACAGAGTGCAGAAGATGAAATCTCTTGAGAACACCTTAAAGAGAAGTTTATTGAATGCTTTTCCCGACTCTGGTAGGTTACAGTGTCATGAAAAATGTAATTTTGAGGCTTCTGTTGGTCAAGAGAGGAGTGCTGGAGAAGGTGGCCGCCTAAGTTATGCATTTCTCAATTTTTTTTAGTCCTCGCCGCCCAGGGCTGTCAGCTTCCACATTTCATCAGCAGAGTCTGCATCACATGGTGGATGATTATCTAAGGGCAAAATCAGATGGAGAGCTTTCCAGTCGACGATCCACGGGCTTTCTGGGTCATGAGAATAGACCATTGACCATACTGGGCAAGTTCTGGCATTTAGCTGCTGGGCTGCCCTGCATCCAGCATGCTTTCCGAATGGGCATTTAGTGCTGCTGGAGGTTTTGTTACTGATCATAGAACGCATCTATCCACAGACTCGGTGGACTGTCTGACATTTATCAAAATGAATCAGTCCTGGATTACCAGCAGCTCTGAAGCCCCTGATGCCAACGGAGCTGATTAAGTGTTTTTGGGATGTGGAATCTCTGCAGGACTTCTAGTCTAGTGTTGTGGGTGTTGATTTCATCTGGAAGAATGTTTTTGGTGTAGGTTTCATGGGCACAATTAACACCTAAAGACCATTTTTTTCACACCTGTTTGACAGGTGCATATCATTACAATTTTTGACAGCAAGTGCCAATTCTTGCTTTCATCAAGAGTACCTCTAAAGGGTTATGGTGTGAAGGTGCCACCGACACACAAAGAACAGTTTTCCCGCACCCGTTACAGAAGTAGAAATCCAAAGTCTGTGGTAGAGACACCAGAATCTATCCAAAAAAGCGTTAATCTTGTTCCCGGTGCACCCCATTGTGGCCTAATCACACAGACTGGCTCTCCAAGCCGTTGCTTACAAAATAAAGAAAACTTGAAGGGAAAATTTAATTTTTTGGGCCTTATAAATGCAATTATTGCTGCAGCAGCTTCTATACAAAGTACAGATGCACCACTTTACAGGTGGACTAAGGGGACACCCCCAGGCACTATACTGAAAGAAAATATTCCTTTTTATACTTTCACTTTAAGCATCGATAAATCACTGCTCATTTAAAAATGACATTTTTACAAACTGTTTTTCATTGATACATGTCCCCCAGGGCAGTACCTTGACCCCCTTAACCATTGTATGCCCAATTACTTGCATATAAGCCTTCAAAATGGCACTTTTGATTTTTCATGTTTGAGTCCCATAGACTTCTACAGGGTTCGTTATTCGGTTCTGAACGTTCCCGATGTTGGAAAGCTCTGGTGCGATCCGAACAGGGGGTCATTCAGCCAATTCCTATTGACAAGGTTGCTAACACACCCCTCTATGGCCAAAACCACACTTGACCCTTAATTGGGAATGCAATGGTGATATGCACACATTAGTACAATGCAAGAGTGTGAAACCAGCTAAGACACATCAATGCAGTGCAATGCTTTTTTCTTTTAATCTTGTGTGCTATATTTTTGGGGGAGTTTCCAACATCTTCTATAAGGATTATTGGTACCACAGATAAAACTGCAATTAAAAAAAAAATGAAACAAACCAAAAACAAAGATGTGTGAATGACCCCCGTCTTTTTCATGAAAATGGAGGCTGTTATTGAAGTTTACATAACATACAGTTATGGCTGAAACATTTAGAAGGGCTTGCCATGGCTCAACATAAGAGTCCTTCCTAATCCTGCACGGTTTGCTGCTTATGCGTCAAGACAATCAACTGTTTTGCTCTGCTTTGGAGAGCTGGAAAGGAATCTGTGCCAGTATATCCTTGTGGAAAGCTTGTGAAGCTTGCAGCACAAAGAGTCACTTCAGGGCATTTTGGACGATGTTTAAATGCTCTGTAAAATAGGAGCAATGGCAGAGTTCTGACTCCCGTAAAACAGTGGGGAATAATCTGCTATTTTATGTTTTCATCTTTAAAAGGGAATGTATAGTGTTTTTCAATGTCAGGACCATGAAAGACATACAGAAGTACCATCTTTAATGATCCCTATGAGCACCACCAAATCTATTATAACCAAATGGAAAGAAAATCGCACAACAGCAAACCTGCCCAGAGATGGCCGCACACCAAAACTCACGGACCGGGAAAGGATGGCATTAATCAGAGAGGCAGCACATAGACCTAAGGTAACCCTGGAGGAGCTGCAGAGTTTCACAGCAGAGACTGAAGTATCTGTACATAGGACGACAATAAGCCATACACTCGATAGAGTTGAGCTTTATGGCAGAGTGGCCAGAAGAAAGCCATTACTTTCAGCAAAAAACAAAATGTCACGTTTTGAGTTTGCGAAAAAAGCATGTGGGAGACTCCCAAAATGTATGGAGGAAGGTGCTCTGGTCTGATGAGACTAAAATTAAACTTTTTGGCCAACAGAGAAAACGATATGTCTGGCGCAAACCCAACACTTTACCCAAAGAACACCATCCCCACAGTGAAACATG
Source organism: Lithobates sylvaticus (assembly GCA_028564925.1). Classification (NCBI taxonomy): domain Eukaryota; kingdom Metazoa; phylum Chordata; class Amphibia; order Anura; family Ranidae; genus Lithobates; species Lithobates sylvaticus. Next base: position 83,619,656 of record CM053038.1, on the reverse strand, counting down.
GTGTTGGCAGCATCATGTTGTGGGGATGTTTTTCAGTAGTCTGGACTAGGAAACTGGTCAGAGTTGAGGGAAAGATGGATGGTGCTAAATACAGGGATATTCTTGAGTAGGGATGAGCCGAACACCCCCCGGGTTCGGTTCGCACCAGAACCTGCGAACGGACCGAAAGTTCGCACGAACGTTAGAACCCTATTAGTTACAATGGACACGAACGTTCGAAATCTAAAGTGCTAATTATAATGGCCAATATACATGTTATTGTTATAAAAAAGGTTTGGGGACCCAGGTCCTGCCCCAGGGGACATGTATCAATGCAAAAAGAAGGTTTTAAAAACCTGACGTTTTTTCTGGAGCAGTGATTTTAATGATGCATAAAGTAAAAAAAAAAAATAAAGTGAAATATTCCTTTAAATATGGTACCTGGGGGTGTCTAAAAGTATGCCTGTGAAGTGGCATGTGTTTCCCGTGTTTAGAACTGTCCCTGCACAAAATGACATTTGTAAAGGAAAAAAATAAGCCATTTAAAACTGCTTGCGGCTTTAATGTCATGTCTTGTCCAGGCAATATGTATGAAAATCTTTGAGAAAAATGGCATGGCTACCCCATCCCCCCCTACCTCAGCCTATTACCAGCCCCTTTGGGTCTTGTATGGATATTAAGGGGAACCCTGCACCCAAAATAAAACCCTATATACTCTGAACCACAGTATACAAGCGGTGCAAACAAGACAGGGACTGTAGGTATATACTGTATGTATGTATGTATGGACTGTTGGTGTATACCGTGCTGTGCTGGAGGCACACAAAACACACTAACTCCTGCAGATGGCTGTCTTAGGTGACAACAGGGCAGATACAGTGTAAGGTGGTTTAGTGTGCTACTGCTGTGCTATACTCACAGAGCACACACGCGCGCACACACACACACACACACACACTAACTCTTGCAGATGGCTGGATTGGTAGAGATCAGCACTGAGAAGAACACACTATACCTGCCTATTTTTCCTCTATCCCTACACTTTCCCCACAAGCAAATGCTAAGAAGAATACTCTATCCCTGCCTATTTTTCCTCTTTCCCTACACTTTCCCCACACAGAAATGATTCACATATAGTTTGTACATGTACAGTACACTGTCACTGTTCCTCAAGCCAAAACACACTACACAACGCCGCCGGCGCGGTGGCCTTATATAGTGTGGGGCGTGTAATAACCCCCCTGAGCTATAATTGGCCACATGCATCCTGCCTGTGGCCAATTATTGCTCTCCTCGCCACTGGCTCTATGATTGGCCAAGCATGCAGGGTCACAGTGCATGCTTGGCCAATCATCAGCCAGCAATGCACTGCGACTGGCGCAGTGCATTGTGGACCGTTCGCATCACATGAATTTGATGCCAACGGCCCTCAGAGTTCTGCCCTCGACGAGCGGACGAACGGACGAACGGACGATGTTCGATTCAAACATGGGTTTGAATCGAACACCGGGCCCATCCCTATTCTTGAGCAAAACCTGTACCACTCTGTGTGTGATTTGAGGCTAGGACGGAGGTTCACCTTCCAGCAGGACAATGACCCCAAACACACTGCTAAAGCAACACTTGAGTGCTTTAAGGGGAAACATGTAAATGTGTTGGAATGGTCAAGTCAAAGCCCAGACCTCAATCCAATAGAAAATCTGTGGTCAGACTTAAAGATTGCTGTTCACAAGCGCAAACCATCCAACTGGAGCAGTTTTGCAAGGAGGAATGGGCAAAAATCGCAGTGGTAAGATGTGGAAAGCTCATATGGACTTATTCAAAGTAACTTGGAGTTGTTATAGCCGCAAAAGGTGGCTCTACAAAGTATTGACTTTAGGGGGGTGAATCGTTATGCACATTTTTCTGTTATTTTGTCCTATTTATTGTTTGCTTCACAATAAAAAAAAAAAAAAAACTTCTGCAAAGTTGTTGTCACGTTCTGTAAATTAAAATCCTCAAACAATCCATGTTAATTCCAGGTTGTGAGGCAACAAAACACGAAAAATACCAAGGGGGTGAATACTTTTGCAAGGCACTAATTATATATATATATATATATATATATATATATATATAAAGAAGTCAGCCACAAACTAGTGACATTCCTGATTTTTGTTCTTCATAGATGTTATGACTCATCCCCCTTCAACAATTTTTTGTAATATCTACTAAGATAAATTTTATTTTTCACCAGAATAAAAAATTAAAATTAAAAATGTCGCTGAAGTGTTAACTGGAATGTAGCCCCCAAAGTTGATGAATGGTCCTTCTGTGTCATTTGCAAGTTACATTTATCAAAGGACAGTAATGATGTTTCTGGAGTTTGTAATTTGATTGGCTGGCTCTAAGTGGGCATCAGTTCATGTTCTGTTAAATTAAATTCTAACTGGAGTCTTCAAACATAAACTGCAACATCTTCACTGCTGAAAGCAAATATTGTCCTATAGTACTGAGATCATGAACATTGTGCTGACTTAAAAGTATACAAGAACCACTTTCGAAGTATTACAATTGAAAAAAAGCTTAAAGTTGTATTAAACCCCAAAACAAACATTCAACATATTGCAGCTTACCGATCCTTGAAGCGTTTCTAAAGCCCAAACATATTTTACCTTCATGCATTCCTTGTGTAAAGGTAAAAAATGTTTAGGCATCAGCATCCCCCTTCGCATCAACATCTGCACCAGTGTTTCATCAACATCTGCAAAAGTGTCCCACTATTTTACCCCCCCCCCCCCCCCCCGCTCCCCCCCCCCCCCCCCCCCCCGTTTGCTTACTTCAAAGACTAGTCCACGGATGGGGATCCAGAGCCCCCTCTTCATATGCACCTTGGGCACCTCTTTGGTTTTCTGGTGACCACCCCCTACCCCTAATGCCGCGTACACACGAAGGGACTTTCCCGCGGGATTGTCCGCTGGACTCGAGTCCGCCGGACAGTCCGATCATGTGTGGGCCTTCGACTGACTTTTTTTCCCAAAAGTCCAGCGGACTAGGTTTTAAGTTTTGTTTTAAAATTATCCGCTGGACTTGGCAGTCCGGCGGACAATATGGCCATCTGTAGTATGGTCCGGCGGACCAAAAAGGATGCATACTCAGTAGCAAGTATTTTTCTAGTATTTTTCTTTTTCTAGTCCCGTCGTATGTGCTGTACGTCATCGCGTGAACCGCCGGACTTTTAGCGTGATTGTGTGTGGTCAAGTCCGTTCGCTTTCAAGTCCGGCGAAGCCCAGCTGGAAAGTCCGGCGGTTTGTCCGCTGGACTAGGTCCGGCGGACAAAGTCCCTTCGTGTGTACGCGGCATAATAGGCACTTGGGGACTTAGCATCATGCCGCACATCAGGGATAAATGTTCCAGGTGTGAACGGGTGATCCAATTTCCCATCTCCTATAGGGTCCACTGCAATGTTTTGCGTGGAGTAGCAAGGCTACAATGTGATGTTTGTCTTTTTTTTTTGCGTTTTGTGTTATTCATCTCTCACTGTCCCCTGCGAAGGAAATGCCGCTGATCAACTCTCCTCGCCACACACACTGTCAGTGTGAGGAGAGGAGTGCCACTTACCGGCACTTCCTTGTTTACATGTGACCGGCTGTGATTGGACACAGCAGATCACATGATTGAAGAGCGGTGTTCTGGGTGGACGTCAGATGAACGAGAGCCGCACCGTCCCGCCGTCATTTGATGGTGGGCGGGCGGCAAGTGGTTAATTAATATTGATTCACCTTATTGTTTCTGTACCTCCCCAATAGTTCTATATATTTACATTTGTCGTAGGTGGACAATCAACATTCGTCACAGTGTATAAGTGCACAAAAACATCTGTCAGTGTAGCAGTGTCCCATCAACATCTGGTGTGATCAGATGCTTTTGGGTAAGATATAATATACCCCAGATCTCTCCATAAAAAGTATCTCACTGCCTATCGCTGTCACAAGTGATGTTTACATTCCGCGTGACAGCAATAAAAGCGATTACATTTTTATTTTAAAGAAACAGCGTAAAAAAATAATTTTAAAATGTAAAGTTCCCCCATCCCCATGTGCAAAGGTGAAAGCACATGTTGGTCCCGTAAACGTAAACCATGATCACAGGTGATCGGTGAGCGGAGGGAAATAATTCTAGCACCAGACCTCCTCTGTAGCTCTAAACCAGCAACGTGTAAAGCAGGGGTCTCAAATGCCTCGTTTCCACTGAGCGGATCAGTTCGGTATGGTTCGGTATGGTACGCTATTTTCAGTGTTTCCACTATGAAAGTGGCCCATACAACCGAACCATACCACACCATTCAGGGTCCTGCTTCAGATGTAGGGCCATAGAAAATGGAACGGTTTGGTTAGGGCGGAGCTACGATACATTCCACTGATTGGCAGACAGAAAAACGTCTGCCAGTGTGAGGCCACGCTAGGCATTTTTTCGAAACCCCGTATGGACCCTGGTGGTCCGACTTGCAGTGGAAATGCTCACCTGAATAGGCCGGACCATACTAACTCTTCCAAACTGTACCGACCAGAACCGATCCGCTCAGTGGAAACGAGGCAAAACTGTCAGCCTCCAGCTGTTGCGAAAGTCCCATCATGCCTCTGCCTGTGGGAGTCATGCTTGTAACTTTCAGCCTTGCAACGCCTCATAGGACTTGTAGTTTTGCAACAGCTGGATGGTCTTAAAGGATAAGTTCACCTTTTTACAAAAAATAATAAATGCTAATTTTTTTTTTGCAGGTAAAAAAAGTGCAATTTTTTTGTTGTTGTAGGAGCCTGTTAAGTATTGCACCAGCGATCAGCAGATCGCTGATGCCATGCAGGACTTCTGCAGACCTGTCAGTGTACCTGCTTGCTCTTACCTCATACGGACAAGCTGATACAATTTGACAGGAAGAATCAATGAACTACCATGGTGCTCACAGTGCCCTGGTAGTTCACTGAGAACTACAAACCGATAGCCTCTAAGGCTGTTGGGACTTCACAGTTTTCCGTTCACATTTAAATATTGACAGCTAGTGGAGGGGGAGAAGATCCCCACTACCTGTCAGAGCGGGAGATTGGGGAGAAGCGGGGGCGGTCCTTACAAAACATGTTACACCCTGAATATGGGTGCAACAGGTTATGAAAGGTGAACTTTTCCTTTAAAGTGGACAACACCCGAAGGTGCTCCTTGGATATTGGGCCTTTCCATGTGGCTAGGCTGTGAAAAAGTCTCACACATACGGTATCACTATACTCAGGAGGAGTAGCAGAATGTATTTTAGGTTGTAGTTGCAAGTATACCTGTGCTGTGTGTGAGAAATAAATTGTTAATATGACATTTTTGTCATATGTTTCTCTCTCTCCCCCACCACAACTCTGAAAAGAGTTGCAGTCTACATTTATTTTCAGTTTTGCCTGGCTCTCCCCTGCTGCCATCCTAGACAAGAAAGGGGTCATCCTGCTTTCGCAGCCTCTTAGGATATCTACATCACCTATCTCAGGACTCTGAGTATGCAGTAGTAGGACAAACAGAGGTGGGTGTTATAGTGGGCCAGCTAGCCTGACCCCAGAAGAGGCAGCTGGCTCACAATGACAGATGTGGGCCAAGATGGTGGCACATTCCCTGTACTGTGACCCCTAAGCAGTGGATTGCAGCAAAACAACACTGGATCCGCTAGGCAGGCGAGTATGTGAATCGAGGACAACTTTGCAAGAAAAAAAAAAAAAAGAAAGAGGGTGGGAGATGTGAAGTACATCCTGGTTTTGTACAATGAATGGCAGTCTGCACAGCTGGATATTTATAAATGTCAAGCTTCAAGAACAAAAAGAAAAAGGTGCGCAAAATTTCCTGGCTAATAGTAATTGTCATGCTGAAAACAAAATACAGGTTTATTTTAATGCCCATTCACACCACAAAAAAATCTTTTCAAAATCGTTAGACTGGAATATTTTCCAAGTAGTGATTACATATATAGTACCATCATCCCAAATTTAATTAAGAAAATAGAAGTATTGGAGATACAGGACTATCTAAGGTACAAAACTACAAAAGTGTTTAAGTATAGTAAAATAGATACATTTTTATTGAAATATAAAACCTAAAACTCATCATTTTAGGTTTTATATTTCAATAAAAATGTATCTATTTTACTATACTTAAACGTTTTTGTAGTTTTGTACCTTAGATAGTCCCGTATCTCCAATACTTCTATTTACCACAAAAAACTCCTCCAGATCCGTTTCTACATGCATTTCAAATGCTTTTAATTTTCACTGTACTGGGGTCTGGTGCATTTTTGATGCTTTTAACCATGTTCCAGTACAGTTCTGTGCAGGGAAAAAAAGCATGTTGTAAAAAAATTTTTTTTTCTGGAACTGGAATGCACTGGTGTGAACTATGCCATTGGAACCCATATAACCTACTTTACATGTGTTTTTTGATCATGAAAAAAAAAAAAGCACTGCACGTGGTATGAACAGGCCTTAATGTATACTAACAAAATAGAGGCAATCCCAAAATTTGGGGTTTTCACCAGAACAGGAATAGAGTTCTGAACTATCCCAAGGATTCAAACTAGTTCTAGGGACAGCTCGGTTCACACCTATGCGTTTTCGGTGTTTTTTTGCAGAAAAAAAACTACAGTTCGTTTAAAATGGTTTCCTACGGGACACGTTCACAGCTATGTTTTTTTCATCCACTGCGTTTTTTGGAAAGGGTCAGGGACTTTTTTAAAAGCAAAACAGTGCATTTTTTTTTTTTTTTGGTTCAATAGACTTCATTGAAGAAAAGCATGTAGAGGGATTTTTCCGCATTAAAAAAAAAAAATGATTTGCATTTTTTAATACTGCCCACCACTACACCACTGTGCTGCCCTTCCAATCAGTGACCCAGAGCTGAAATGTTAACCGCTGAGCCACTTCCTAAAGTGACTTGTCAAAAGTCAGTAGGAGCTGACCTGAGGACAAGATCCTAGGTCTACAGGCAGACTCCCATGGCTGCACTGAATGTGAGCCATGATTTGCCTTTCAGCGACCCACATAGTGCAATTTCAGCCATACCCACTCCATACACCTCATGCAGGAGGGAGAGAAAAGGATTCCCCTTCTCCCAGTCTCTACTGGTAACAAGGGAAAAAACACTCAAAGGATGTGCATGGAAAGTACAATCACTTCAGGCTTACCTTGAGGTGCTGGTGTTGAGGTCTGCTTCCACTGCCTGTGCAGGTGTCACAGAAGAGTCCATCCCACCTTTTTGGTGGTCCGCAGCCGCTGCTGGGTCTTTTGAGAATCAGACCAGCGGGGATGCCAAGCCAAAGTTCTCACCTCTAGGCCACAAAGCTGCCGCATGTCCAGTAAAAGGTGCAGGTGCTGTGCAGTCCTAGGATACGAACGGCTTTTCTTTTTTCTTTTCAAGCCCCAGCAATACAATCAGAGCCCTTAGCCTCTGAGAGCAAAAACGCAAAACACACAGCAAGGGGGGGGAAAAGCGCCTCCTCCTAAGTCTCCACTGAGAAAAAAAGCACTGCAGAAACGGGGAAGCAGGCCTTTTAAATCTAGGCACTGCAGAAACCATCAAAAGCAAACTGCATAGGTGTGAACCGAGCTTAAAGCGGAGCTCCACCCTAAAGTGTAACTTCCGCTCATCAGATTCCTCCCACCCTTCCGGTGTCACAAATGGCACCTTTCGGGGGGATTAGGGACAGGATACCTGTCTTTGACAGGTATCCTTTCCCACTTCTGGACGTGCGTGGTGCGGATGCGGCTGTGACGTCACCGCGGGGCTCCCTCCTCCTCCCCCCTCGGCCGCCAGGCTAATAGGAGAGAGGAGCGGGGCCTTGCGCATGCGCAGTAGGGTTCCCGGCGTGAAGCGAAAGGCTACACTGCCGGGTTACCTTACCCGCAATGACGGCGGCAGCACCCGACAGCTGATGGAGACATCAGCTGCGGTGGCGACATCGAGGGACTGCAGGAGAGGTAAGTGTCAATTTATTAAAAGCCAGCAGCTGCAGTATGTGTAGCTGCTTGCTTTTAATTTTTATTTTTTTCCCGGAACACCCCTTTAATAGGGTATTTCCTTCACTTTGGAGACGCTTCCTGTTGTGGCTATGGGACAGGAAGTTAGGGGAAATCGCTGAATTCGGACAAAACAAAAATTTACAGGTCTCTATTCCAAAAGATATGCCACAAGCTGTAATCAGGACAATTTCTAAACCCAGTAAAGATCCATCCTATCTAAATAACTATAGACTTAAATTGCTACATAATACTGATGCCAAAATGTACGCTAAAGCTATAGCTCATAGGCTATTACACATTCTGCCACAATTGAAAAGTAGGGTTCATTAAGGGATGACAAACCACATGTAGTACAAATAAAACTGAAAAACCCTACATATTCTATCCAAAATAAAAAAAGTGCTGGTTTGCATCTGTGTGTTGCATTTAAGATGCTTTTACAATTTACATGCATTTTAGGTGCATTAGCATTGAATTCTATAAAACATGCATTTTGAGGAAAATGCATCAAAGATGCAGCAAGACAGTCCTGATAGATTTAGATGTAAAAAAGGCAATAAATATATATTTTGCTGTTTTGGTTATGCGTTCTAAATGGTAGACAACATTTACCTAATGACATTACATAGTACTACTATTGTTTTACACACTGGATATAATTCTTCATTTAGTTATATACATAACACAGTACTACTGCACGCTGTGTGTATTTTTCAGAATCTGTTCTCATTCTGTATGTATGGACGCTGCACAGTACAGAACAGTTGTTTGGCATCTGCACTACTTTCTGCGACCTCTCTTAGGCTGGATTCACACCTGTGCATTTTTAGTGCTTTTTTGCATTTTGCAGATTTGTACTACAGAACATGTTCCATAGGAAACAATGTTAAATGGACTGTAGTACAAATCTGCAAAAAGCACTAAAACTGCATAGGTGTGAATCCAGCCTTAGGCTTGATTCACACTAATGCGTTTTTTGATGCATTTTGCAGAAATGCAGGGAAACATTTTAACATGGGTTCCTATGGAACATGTTCACATCAATGCATTTTTTGCCTCTGCATTTTTGGAAAGGGTCGGGGACTTTTTTTCATGCAAAATGCAGCGTTTTGCATGTAATGTTAGTCAGTGGACCCGCATCCAAAAGTACAGCGTTTTTACCACGATTTGTGTTTTTTTTTTCAATTTTTTACACTGTATATAGCTAGTTGCTAAGCAACCACAGTGTAAAAAAAAAAAAAAAAAAATAAAAACGCGGCAAAATCACGTTAAGAAAGTAGTAAAAACACGGCAAGCACCGCAAAAAACGCTCAAAAGCAACATGCATAGATGTGAATCAAGCCTTAAGGCCTGGTTTACACCTATGCAGTTGCAGTTTGCATTTTTCAATACATGGTTTTGATCCATTGAAGTCTATAGAACCAAAAACCTGAAAAAAGTCCCTGGCCCTTTCCATAAAATGCACAGATGTGAGCTACATCCATAGCAAACCATGTTAAATGGACTGTAGTGTGTTTCTGCAAAACTGAAAACACACAAAAAAATGCATAGGTGTGAGCCAGGTCTTATAGTGCACGTTAAAGCTGAACTCTGGGAATTAAACAAACTTTACCCTTACATTGCGCCCCCCCATTTTGAATTGCAGGCAGATTTGCTGCAATTTCAAAGCGCTGAGATGTGAATGACAAATCGCAGGGCGAACATTTGAGATGCCAGTCAAATGAATGGCACCTAAAATCGCGGTGTGGTTCTGGCACGCTAAATCACGCTGCAATTGCGGCAACCCGCATCGCATGAAGCATGTCCCCAAAAGTAGCTCCTGAACTTTTTTTGGGCGACAACCTTTATGCAGGTTGCAGATGCAGGTTGCCGTGATTGCAGCACAATTTATCGCCCGGTAGAACCGCACCACAATTTTAGGGTGCCATTCAAATGAATGGCATCTCAAATGTGCATTCTGCAATTTGTCATTCACACTTCGGCGCTTTGAAATTGCATGCAGAATCACAGCAAATCTGCCCGAGATTCAAAACGCGGAGGTGTGAATGCAGCCTGAGATTCTGACCGCTGCTGTGGCTGGATGGTGCACTGAATAGAACTTCCATTTAGGGGATTATTGCCCAGGGACAAATGCCTAAAATGCCGACTGCTTGTGCTCCAAGCATTCCACCCTAGACACATATATATGTGCAGCGACTGCAGTTGTCAGTCTGCTGGGATATTCTGCAAAAGTGCAAGAGCCCAATGTATCAGGTCTAAGGCTGGATTCACACCTGTGCATTTTTAGTGCTTTTTGCATTTTGCAGATTTGCACTACAGAACGTGTTCCATAGGAAACCATGTTAAATGGACTGTAGTGCAAATCTGCAAAATGCAAAAAAGCACTAAAAATGCCATAGGTGTAAATCAGGCCTAAAACCCAGTGTGCATGAGGCCTTCAACAATTTAATCACACTTGCACATTGTGCATGTCTTCTCCTTGTTATCCTATAAACTGTTCTCCCAGGCTAACATCTCATTGTACACTGCTCCATAAAATCCAGTCCAGTATTCAGAGGCTGCCTTGTACATCCATCAAAAATGCTCTGCACGCAAACTACATACGGCCATGGACACTGACCCTTTCTTTTTTTTGGTCTGGCACATTCTATAGCTTTAAGATATTTCCATACAAATGTTAGTATACCAATAATACACTCCATGTCTTACCTTGTCTTGCTCTTATGAGAGATGAAGTGTGATCTGGCAGGTCTGTGCTGAGCAGGGAGACACAGGTGTGTGATATAATGACAGTCAGGTGTGCACAGGATCTCGTGTGTTTCATTATTTAGAATCAGTTTAATGTATTGTACATATATTGTGCATGCACATTCGTAAATAATTTTCAGGGAAAGTTCGGGGTAAGTGCTTCTTTAACCACTTAAGCCCCGGACCATTTGGCTGACCAAAGACCAGAGCAATTTTTGCGATTCGGGACTGCGTTGCTTTAACTCACAATTGCGTGGTCGTGCAGCGTGGCTCCCAAACAAAATTGACGTCCTTTCTTCCCCACAAATAGAGCTTTCTTTTGGTGGTATTTGATCACCTCTGCGGTTTTTATTTTTTGCACTATAAACAAAAAAACAGCGCCAATTTTGTAAAAAAACACATTATTTTTTAACTTTTTGCTATAATAAATATCCCCAAAAAACATATAAAAAATTTTTTTTCTTCATTTTAGCTCGATTTTTTTGTATTCTTCTACATATTTTTGGTAAAAAAAAATTGATTGGTTTATGCAAAAGTTATAGCGTCTACAAAATAGGGGATAGTTTTATGGCATTTTTATTAATAATTTTTTTTTACTAGTCATTTTTACCGTGACTGCGACATTATGGTGGACAGATCAGACACTTTTGGACCATTCACATTTATACAGCGATCAGTGCAATTAAAAATGCATTGTTTACTGTGTAAATGTGACTGGCAGTGAAGTCCACTAGGAGTTAACCACTAGGTGGCGCTGTAGGGGTTAAGTGTGTCCTAGGGAGTGATTCTAACTGGGGGGGGGGGGGCTATGTGTGACACGACACTGATCACAGCTCCCGATTGCGAGCCCGCAAACTGCTTCTTAAAGGGCAACGTACAGGTACATTAATCTGCCTGTACGTGCCCTTCTGCCGATGTATATCGGCGTGAGCTGGTCGGCAAGCGGTTAAGATCACTAACAGATTCTGCAACCCCATGGCAAATCTATTTGTAGGTCTTACGTGTCTGTTTCCTGCAGTAAACATAATAGAAGTAGAAATGCCATGAGATTGTAGGCCACACACCCTCCCACCTTAACCACCACCCGGATACTGCTAAATAACCACACCACACATTTTGGCAAAATATTTGGCCGCGGCACCTTTTATTGGTTTAACATCCAAACATCCAATTGCACTTACTTTATTCTCATAATAATATTACCAAATTATTAAACTGCCCAGTTTTCAGAACTCGGGCAGCCAGTCAACAAGCTTCTCCATATAAGAAACAGCCCCCCCCCCCCTGTAAATCCAGGGTGACCCCACCACATAATAGGTGCATGTGACTAGGGAGGGAGGGAGTACTTCTGCTGCTGGTCTGGTCCAGGGGGGGGGGGGGGAATAAAACCCACCGCAGCTACCCTTTGTAGGCAATCCAGGCTTCCAGCACCTTTCCAGCAATCCTATTGGATCTTCGGAAACTGCAACACAGAACCTCTTAACCCCTTGCTGGCCAGCTCACGCCGATATACATGGGCAGAATGGCACATACAGGCATATTAATGTTACTGTACGTTGCCCTTTAAGACGTGGAATTGTGGGAGCGCGCGCCGCGAGCTCTGCGAGTGTGATTGCGGGTCCCGTGTACTCAAAGTCCACGGCGTTACCCGCCATCATCTCACGGAGAGAAAGAACAGGGAAATGCTGATGTATACAATATATTCCTTATTGTACCCATGGTACCAACCAATGGGTACTATAGCTATGTGTACAGCCCAGTAAGGCTGTTAGGTTAAAATTCCGGGGAAGGTGGTTAAACTGCTGCTCAGTCGTCTGTTTTTGCTGCGCCCAATTGCCAGCGTGAAAGAGCCATTACAGAAAATGCCCAGGCTACTATGGGTACACCGGTGACAGGGTCGCTTTCAGTGGTGTAACTAGAACCTTCAGGGCCCCGATGCAAGAAGCCATGAAGGGCCCCCCTGAACCTCAGTCGAGGCCCTTCCCTCCGAGTCTGGTGGTGGAACTCCAGGGCTCGGTCACAGGTACGACTTTTGTGAGCCCTGTAGTTCCACCACTGGAATCAGCAGTTTTTTAAATATTTTTTACAATTTTTTAGGAGTCCCGTTGGGGGACTTTGGTGAGATATCAGAGGTCTAAACAGACCTATGATGTTACACCTTTGAGACAAAGAGGAAGAAGGCAAAGGGAAATCGGGTCCCTGTCCTCTGGGGAGAAGTGAGCCCTGTCCCCAGGAGAGATTGGGTCCTTGTCCTTAGGGGAGATGAGGGTCCCTGTCCCCACGTAAGTAGGAGTCCCTGTCCCTAAGGGAAATGGGGTCCCTGTCCTCTGGGGAGAAGTGGGCCCTGTCCCCAGGGGAGATGGGGTCCATGTCCCCAGGGGAGAGATGGGGTCACTGACCTTAGGGGAGATGGGGTCCCTGTCCCCATGTGAGAAGGGGTTCCTGCCCCCAAGGGAAATGGGGTCCCTGTCCTCTGGGGAGAAGTGGGCCCTGTTCCCAGGGGAGAAGGGGTCTCTGTCCTCAGGTGAGAAGGGGTCCCTGTCCCCATGGAAAATAGGGTCCATGTCCTCACGGGAAATGAGGTCCCTGTCCTCTGGGGAGAAGTTGGCTCTGTTCCCAGAGGAGATGGGGTCCTTGTCCCCAAGGGAAATGGGGTCCCTGTCCTTTAGGGAGAACTGGGCCCTGTCCCCAGGGGAGATGGGGTCCCTGTCCTTAGGGGACATATCTCCCAGAAAGACCTGTCAACATCTGTGTATGACGGGGAGGAGGGGGGGGTGCTGGCAGACAAGCCTGCGGTGTCCTTTGGGGAGCCGGCTCTCATAGGGCTGCACTGCATCTGTGTGCTTAAAGTTTGTTTGCCCGGGAGAAGCATGCAGTGCAGTGTGAGCCGGACTCAGGGGGTGGGACTCTGGCTGGGGAGGACAGACACCGGACTGAGCAGCACTGCATGGAGCAGGAGAGGGGCGGCAGAGGACACAGGTTGTGTGGGGAATGCACAACTAAAGAGCAGCCAGTGCGGTAGTCGAGCATGGAGCTCTGCTAGTCACCCCCCACCTCCAGCCACCCATGCGCCCGGTGCCTAACCGCCTATGCTGCCACCGGCCATATGTAGAGGGGGCCACATGGGCCCCTTGCAGCACAGGGCCCGGTTGCGCTCGCGACTGCTGCACCCCCTATAGTTATGCCCCTGGTCGCTTTATTCCAGTGTTTGTAGAGCAACCCAAATGCATATTAGAGCACGGAATAATTGTCTTTTTACTTCATGGTTAAATAAAATGTACATTCCCTGCAAGTCAATATGGTTAAGGAGTGTTTAGACAAATACATTAGAGCGGACAGTGCTCGGAAGTCAGAAAACCTTGTTGCTGCATAAATTGCTTTTATATCCAAAGTTTAATTACAATTGGGAGAATGTTTAGAAACAAGGCAGGCATGGTACAACTATAATGGTATTTCAATACAGAATTAGGTCTGCAGAACATGTAGTTACTGCAATTTATGGGCAGGATAATGGCCTTTAGACAAGATGTGATAAAATTTCATGTCTATATTAAAAACACCAAAAAAATGCTAAACAGCAGGATCAGCAGCATGTTGCATAATTATGACATAATGGATTACTGAAAATGCATGCAACCTGGCAGGTTTTTTTTTTTCCCAAAACAATCAATACAGAAATATTACATAAAGTGCTATGGCAGGTAAAAATGTATTGCTAGTTTAAAGTGAACCTACACTTTGCCCATACATATCCAGTCCCCAAGGGCCCCTTTACACCTTTCCGTTGTGGTGCATTGCCGTAAAGCATGTTGCAATAAGGCAGCTCATTGATTTGAATGGACATTCAACTCTACTAAGCAAAATATAATTTTTTATTTTTTTTGCTGACGCAGTGCACTACAACGCAATGTATGGCACTGCAACACACCGATGCAGTGCTGTGTTTTGGCCTAGGCTGACAAGGCCCAGGCCTGGGGTGGCATTTTGCGGGGGGTAGGCAAAAAAGCCGCCGCCCCACGCGAAAATAGAAGCACCCGCACCCTCCTCCCGCACGCAGTGACAGCGCTGCTCAATTTGCCACAGAACTCGGCAGCAGCGCTGTGATAGGGGAGATGAGAGCTGTGGGCTGGCTGTGTATTTCCCCCGCTAGCCCCCCTCCCCTTTATCCTGTCAGCCGAAGAGTGAGAGGCTCTAATCGGGGACTCCGCCCACTCAGAGAAGAGCGCACGCTCTGACCTCCCCCCACTCTCCTGTTTCTGCTGCTCGTAGGTGTGTCAGCGGAGACACCATGTCCTAGGAGAGGTGAGTGATATGTGGACACAGCCAAGTCAACATCCTGTGCACAGACACCCGACATCATTGTCACCCTCCTCCTCAGACTGGGCTCTCCTCTACACCTCCCCTCACTTGAACAGGTAACTGTCATCTGTGCCTGCCCCATGCAGTGTGTGTCACCTACCTGTGTGTGTGGAGTGCCCCCACCCCCCTCCACACACCTATGTGCTTACTTCTGCAACCCAAACCCCGCACAACCACCAGAGACCCCCGCACAACCACCAGGGATGCACAGCCACCAGGGACCCTGCACAACCACCAGGGACCCCACGCAGCCACCAAGGATGCACAACCACCAGGGATCCTGCACAGCCACCAGGGACCCCGCACAACCACCAGGAACCCCGCACAACCACCAGGGACCCCGCACAACCACCAGGGACCCCGCACAACCACCAGGGATGCACAGCCACCAGGGACCCTGCACAGCCACCAGGGACCCCGCACAGCCACCAGGGACCCCACACAACCACCAGGGATGCACAACCACCAGGGACCCTGCACAGCCACCAGGGACCCCGCACAACCACCAGGAACCCTGCACAACCACCAGGGACCCCGCACAACCACCAGGGACCCCACACACCCACCGGGGACCCCATGCAGCCACCAGGGACCCATGCAGCCACCAGGGACCCTACGCAGCCACCAGAGGCTCTGCGCAGCCACCGGGGACCCAGCACAGTCACCAGGGGCCCCGAATAGCCACTTGAGAAGGAAGGGGTGGGACAAATTTAGATGGGGGGCGCCCGATTTTAGTCTTGCCTAGGGCAGCACAAAACCAAAATACACCACTGCACCACTGTATGTATCTTTTAAAGCATAGGTTCAATATTTTAAATCTGAAGTGTTCATTAATATAATATTTGTTGATCCTGCCATGTAGGTGCTTGTTTTCTGGTAATTTGTAATATTGCATCCTTGTCTCCCAAAATTAAGCTTCTGCATTGTCACCCAGTCACATGTGTTTCCAATGGAGACTACAAGTGGTCATTTCAACACACATTATGTAGACATGGTTCATTGTTATCACCAGCAGACCACATGTCCTGCGAAATGCTATGCAGCCGCAGCTGGAGTGACCGCATGTAAAGAAGAAATGTCTGCAAAAGGCTGCAGGGGTTCTACATCACGGAGATGCCTACCCACTTTTCTTTAACTCTTCCATGACTCCATTCTCCGATCAGAGCTTACATAATGTCACCCCCTCCCACGTGACAACATAGGGCCAATCACCAGTGGTATCACATGTTACTTTATACTTGGAAGTACTGGGTATTATCTTTGCTTCCAGTAGCAGAACAGACCTGCAAGAGAGTAAAGAAAAAGGTGGGTCTGTTTTGCTGGGTAGGGGAGGCGTTAAAGCAAACTAGCAATAACCATTCTTAATAGTTAGATTTTATTTATCATTTAGAGCCATGGAATAAAAGACACTGCCCTGCATAGGTAAATCTCAGGTTTACCTCCCAACATTTTGAGATGGAAATGAGGGACACCTACTAGCAAATGTATGTAGGCATAGGAAACGCCCCCTACCACACCCCCTTAAAGGAGAATTAACCAAAAAAACAAAAGGTTAATTAAATCCACAAGGGCTTTTTTTACTATTCCTTTATATTGGCTTTTAAAATTTACAAATGCAGCAATTTAGAATTTAGATGAAAGGTTAAGCACTGGCAAACACCTTTTGAAAGATAAAAAAAAAGTGCATTTTATATACAACTATATAGATCAGACCAAAATGAGGGACAAATGAGGGGGAAAGAGGGTCAGAGGGACATTGCTCCAAATCAGGGACAGTCCCTTGAAATCAGGGACAGTTGGGAGTTATGCTTATTCTGACTGGTGTGCTGTGGTGTTTATATGAATTAACATGCATTTTGTTAAGGCACCCAGGGATGAATGTCTGGGACACAGGCTGCCTGCCTTCCCAGCATTACTAGGTGCATCCTGCATCCAGCCTCAGAAACTATCAGCCTGTAAACAGGTGCTGACAAGGTGCCTGTAAATATTTAAGCCCTGTCTGCACTGCATTGTTATTTATGCATGTAGTGAGTTACTGGCTGCCCAAGATGGGAAGGGGTTAAAGGAAAAGTACAGCCAAAGCTTGTTTGGCTGTACTTCTCCTGTGGATCACAGGAGTGCAGTTTGTCCTGTGACCTGTTTTTGTCAGACAGCGGGCTGAAGTCCGCTGTCTGCTGACATCACAGAGCCGGCTCAGCCTCTCAGCGAGCCACTGAGAGCCTGAGCCAGCCGCTCCCACCCCCTCCACAGCCCAGCGCTCCAGTGAGTGAGGAGCAGCCAGAGCAGAGCAGTGACTGACAATTAGAAGCTCTCTGCTCGGGGAGCAGTGAGAATCGAGCGTTCTGCGGTGTTAGATCGCTCGGTTCTCAGTGTTTGAGCCGGCGGGGGACAGATGCAGCATCCACCCAGGTAAGTATGAATCTGTAAAAACCCCAAACCTCATGTTTCTCTTTTAACCGTATCTAGACTTTTTTCAGGGTTTGCTGGGTCCTGCCCCTTGCTGCAAGCCACATAAATACCAGAGGAGGGCTCAGAGTTCTCGCTTTCTTCTACATGGGACTAACAGAGAATGAACTGCTGCAACATGTAGTCCTACTGAAGCATGTGCTCCCCTCCTGCTGGGATTCTCCGGCCTTGACTAGGAACCTAATATTACTGAACCTTTGCTTCTCTGGGAGGTATGAGCCTGGGCAGCCTGCATTAGTTAGTTAGGGCTGGACTCTGTTTCAGTTTGCTGTGCTCAGTTGCATTACCTGTTCCAAGCCTGGTCTGAAATCATTCAAAGGGGTACATGTTGGTTCTGGCATATCAAAAGAACCTGGGTCTGTAAAGCACAACGGGGTAGTAGAATTAAACAGGAGAAGTGTAGTTGCTAAGAGTAACCAAGTACTAGTTCAAGACACAAAGCATCCAGTCGTTAAACATGGAATCTGGTAAAGGTGACATGTCCTCCGGTAGCGAAGGGGTCGATGTCTGGCTCCCTGGTCACAAGGTACAGGATGGAAGGAGTAAACAATTGCACGCATTAGGTGCATGGCAGGACCCCATTCTGTTGCAGGGAGTGAGGTAAAATTAAAATGTTGGACTGTTGGAGTGGGTGCAGGCTCGGCACATCCTTCCTAATGCAACATCTACCAAGCTACAGTGTATAGTGACATAGGACAAGGCCCTTCACAGAGGAAGTCTGTATGTTTATTTATTGCACACAGTTTAGTCTCATCTCTAAGTTGGCACTGCCTTAAAGCGGTTGTATACCCGTTTTAAAAAAAATAAAATTTGTAAACTCCCTGCAAGACAAAGTCATAATGAGCTAGTATGACTAGCATACTAGCTCATTATGCATCACTTACCTTAGATCGGGGCCCCCGACGCCGTCCTCTTCTCCCCCTCCAGCCGCAGCCATCTCTCTTCCGGGTATCGCCGCTCCGGCAAATCACAGCGCCGCTGCGGAGCTGTGATTGGCCAGAGCAGCGAAGACGTCGCTCCGCGCATGCGCGCGGCACACTTTAACTGCGGTGAGCCGCAGTTGGGAATGGGGATTAACCCCTTAAATGCACCGTTGTCTACAACGTTGACAACGTTGTAAATCGTTCTTTGCAAATATCTCCTAAACCGTGCAGGTTTAGGAGATATTTCTTTACCTACAGGTAAGCCTTAATCTAGGCTTACCTGTAGGTGCAACTTGAAATTAAGGGTATACAACCGCTTTAATGCAAAGCTCCCAACTGTCCCTGATTTTAAGGGACTGTCCCTCAATCGGAACAAAGTCCCTCTGTCCCTCATTCCTCCTCATTTGTCCCTCATTTTGGTCTGATCTATATAGTTGCATATAAATGCACTACTCATCTATCAAAAAGTTTTTGACCGTGCTAAACCTTTCACCCAATTTCTAAATTGCTGCATTTGTAAATTCCAAAAGCCAATATAAAGGATTAGTAGGGGTAAAAAAAAGCACTTGTGGGTTTAAACAAACCAATTTTTTTTTGGACAATCTTCCTTTAATGGGGCGTGGAATGTGCATGTAGGGTGTCCCATGCCTACATACTATTACTATTAGGTGTCCCTCATTCCCATTTCAGAATTTTGGGAGGTATGCTTAATGTTAGATTTTTCACATGACCTCAGTCACCACCTGGTCCCGATACCCCCGTGTGTGGGGCGAGTAGGCCCCAATCAAAAGTCTCTCATAGAGTTTGAAGGACTGCTGGCAGCAGGGCTGGATGATGCACCTGTAGCTTCCTCAGGGCTGGTGCAAGGATTTTTGACACCCTAGACGAAACCTCTTTTTTGCAGCCCCCCTTGGCTCCACCCCTGACTCCACCCCCTTTGCCTTGCCCATGTATACCCACCTTTTTAATGAAGGGCCCATCAAATGCAGCCTCACCAGCGCCCATCAAATGCAGCCTCACCAGCACCCATCAAATGCAGCCTTACCAGCGCCCATCAATGAATGCTTCCCTTGTTCCATTCATTCAGGAGTCGGTACACAGACACAGTCCTCCACCGCCGCTGCTCCTCTGACACTATGGGGGTTATTTACCAAAGGCAAATCCACTTTGCACTACAAGTGTAAACTACAAATGCAAAGTGCACTTGAAATTGCACTGAAAGTGCACTTGGAAGTGCAGTCGCTGTAGATCCGGGGGGACATGCAAGGAAAATAAAAAAAAAGAAATTTTAGCTTGCACATGATTGGATAATAAAATCAGCAGAGCTTCCCCTCATTTCAGATCTACCCCTTAGATTTGCAGCGACTGCACTTCCAAGTGCACTTTGCCTTTCGTAAATAACCCCCTATGTGCGAACTGAGCGGTGGCTGTCCGCTGATGCTAAGACTTAGTTGCTTGCTGCAGAGAGAAGAGAGTAGGAACAACAGTGGTAGGGCACCCTAGGCAGCAGTGCGCCCTAGGCGGCTGCCTAGTTTGCCTAGTGGTAGCATCAGCCCTGACCTTCCTCCTGCACCTAAACACTGTAGCCATGCATGAGACCTTACTGGTGATGCTGTAAAACCCTTCTTTCCAGAACAGGAAAGAAAGAGAGCATTTTCCTCAATGCTCAATGCTCAACCATTCCCCATTCTAAATCTAAAAACGTTTGCACAAACCAATAAATATACGCTTATTGCTAATTTTTTTATTTACCAAAAATATGTAGGAGAATACATATCGGCCTAAACTGAGGAAAAAAAAAAATTGGGATATTATAGCAAAAAGTAAAAAATATTGTGTTTTTTTTTTAAACTTGTCGCTCTTCTTTTGTTTATAGCTCAAAAAATAAAAACTTGTGGGAAAAAAATTATAAATATTTCATTTGGGTACAGTGTAGCATGACCGCGCAATTGTCATTCAAGGTGCGACAGCGCTGAAAACAGAAAATTTACTTAGGCAGGTAGGGGGTGAAAATGCCCTGTATTGAAGTGGTTAAGGAAATATGCACCTGCAGTGCTGTTTACTGGATATCATTAGTAGCCCATTGAATGCTTTCACTTGCTTGAAATTGCTCTTCAAATACAGGACCAGCTCAGTGTAGAATGTGTATCTTATGTTATTCTCATTCTGATTTTAATCGCTTTCCCAGTGTTTGTAGTGAAATCGTTAATAATGGTAGGACATGGAAATCTATCAGATAATGCTCTAATGTATTCTCCCTGTATCTGTCTGCGTTTGTGGTAAAACAGCAGAGTATATAGATAACATGGTTGAATGAGTTGAATAAAAATCTGCTGAATGCAATCACATCCACCCATTAAACACAGAGGACAACAACTGGCATCCTGGAGATCTGTGCCAAGTGCAGGATGACATAGACACACTATCATCAGACAAGAAGATAAGAACATGTTTATTTCCAAGAGTTTCAAAAGAAGGGCTTGCGCAGTACGAAGGACTTTGAAGCTTCCGAAAATTGCCGAACCTAAACAGCTCTGAGTGAACTTTACACCGCGCAGGTGCAGTTAACATGTAATTGTAGGAGGCGATGCCGCACGCTCCTGATGCTTGTGCTACTCTGCAAGGGGCGTCTATCGTGTAAGTAAGGGGCGGGTCTAGTATTACTGTAACCAAGGGGCGCATTTATTATTATTGTTACATATCGAGCTCTGCCCATTAATTTACCATTCGCCCTCTTCTGTAGCCATCCGCCCCTTACATGATATAATAATAATAATAATAGACCCGCCCCTTACACGATATAATAATAATAGACCCGCCACTTGCTTACACGCTATAACAGATCTGCCCCTTGGTTAGAGTAATAATAGAGCACCCCTTGGTTACACGATATATAACAATAATAATAAATGCGCCCCTTGGTTACAGTAATACTAGACCCGCCCCTTAGTTACACGTATAGAATATTAAAAAAAAAAGTCAGTTACTTTGCTGCGTAACTAATTACTTTTCCAATGTAGTAACTAAGATACTAACGCAATTACTTTTTGGGAGAAGTAATTTGTAACTTAACTAATTGACTTTTTTAAAGTAAGATGACCAACACTGTATATATATATATATATATATACAGTAAACACAACACATCACACAGACTCCTCCCCGCCCCCTTGTGGAACAATAACTGCGCTGATTACATAACACAAGTGAAACAAAAAAGCAGCCAACACAATTTGTGATCAGCAAACGAAAATAATACAAAAACCAAGATGTGGCGCTGTGATAAAGATAGACTTAATATATAAAGTCTATATAAAAAACAATAGACTTTATATATTAAGTCTATCTTTATCACAGCGCCACATCTTGGTTTTTATATATATATATATATATATATCTCAGCTAAGGACAACTTGTTCTGAGACTGTTCAAGGGGAAAACTCCAGACTGTTCCAAAATCATTAAGATTGTCTCTAAACCCCCAGGACTGATAAAAGATCTACTGCTCTTTTTGTCTAGAGAAGTCTCCAAACTACATTCCGGTCTGCTACAAAATTTTATATGGCCCGCTGCTAGAGTTAGTGGGGTATCTGCTACGTGTACTTCTCTTTAAGCTTTACTCACAGCTGTACGTTGTTTACCCGCTGTACTTCTTGGATGAGTTCTCTCCTGAAGCTTTCTCAATACTTTACAGTCCCCGGTAGGGGCGGAAACAGAGTCTAGTCTCGGGAGGGGCACTGCCAGAAAATACTTATTTTGCAGACAATTTATCGGGGAAATGGCTGGTGTTGGCGCTTCAATCATCCTGGCACCATGGTTGTTATGGTGTCAGGATGATTGAAGAGCATTATTTCCATTATTACATTGTTAATTAAAATGAAATAGTTCATCTCACCATAATGCAGAATCAGTGGGAGCCCTGAGTGTGTCACTTGCCACCGTCACCTGCCACCAGATGCAGATTGTCACTTGCCACATCCCCTGCCAGAATATGCGGATTGTCACTTGCCACATCCCCTGCCAGAATATGCGGATTGTCACTTGCCACGGCGCCTGTCACACATTGCAGATTGTCACTTGCCACATCATCTGCCACAAGTTGCGGATTGTCACTTGTCACATCGCCTGCCACAAGTTGTGGATTGTCACTTGCCACGTCGCATGTCATACGTTGCGGATTGTCACTTGCCACATCACCTGCTACAGGTTGCGGATTGTCACGTCGCCTGTCACATATTGCAGATTGTCACTTGCCACACGTTGCGGATTGTCACTTGCCACGTCACCTGCCACAAGTTGCGGATTGTTACTTGCCACATGGCCTGTCACACGTTGCCATGTTGCTGGTCCCAGATCTGGAGTTTGTAGAACTCATTTTTCTCCTTGGTGACAGGCTCCCCTCTGGTCCTCTCCTCCACCGCCTTCTCCTTCTTGCCACCCACGCTCTTTTTTTCCTCCTTCTTGGGTGCCATGGTACCTTCACCCACCACTTCGCCGTCTACAGTGTCCCGCTGCTTGGCAACCATGGGGGAGGAGCCGCAGCTGGACACACACACACACTGGGATAGTAGATTGGGCGGGCTTAAAGTTTGTCACCGAATCATGACCAGAAGGAGGCGCCGGCAGGCCCCCTTCCTTAGCCGGACCATGGCCGAAGTGCCCGACCGGTCAGTTTGCCCCTGGGCGGGTGTGCCCACACTAGCACCACTGCCCACACACAAAGAGGAGGAGGGAGGAGAGCACTCCAGCACTTCGGCGCCCCCACCTCTGCGGCTCCTCTGTGCCGTGAACGCCTCGCACCTGCCCAGGATCGGCCCTGGTCCTGATTACATTAGGGTCCCCATCAGAGTTCTTCCATACATCTGAGTCCCCTCTTACATCAGGATCCCCATCAGAGTCCCCCTTACATCAGAGTCTCCCCTTATATCCAACGGCCGGGATGATGACAGTGCAGTGCGGTAGAGGGGACCTGCACTGGAGACTGGAAAGGAGTAAAGCTTGAAGGAGTACAGTGGGTAGCTGTAAGTAAAGAGTCCGAGGAACCCAGCGGGTAGCTGAGCTGTGGGTAAAGCTTGAAGAATACAGTGGGTAGCTGTGAGTTAAGCTTGAGGAATCAAGCAGGTAGCTGAGATTCCAAGAAGTCCAGTGGGATACTGTGAGCTGAGCTTGAGGATCTACAGTGGGATACTGTGAGCGAAGTTGGTGCTATAAGAGAAAGCAGTTGCTACAATATACAGATTGCTGCATTCAGCTTTAAAGTGGTTGTAAATCCTAGAAAAAAAAAAAAAAGCCTGCAAGACAAAGGCATAATGAGCTAGTATGCATAGCATAGTAGCTCATTAGGAATTACTTGTCTGAGATTGAAGCCTCCGTAGCCATCCTTGTACCCCGCTCCGGTGGCCGACATTGCTCCCGGAGTTCCGGATATCGTGGGCTCCGATGCTGTGATTGGCCAAAGCCGCGAAGACTTCACTGCGCCCATGCCACCGGTAATGGCACAGTCTAACGTACGTGCCAGTGCTTCTGTTTGCTTCAGTGCGCATGTGCCGATGATGTGGGCACATGCAAATACAAGGGATATCTCCTAAACCGTGCAGGTTTAGGGTATATACAGTGTAGCTACAGGTAAGTCTAATTATAGGCTTACCTGTAGCAAAAAGGGGTTGTAAAGGGTTTACAACCACTTTAAGGCCCTTTTTCTGTATTGCTGTCTGCCTAGTTCTATTTTTGTCCAAGGAGCCTGCCAATATGCTATTGCATTTGCCTAAGGGTGTGCTGTGCCCTACCCCTCTCTCCCCTTGTTCCTGTTAAGAGAAATAAAACTCTTTGTTCATTTTTTTTTTTTAAATCTTTTATTTATTTCTTAAAACAAGAAAGGACACAAACACAAAATTGTTCATTTTTAAAAGTGACTAGCGACTATCTTTACACCTTGCACAACACCCATCATGCCTAGTAACCTGCACCCTGAGGAGGAATGACAGAGACACCACTACACATGTATAAAACTTTTATAATTTTATAAACTTATAATTTTATAAACATTTACACATGTTTCCTTCCTGTGCATTGCATAATCCTGACCTCTGTACCTTGTCCGTTTTTTATTTATGACATCTTACCCTGCACAATACATATTTCTGGTCCTTGCAATCTGCGATCCGTGTGTTACTTACTTCTGACTGTTGAACTCTGTGTTACCTACTCCCGACCTCTGCATTTGTGTATTACTCCTTCCTGGCCTCTGCACCACATTGTTTCCTTAGGCCCCATGTACACTGCTGCTGCTAAACGAACGTTCAGAGGCAGTTGGACACTTTTTTCAACTGCCCCTGAACTCATTTGATGTTATCTTACTCATGGTGCCCAGGACATCGTCTTGATACCATGAATGCCTGCCTCTTATACCAAACAAAAGTCTGTGACCGATTGTTTGAGAGCTTGTTAAAAATGGAGTCAAAATGTTGTGGGCATGGTTAAATCGGTTAAATACATTACCAAGTTCAGTTCTTTTCAGAATTTTAGGCAGGACTTGATGAACCCCCTTTGCATCAAAACAGGGCAGATTTGTCCATTTCTAATCCTTTAGATATGGGTGTCATCACATGTCCATTAATACCCCAAAGATGGCATTTACTGGCACTACCACAGTAGAGTCAAGGCCTGTTATTAGTAAGTACAAAACTTCAGGCAAAACTTTTTTTTTTTTAGTCTTGGATAAAGTGTAGTAGGATTGTAACCCCTGTCAAATCTTTTCTGTGTCCCCACATTTCCTTTCACAGAGACATGACAGGATTTGAGTCAAAATCTCACCCAAAGAGGAGGAGAAATGTCACCTTTGACAGTTGTTGGAAGAGGTGTCCCCGTGGAAAAATATCCAAGTGACAGGTGTAAAATTTTGGATCTGCCCACACTATCTGTTCTGGTGACAATGGTCACCATGACACATAAAAAGGTTGCAAGATTTTCCAATGGGACATGGGCAGAGGTGATAACCATTGCCTACTCTATCCGAAACCAGGACAATGTTTTGAGTTCTACTTTATATATATATATATATATATATATATATATATATATATATATATATATATATATATTCTATAAAATATACTTGTAAATGACAACATACGTAGAAAGTATGCATTTTGGAATCCGAGCTTTAAGTTCACGCTATTCTTCTTCTTTTTTTTCTTTTTTTCTTTTGTTACTTTTCTAAATTGCTTAAATATTTTTATCTGTAATCTCTACTGCAGTAGTTGGAACACTACTGCTTTATTAGCTCTCTTAATTTTACTAGCTGGGTTTATTATTACAGTTACCAAAATGGGTATAAAAATAAATGGTAAATACAGCAGAGGATTCAGCTAAATGCATTTGTAAGTTTGAAAACAAATATCACAATGCAGACTGCAGATATTAAAGTTATGTAACAGCAATGTAGGAATTATCTTCATAAAAAAAATCATAAATTGAAACCCATATCCAAACAATTTTTTTAATGCTTTGTGTAAAATAAGAGTTTCTCTATTTACTGATTTTCATTTTCTTTTCCTGGCTCCACCACAATTTTTTTCATATGTTTGTCTCATGATAATGTGTTTGAAAATACTGTTCCTCTAGTGGTCATTATCTGTAGGTAACATAAGGTCTATGTCAAGGTAAAGGGTCTCCCAACTGCAGCCCGAGGGCCTAATGCGGCCCTTTGCTAGCCTTTATCCGGTCCTTGGGGCACTATTGCTCCTGATGACATGAGGCATTATTCCTCCCATTGACACCAACAATGGGGCCCTATTTCTTCTACTAATACAAATAATAGGGCACTACTTCCCCTCCTACTGACCACCAACACTAAGGCCGTGTTTATTCTCACTGATGCTCGGCCCAAGGCATTTTCTACCCACACTAGCCAGAATCCTGTCAGAAGGACAGTAAACTGGCCCTTTGTTTGAAAAGTTTGGAGATCCCTGGTCTATATGATAGCCATGTCACTCTCTGTCTTAAAAGAACTCCAGGAAAATGCGAAATTAAGTTAATGTATTTTAAAGAGTAAGGATGAGGATTGTGTTTGCTGCTACCATAGGTCTGTGGTGAATTCTGGGGGTTTGAGATTTTATGGAAGATTCGCTGAAGAGAATGTTTTTAAGACCATAATGCACTGCATGGCTTTTGTACTATTTGCACTTTGGGAACTATGGCATACACATCGTGGCAACAAGAGACATACAGGGACTGCCTAAGACAGGGCTCCTCAAACTTCGGCCCGCCAAGGTCATTTACCTGGCCCGCCCATTAGGGCCGGCCCCACCATGGGTCCTCCCTCAAGCCTCCGCAAGCCTCCTCCGTCGCTGTCATCAGTGAACAGCGGAGAGCAGGAGGCAGCTTAGCTCAGAAGGAAGGGCAGGAGGAGGAGCTACCCAAATTAACTTGAAGTTAAACTGCATGTGATTGATAGCAAGGACACAGGGCAACAAATCATCAGCTTGCTAATATGGAAAGTCACTCTGCTGGCTCTCGCTCCCGGCCCCTGTCCATAACTGTGCTGCCTTCTGCTCTCGGCTGTGAGGTAGGACACTGTTATAGGAGGGAAAGGGGGGGCAGAGGTCACTGTTTTAGGGGAAAGGGGGGCAGAGGACACCACTGTTTGTGTGTGGGGGGAGGTGATGTGAAGGGAAGGACACTGTTATGGGCAGGGCCACCCCCATAGCAGTGTCCTCTACCACCCTTCACATTACCCCAACCCCCCGATCCCTGCATTCTGTATAATAAGATATGTGCAGTGTGCATTTTTCAAACTAAAGTCCGGCCCTCCAACAGTCTGAGGGACAGTGAACCGGCCCCCTGTTTAACAATCTTGACCTAAGACATATGCAGGCACAGTAACTACAGTGGATGCTCCTTTATCCACTCCTCCTAAAACCTCTCCCCAAAATTCAGTCTCTAGACCCACATATTCAGTGTATTCAGCTGTTCAACATTGCAATAACTAATTGGCCAGTCTTAATGTCAGGACCTGGATCGCCTGCTGGTGGCTCTGTGCTTACCAGAATAAAAGGCTGTAGTTTCAGTGTCCACCAGCAGGTGTCTCCCAGCCAGCAGATCCCAGTAGTCAGTTTCGACCTGGTGCTGGCTGCTGGGAGGGTATTTACATCCTCCCCAGCTAGGACCTCTTGCTCAAGTGTTTTGCTTTGCTACCAGATGCTGCTAGCCATGTATCCTGTTCCTGCTCTTGATTGTGCTTGTACAGATTCCCAGAACCCTGCTGTCTTGTTCCTACTATCCTTTGTTCGTGATCACAGTTTTGGCTCCCCTTTCCTATATGTTCCCTGCACCTCCAGTTTTACCCTGTTTTTCCAGTGTTCCCCAGTTGTATATATTGTATTATAGTTAAGTTGTTAGATATTTTGTCACTTGGTTTGTGGTACACTTTCTCACATTTGCTGTGTATTTTGTTTGCTGGTGTTTGGATGTATTTTGTTCCACTGTAAATAAATCTCCCTTAAAGCATACTCAGTCTGGTTCCAGTTTCCTGAGTATAGCTATGCAAATTTGGTCATCCCTGCTGCTGATTCCTGACACTCTCACAATGCAGGTGTATGTCATTGTTTTGACATATATTGCTGTAACATGACCTGCTAGATGTTAGAAAACGAACTACGGTCTTTCAGAGCAGTGTCAATGATATTTAAAACATTGTGTCAAAAGTTTAAAACAATGTTAAAGTGACTCCCTGGAAAGCCAAAGTCACAGATACCAACCCAAAACAGAGGATATTGAGAATAAGATGTGAAGAAATAAAGTAGGGGTTTATGGGCATCCTTGAAAAAACTGGAGCTCTAAATGTCACCGATTTTATTGAACCATCACTCCTCGATGCCGTGCCATCTTTTGTAATCCTAAGATCTTCATTAGTGTAAAATTGTTGCAGATATACTTTTCCTGACAACGTCTTTGGCATGCACCCAGGGAACGCTGAACTTGCCTATTCTGAATGCTGACTGAAAATTTAGGTAAACAGTTAACAAATTATGCTAGTCTAAGTAAGTGTCCTCAAATTTTGACTTGGGGGTAGATATACGCATCAAAAGTGAATGGAAGAAATGTCATTCCAATCCTAATGTTACAGATACAACCTCCTGTGGTACACAGGAAGAAGGGTACCAGTGGTCATGTGAATGTTAGACTGTGTCTCAGCCAATCAGGAGGAGAGTCCCAAACAGCCAAGGGACTTGTGGACATCGCTGGACAGAGATGGGGCTCACACAAGTTTTAGGGGGGCTGAGGGGGGCTGCTACACACAGAAGGCTTTTTATTTTAAAGCATAGAATGCATTAAGAAATAAAAACCTTCTGCCTTTACAACTCATTTAAAGTGATTGAAAATGATTGTGGAAAAAAAATCCCCTGTGCTAAAGATACTAATTAGTGATTAAGCCTGCCGCTGCTGTACATGACAGAAGTCAAAACATGGAAAAAAGGGTATAAGTACCACAGCGCTGCCAGCCTGAATAAATACAATAAAGTGCAACTGTAGTGCATACAAAATGAAGTGCAAAATTAATAATAAAAAAAAAAAAAAAAAAATATAGATATATATATATATATATATACACACATATATATATATATATATATATATTAAGCATGTAGCCAGTGAAAGCACCCCAGGAAGGATCGCACCCAGGAGTTGGCGTTTTCATCGCCCTGCTCACCATACTAAGCCTACCTGACCCTCAATGCAGTACTGCTTGGGGGTCCATTGGATCTGGTGAGTTCAACCATAAGGGGGGAGTGTGGATCCTGTATGCACCTGTTTACAGCATCATGTGTTTTTTTTTTTTAGCACAACAGCACTTTTGAAACTTGGGAAAGGAACTTATCAACTGAGAACTGCTACAGTATATGTTTATGTACATGTCTTTTTTGGACTTTCACTAGTCACAAGCTTAATATTGATTTTCACTATTTCTAGCACAGCAGCCCCTGTGGAAGGCACCTGTGAGAGGAACCTTCCAACTAGAAATTTATATATATTTACACGTGTTTTTTAGGCTTCCACTGGCTACATGCTTGATATATATATATTTTTTTAAATACATTTTGCACTTAATTTTGTATGCACTACAGTTGCACTTTATTGTATTTATTCAGGCTGTCGGAGCTGTGGTGCGCTGCGCTGTGGCACCCGGACTTCATTTAGAACGTGACTCCAGGTAGACTAGCGGTGTCCCGGCCTTCTGTCGCCGTCGCCGTCGATGTCGCCGCCTTCTGCTTCTGCTTCTTCTTCTTTCTTCATCCGGAGGATGCTGGGACTGTGACATCATAAGGGGCGGGGTCACCATGTGAAATGAGCCGGTGACCCCGCCCCTTGTCCCTATATAACTGGCTGCGCAACACGTCTCAGCCATTAGAAGCGGAGCTAGCGTTGTGTCAAAATTGGATGAAGAAAGAAGCAGAAGGCGGCGACAGCGATGGCGACAGAAGCCCAGGCCACCGCTAGTAAAAGAGCTGCAAGAAGAAAGCGGAGGCCCGGCAAGAAGAACAGAAGAGCGGGACAAGACCCCCGAAGTCGGCACAAGACCCCCAGACGGTGGCGGCGACGAAGGAGAAACCTGGGCTCCTCCGCTAGTAAAAGAGCTAGCAGAAGATATCGGAGGAGTCCGGCGAGAAGACCCCCCAAGACGGAAGAAGCCCCCCGGAGCTGTGTAGTAAAGTATTTTAAAAACTTGTTGTGTTTTTTTATTTACACATTTTTCACCAGGTGAATGGGTAGGGGTACATCGTACCCCATACTCATGCACATAGGGTGGGGGGCCAGAATCTGGGGGCCTCCTTATTAAAGGGGGCTCCCGGATTCCGATAAGCCCCCCGCCCCGCAGACCCCGACAACCAACGGCCAAGGTTGTTGGGAAGAGACCCTTGTCCTCATCAACATGGGGACAAGGTGCTTTGGGGTGGGGGGCCGCAGGGCCCCCCTTTCCCCAAGGCACCCCCCATGTTGAGGGCACCCGGCCTGGTACGGCTCAGGAGAGGGGGGCGCTCGCTCGTCCCCACCCCCTTTCCTGACCATCCGGGCTGCGTGCTCGGATAAGGGTCTGATATGGATTCGGGGGGGACCCCCACGCCGTTTTTCCGTAGGGATTCCCCTTTAAATCCATACCAGGCGACGGGGCTAGCGAGGTGTCAATCTCGCCGATCGAGGCGGCAGCATTGACTTCCTTCGTTAGTCCCATCTACCTGGAGTCACGTTCTAAATGAACGGACTTTACTCCGTGTGTGGGGCAAGTCCGTTCATTTCAAAAGTCCCGCAGACTAGCACACAGAGTCGGCCGGATTGTTAATTTTGAGTCAAAACGTCTTTCTTGGGAAGAAAAAGTCTGCCGGAGGCCACACACAGTCGGACTCTAGTCCGGCAGACAATCCCACCGGATAGTCCGATCGTGTGTACGGAGCATTAGTGTGTCCTTAATAGGGTTTGGAATATTATCTCTGCCCAGTTCCTTACCTCTGCACTAGCTTCCACAAAACTGTTGACTGCTTTTACCAGTCCAAACTACCAGCTCTTTATTTATAATCAGTTAAATGACTCCTCACGCATACAGGTCGTTAGAAAAAATGACCTGCAAAGCCACTACCAATGCCAGGAAAAAGCAGCTGTAAAAACGTGCTTTTAATAGCTTTTTGCATTG
Organism: Lithobates sylvaticus; assembly: GCA_028564925.1. Classification (NCBI taxonomy): domain Eukaryota; kingdom Metazoa; phylum Chordata; class Amphibia; order Anura; family Ranidae; genus Lithobates; species Lithobates sylvaticus. The sequence goes on along the minus strand of CM053038.1, from coordinate 83,588,475 downwards.
GGGTAATGCGCGTTTAGCCGCGTTGGCTTTTAGCAGCGTTTCTCTGCCTCTATTTCAAATCAGTGGTTCCCTATGAGAGCCCTCTTAACTGATCCAACTTTCAGCCCATTAATTTGAATAGAAGTCGCATCCAAATCGGATGATCCGACTTGTGGTGCGACTTGTCTTCTGAGAATCTTGAAGGGGAACCCCACGCTGTTTTTTTTTACATTTTGGTGTGGGGTTCCCCTTCAAGATTCTCAGAAGACAAGTCGCACCACAAGTCGGATCATCCGATTTGGATGCGACTTCTTTTCCCACAAGAGTCATACCAGGCCCCTTGAGTCTGCTATGGATCTTGAAAGGGGCCCCCTTTCAAGAGGAGACTCATCTGACTGCAGAGGCTTTCAAATTTTTACAGAGGTAGGATTTTCTATACACCATTCACTCCCAACATTCCTCTTACTCTAGGGGTGTCAGCATTCTAACTGACTGCAATACAATGTTCTGCAAATGGGTCCAGGTTGAGAGTCAAAGCAGACACCTCTGTATGCATTGTAATATTTATGCAGGCGGACCTGATTGAACAGTCCGTTTGAAAGCGCCCTAACTAAGCAACCATGAATATGCTAGAGAAACATATACCTGAAAATTATCATTTCTTTTTAATTCTTAAAATTTTACAAGACACTTGATATATGCTGGAATGGAATGACTACAAATGATGTGCAGTAAGAGCCCCCACTTCTTCCAGAAAAGCATGGGTTAATTAATTCCCATATGTCGATAAAACATCTCCGCTTTTGTAGTTACATGAATGAGGCAGGATGAGGGTCAACACAGCCAATGTAATTGATTTCACACGCCATGAAATCAGCGAGATAATCACATTGTAGCTATTAATTGTGTCATTACAGGAAAACATGATAAACCACTGCTGCCTACAGATTACTCCACTTTTTTGACACTTTATTTTTTGAGAGCTGCTATGGGTAAAGCACAACAAATGTCAAGCGCTATAATTTAATTTCAAGGCTGGGAGGAATGCGTTTATGTTTGACCCAAGCCAAGAGATGCATAATGAATAATCCAACACTTAACAACTTGTGCTGTTTACTGGAACATCAACAACAGATAGATTGTTCTTATTTTAAACAAATACAGAGGCAAGCAGTTTGGAGGGCCCAATGTCTGCCTAGTCTCATTCCCTTGTGTACTGCAATTGATTTCTGAAAAGGGAGAAACAGAATTGCTAAACTTGTATTTTTACTGTATTTTTTTTTAAAGAGGACTTGAACTGTGGAAGACATGCCCAATAAAAGGCAAGCAGAGTGCAACTGACTAGTCAACAAAGAACAAAACCTGACTGACAGTGTATGTGAGTACCTGAGTATTGTGAGTACCTGAGTATTGTGTGTATTGTGAGTACCTGTGTATTGTGAGTACCTGAGTATTGTGTGTGTTGTGAGTACCTGAGTATTGTGTGTATTGTGAGTACCTGTGTATTGTGAGTACCTGAGTATTGTGTGTGTTGTGAGTACCTGAGTATTGTGTGTATTGTGAGTACCTGAGTATTGTGTGTGTGTGTGTGTGTGTATTGTGAGTACCTGAGTATTGTGTGCATTGTGAGTACCTGAGTATTGTGAGTAGTGAGTACCTGTGTATTGTGAGTACCTGAGTATTGTGAGTTCCTGAGTATTTTGAATACCTGTGTATTGTGAGTACCTGTGTATTGTGAGTAGTGTGTGCGTTTTGTGAGTACCTAAGTGTTGTGTGTATTGTGAGTACCTGTGTATTGAGAGTATTGTGAATACCTGTGTGCTGTGAGTGCACGTGTACTGTGAGCGCACGTGGACTGTGAGTGCTGTGAGTACACGTATACTGTAAGTGCCTGTGGACTGTGAGTACACAGGTGCTGTGAGTGCATGAGTGCTGTGAGTACACGTGGACTGTGAGTACACAAGTGCTGTGAGTGCATGAGTGCTGTGAGTACACGTGGACTGTGAGTACACGTGGACTGTGAGTACACGTGGACTGTGAGTACACAAGTGCTGTGAGTGCATGAGTGCTGTGAGTACACGTGGACTGTGAGTACACAGGTGCTGTGAGTGCATGAGTGCTGTGAGTACACGTGGACTGTGAGTACACAGGTGCTGTGAGTGCATGAGTGCTGTGAGTACACGTGGACTGTGAGTACACAAGTGCTGTGAGTACACGTGGACTGTGAGTACACAAGTGCTGTGAGTGCTCGAGTGCTGTGAGTACACGTGGACTGTGAGTACACAAGTGCTGTGAGTGCACATGGACTGTGAGTACACAGTCTGCAAAGAAGAGAGGGCAAATATTGCAGAGTCTAGATGTGAAAACGGACTAAAGGTGGTAATTAAAGCAAAAGGTTGTTCAACAAAATACTGACACAATGGGGGTGATCCTTTTTCAAACTCAGTGATTCTGTTTTTTTATTTTTATTTTTGTTCTGATATGTTGGTTTTATAACTTTTACTTGGATGTTATAAGTTGCACTGAGAAAATCTAGCTGGGTAAAACACGTCCTGCCTTTAGATTGGAATATGGCTTTTTAAGATCTTCCTAGCCTTGAAGCACAAGTTATACATGTTTTTCTATAGGAAAAATAATTTATCATGCCTTTTTTTGTACTCTGTAGACTCTGGAGGCAACCAGGAGTGCAATGTTGCTTTGCATCCTCATGCCACAACACTGGGCACATGTTATAATCGACACCCAAAACAAAAATACGATATTGGAGAACACCAACAATAGGAAATAAGGAGTGGATACCATATGTCAAGCCAATTCAAATAATTGCAAGCAATCACCTAAAGCACCAGAAGAACCACTTGTTTTACACACAACTAGGAGATCAGTAAACCCCCCACCAAAAAATAATTCCTAGAGCACTAAAATGGAGTAATAGGCACCTTTACTCAAGTATGCTGTTAGTGCACTGAGGCATATTCAGCGCTGTGCGACATCAGCTGAGTGCTATTGATTACCCAATGCTGCTGTGCTGAACATATGACATCCCTACAGTGCCTTGCAAAAGTATTCACCCCCTTTGCATTTTTCGTGTTTTGTTGCCTCACAACCTGGAATTAACATGGATTGTTTGAGGATTTGCTTCATTTAATTTACAGAACATGCCCACAACTTTGAAGATGTTTTTTTTTTTATTGTGAAGCAAACAACAAATAGGACAAAATAACAGAAAAAGTCAATGTGCATAACTATTCACCCCCCTAAAGTCAATACTTTCTAGAGCCACCTTTTGTGGCTATCACAGCTCCAAGTCACTTTGGATAAGTCTCTATGAGCTTGCCACATCTTACCACTGGGATTTTTGCCCATTCCTCCTTGCAAAGCTGCTCCAGCTCCTTCAAGTTGGATGGTTTGCACTTTGGGAATAGCAATATTTAGGTCTGACCACAGATTTTCTATTGGATTGAGGTCTGGGCTTTGACTAGGCCATTCCAACACATTTACATGTGTCCCCTTAAACCACTCAAGTGTTGCTTTAGCAGTGTGTATGGGGTCATTGTCCTGCTGGAAGGTGAACCTCTATCCTAGCCTCAAATCACACACAGAGTGGTACAGGTTTTGCTCAAGAATATCCCTGTATTTAGCACCATCCATCTTTCCCTCAAATCTGACCAGTTTCCCAGTCCTGACTGCTGGAAAACCTCCCCATAGCATGATGCTGCCACCACCATGTTTCACTGTGGGGATGGTGTCCTTTGGGTGATGTGATGTGTTGGGTTTGCGCCAGACATAGCATTTTCTTTGATGGCCAAAAAGTTCAATATTAGTCTCATCAGACCAGAGCACCTTCCTCCATACATTTTGGGAGTCTCCCACATGCCTTTTCTCAAACTCAAAACGTGCCATTTTGTTTTTTGATGAAAGTAATGGCTTTCTTCTGGCCACTCTGCCATAAAGCCCAACTCTATGTAGCGTACGGCTTATTGTCGTCCTATGTACAGATACTCCAGTCTCTGCTGTGGAACTCTGCAGCTCCTCCAGGGTTACCTTAGGTCTCTGTGCTGCCTCTCTGATTAATGCCCTCCTTGTCCGGTCCGTGAGTTTTGGTGTGCGGCCATCTCTTTGCAAGTTTGCTGTTGTGCCATGTTCTTTCCATTTGGTTATGATAGATTTGTGATGGTGCTCCTAGGGATCATCAAAGATTTAGATATTTTTTTATACCCTAACCCTGACTTGTACTTCTCAACAACATTGCCCCTTACTTGTTTGGAGAGTTCCTTGGTCTTCATGGCAGTGTTTGGTTAGTGGTGCCTCTTGCTTAAGGGTTGCCACCTCTGAGGTCTTTCAAAAAAATGTGTATATGTAATGACAGATCATGTGACACTTAGATTGCACACAGGTGGACATAATATTAAACAAATTATGTGACTTCTGAAGGTAATTGGTTGCACCAGAGCTTTTTATGGGCTTCATAACAAAGGGGGTGAATACATACGCACATGCCAATTACTTGAACTAAAGGCTGTAATGTAACAAAATAGGTAAAAAGCCAAGGGGGTGAATACTTTTGCAAGGCACAGAATGGGAGGAGCAGATTCAGTGCACTGCTAGTGTTTCCTGACGTATGGTGCAGGTTCAAATTGTCCAGATGCAATTGCTTTAGCTTAGGTTAAGGAATGTGTTGCCAGGTGGTTATGTTTATTATTTAAAAAGTTAGAGCTATGTATTAGGGATGCTTTGTTGTACAGGACTCTTTGCAACTTCGGGACATTTAGTAAAGTTACTATAATCTATACTGGCTTGGTGCTGCCAAGACCTGCACACTAGAATTTACCAGCACCAAATTGCCTTAAAGCAACGTAACACCAATGACAAGAGATGTATGAAAATATTTTCTGCCCCCCCCCCCATTAAAAACAACTTTGTCTCAAGTGTCTGATTCTAATTGTGCAAAATGTTTACTTTCATATTTATAAATGTAATTTTTATATGCACATTAAGTGTTCCCAACACCAAATTTCACATTGATGATGGCTTTTGCAGTACATTCAGTGCCGTTAAGAAGTACTAGTGCTGCTTAAAACATATATTTTTGTAAAAAGCAATGGAAGATAATTAACCAAGAAGCTTTACAAATCTTATTTATACCATAAATAGCTGTGTATTCTGGGAAATTGATAGATAGAGATTTCTGCTGGGTTTGCTCAGGAGCCATTGCATGCAAATTGACCTCAAGAGATTACTGCAAATAGCAAAGCCTGGGCTGTTTACACAGGGAGAAAAAATGTTGTTCAAATATCCAATTTTGAAAAGTAATTGCCCCACAAACAGCTTTTATTAAGCTACATGGTTATTATAAAAGTCTAAAATAGTAGGGTTTTTGCTGCAAACTATATTTTGTATACAAATACTGAACAAATGTGTTTCCATTCTCTATTTTACAATAATTTATTCATTCTGAATTTTAATTTGAAGGCATCAGGCCCATAGTCATAATATTCATTTAAGTAAGCTGTCATTGTAAAGTTGTATTCTCTGAAAAATACTCTGTTATTGTATTGTCCTATACGAATACTCAGCTTCATAAACAAGGCACTTCTACAAACAGCCGACGCAGTCGCCCCGAAACATCGAGCACCCATCCGCAAGAAAAATTCTGGTTGGTTTAATGGCACGCTTACTCTACTGAAACGGGAACACAGAAGAGCAGAAAGAGCCTGGAGAAGAAACACCACAAAGGAAAATCACACAAACTACAGAATACTCACCAAGAGATATCATAAAGCAATTTTCACAGCAAAAAAAGAACATGTCTCAAACACCCTCTCAAAAGCCTTAAACCGACCACGGGAACTTTTCAAACTAGTCGCCCAGACTATGAACCCCACCTGCCTTGAGCCCCTAGGAAACGAAACTCAAGAATACTGCAACAAATTATCCGATTTTTTCATCAACAAAATAGACAACATTCAGAAAATAATTCAACAAAAAAAACAACAACCAACTCTACTCAACTCAACCCAGGTAAGGAATTTTACATCCACAGCGCACAAGCACCACATTTTTCACTTACCCCGATCACAACGGAGGAAACCAAATATGTCATCAAGAGCCTCTGAGACAGCACCTCGCCAAACTACATCATCCCCACAAAACTCTTGAAAGAATGCTCCGACATTCTGGCCCCCGCTATCACACACCTAGTAAATCAGTCGTTCAAAGAAGGATTGGTTCCGAATTCCCTCAAGCAAGGCATCATCAAACCATTACTAAAGAAACCCAACCTCGACCCCAAAGATCCGAACAATCGCAGACCGGTAACAAGCCTGAACACCATTTCCAAGATCATGGAGAAAGCAGTAGTACAACAGCTTCAACTTCATCTGGACACACACAAGCTCCTGGACCCACTACAATTGGGCTTCCGCCCAGGCCATGGCACAGAAACGGCACTTCTGAAAATATGGGATGACGCCCTAGAAGCAGCGGATGATGGAGAATCGTGTCTTCTGGTATTGCTGGATCTCAGTGCGGCGTACGACACAGTGGACCACAACATGCTTCTCAGCCGCCTCAAGGAAGTGGCAGGAGTTACAGATGGAGATCTGCCATGGTTCGCTTCCTTCTTAGGAAACCGGTCACAAACAGTGAAACTAGGAGCCTTCACTTCGGAAACCCAGGCAATCACTTATGGAGTCCCTCAAGGATCACCATTGTCACCAGTACTGTTCAACATTTACATCCGACCACTCTTCAAAATTATTAGCAAATTGGATCTGTGCTTCCACTCATACGTGGACGACACTCAACTGTACTTCCGGATCACCGGACAAAAAGACCAATACCAGGAACTAGGAAAATGTCTCACATTGATAGATGACTGGATGACCACTAGCTCCCTCAAACTAAATGGATCAAAAACAGAATTACTGCTCCTCGACGCAAACCAAAGCAAAAAGACGAAGACCACTTGGACACCACCAACCATCTTGGGACAGACCATCCTTCCAAGCAACAAAGCCAAAAGCCTCTGAGTAATCTTTGATTCAGAGATGACAATGGAGGCACAAATAGGATCCGTAATCAGCGGATCCCACCATCTCCTTCGCATGCTACGCAGACTCATCCCCTTCATCCCGGAAAAGGAAAAATCGGTAGTAGTAGGAACGATCATCAATTAGCGTCTCGACTATGCAAACTCCCTGTACATAGGATTAGCAGATTGCGCGCCTTCAAATTGTCCAAAACACAGCAGCAAGATTAGTCACCGGAAAGAAACCCTGGGAATCCATCTCCCCATCCCTAAGGATGCTTCATTGGCTCAAGGTAAAAAAGAGGATCACATTCAAGACCCTCTGCCTCACCCACAAATGTACACAAGGAAATGCGCCTCAATACCTTTGTGAGAAAATAGAAAAATACATACCAAATCGCAGCCTTCGATCAACAAACCAAAATCGCCTTCTCATCCCCAAAGCCCGCTACAAATCGAAGGGAGAACGAAGATTCGCAGTACAGGGACCCCGGCTATGGAATGCTCTACCAAACAACATCCGCATGGAAGAAAACCATCAGGCCTTCAGGAAAAAACTCAAGACCCACCTCTTCTAAACATGGCATCCCAACAAGAGCAGTCAAGCGCCTTGAGGCGATTCAGTTCGCAGTTGCAGCGCTATACAAATCATTCATTCATTCATTCATTCATATAATAGAGCAGGGGTGGACATTCCATTTGTGGCCCTTTGTACTAAATGTGAATTGGTTGGGTGCTGGCACCACCATCTTCTGCTATCATAAACCCAGACAGTTCTCATATCTAGAATAGGCAAAATGTGGGATTTATACTCTAACCATATTCCTGGCTTGCAATATTCAAGTGGTTCCAGGCCCTTCCTTCACTCACTGACTGCCACTAAGACACAAGAATGCTTCCCACTTCCACAAGACACGATCTGCTGACTGACTCCAGCAGCATATTATGAACCATGGTCAAAAATCAAAAGGAGGAAAGATGGACTTTTGAGGTGCCAACACAACAATATATATAAAATGTAAGTTTTATTTTAACAAAATTCATAAAATCACAGTTTTAAAGATATATTGACGTATATTGTACATAGCGAACCTACCTTAGATGCCTCCTATGACACCAACTCATAATCATACATATGTGTGTGTGTATATATATATATATATATATATATATATATACAGTGGGTAAAAAGGGTATTGAACATGTCACCATTTTTCTAGGTAAATCTATTTCTAAAGGTGCTATCCATACATGCAAAGAAATACAAATAAGTTCAGAAATTAAGTTATGTGTAATAAAATAGAATGACACAGGGAAAAAGTTTTGAATACACTAACTGAAATGTATTTAATATTGATACAAAATCCTTTGTTGGTAATGACAACTTCAAGAAGCCTTCTGTATGGAGAAACTAGTTGCATGCATTGTTCAGGTGTGATTTTGGCCCATTCTTTCACATAAACAAATCTTCAAGTCTTCAAATCTTGAAGGTTCCACGGGCCTCTTCTATGCACTCTGATCTTTAGTTCTTCCCATAGATGTCAGGTGATTGGCCCATTCTAGCAGCTTTATTTTCTTTCTTTGAAACCAATTGAGAGTTTCCTTGGCTTTGTGTTTGGGATCGTTGTCTTGCTGAAATGTCCACCCTTGTGTTACGCCGAGCGCTCCGGGTGTCCCATCCATCCCGGAGCGCTCATGGCGCCCGTTGTCCTGCAGCGCCTCGGTCAGCTCCTCTGACCGCAGGCGCTGCTCTGCCGATGGGATGCGATCCTCGCAGCGGCCTCCGTCCGCCCGGGGATCGCATCTCTCTCTCCTCACCTGCCCCCGCCTGTTTCTCCCGGGGCGCGCGTCCCCGCTCCCCAGGCGCGCGCGCAACTCGGCCATGTCTTAAAGGGCCAGCGCACAAGTGATTGGTGCCTGGCCCAAATTACTGTTACACCCCAAATTCCTTATAAACCCACTTCCCCTTCCTATCCTGGCCGGATCTTGTGTTGCTGTAGTGCCCAGTGAAAGCGTTTTTGTGTTTTGCTCCTGCTTGTGTATCCAGACCCCTGCTGTTGCCCCTGACTACGAACCATTGCTGCCTGCCCCGACCTTTTGCTACGTTTGACCTCGCCTCTGCTCTATCCCTGTGTACCGTGCCTGTCTCAGCTGTCAGTGGGGTCGAGTTGCTATTGGAGGACACGACCTGGTTGCTACCGCCGCTGCAAGTCCATCCCGCCTTGCGGCGGGCTCTGGTGAAAACCAGTAGCATCATTAGAACCGGTCCTCCAATACAACCCACGCTATCGCCTCATTGACATAGGGGATCCACCTCCCATTTCCCGCCATACCCGGAGCGTAACACCTTGTTTCATCTTTATCATCCTGGTAGAGGGCAGCAGATTTTTCATTTTCCATTTTCCATTTACCATGTACCCAAATAGAATTTAAAAATAGACTCCAAGCAAATAGCTAAATACCTGGTAAAAGTCAGCTGTTTTACCTGCCAAAAAAATTATATTCATGTCTAAGGATGAGTGAACCAGGCAATGCAAGGTTTGCAGGAGGATTGTGAACCCAGCACAAAACGTGAACATAGTTGCATATTTACTGTATGTTGAAAAAAGACACACACCCCCCTAGTTCAACCAACAGAAAAAAAATGAATAAAGCAATAGGAAACCTCTATATATAGAACCGTATACCCAGTTGATCTAGAGAACTTATCAAACCCTATTAATGTCTATAGGAGCTTAACACTGATCATTTATTTATGGCCTTTTTTAAGTTGCTTTTTTTTTCTCAAGCTGTTGTTAAAAAAGTACATAGGCAGCTATCATGGGGGACATGTACCAATTCTAAAAATGTTTAAAAATTAAACGATTTCTTCTAAATGACAGATCCCTGGCCAGCTTCTGTTTGCAAACAAAACAGCCGGGATCTTGAAGTCAGTAACCAAATATGGTTTGTTTTTTTTACAAACAGAAGCTGTCCAGGGATCTGTCAATGGTAGATCATTGAGCAACGTGTCATCGTTATTAATGCTGGATCTACCATGCTGAATGACAGAATTTACACTCAATTTACATTGCATTTCAAAGGTAAAAAGCACAGTTTTACAAATTTGATGTGTGTTAGTAAAACTGTAGAAATCATTGCAACTTAGTGTATCTGTGTGAATATTTATCCTTTTTTATTTAAAGAGTAACTCCACTTTTGTTGAGAAAAAACATTCCCCTCTGGGTGATCTATGCACATTGCAAGGATATTGACAAACTTCCTACCTTTTGTTACTCTGAAGGAATCCCTGTGTGTCTGTCATTGTCAATGTGGGAAAGTGAATCTAATGGGAGTGGTTTATTAATTATCAACCAGCTGCTTCACCTGCAAATCTCTAATGAGGAAAGCTGCTGGGCCTGCATCCCTTTTAGATGTGATTTCTTATTGGGAGTATCCCACCAAAAATTACATTTTTGTTACAGGGGATGTCTGAAATATGACTTGTATTATAGTGCAGACTTCAGGGGAAAACAGTGAGCCAATCACACAAGCAGGAAATGACATATTAGGGGGATGTTCTGTACACATTCTGTGTACTGAACACCTCCAGGTAGCCATATTGGATTGCATTTCACAGAAAATTACAGAGCTGGAGATTGAAAGGGAAAGGTCATTTTTAATAACATTCAAATACAATATGACTTGTGTTGCAATTGTATATGCTATATCATTTTTTTTTTTATTTGCAATTTTTTTTTCCACAGAAGTTTAAGGACAAATTGGGCCTTCATTCGGTGGTGAATAGAAATAGATATCTCCTGATGTTTTTTGTTTTTTTTTGTTATTCTTAAAGGAAAGCTGGCTCATAATAGTTAAAAATCCAACATCACAAATTTTCCATACTGTCATTTGTGTCAATGGTCTTAATTCACAAAACATTAGCGTTTTAGACTTTTAGATCAGCAGTGAATTAGCTCATAGCGTTTTTAAAACAAGATTTTTGCTAAAAAATTCTACTAAAATACGTCATGTGCTATTTTTTGAAGTGGTGTGGTGTTTTAGTAGGTAAAACTCACAGTATTTTAACGCAGGCACCCACCAGTGTCCTTAACAATCAGGGAAAAATCAGGCTGTTAAGGCGTCGGCACCCTTTGGCGTCCTTAAGAGCCAGTGAATAACTGGTTGTTAAGGAGCCTGCACCCGCTGTGTCCTTAACAACAATGACTCATCTGCAGGATTCCCTAATGACAGCAGAATGTACATAATGGAAGAGCTGGTATTAAAAAAATTAAGAAAACAATGAGGCCCCCCACCGCAATCCATACCAGGTTCGTCGGGTCATTGCCCAAAAATGGCCAATGTAAAAAAAACAGGGCCATTTTTTGACAAGATCTTTATTAAAGATTTCTAAATAAATAAATGTTGCCGAAGTACATCCAGTGTCAATCACAATGAATGCTGCCCACCAACTCGCAATGAAAAAAAAAAAGTCTGCACCCCACATTTGGTTTATGGCAACTGACAGATCTGCCGTTTAAATTAACTAAGGGGGGTCACCCGGTAATGTCAATGGGTGATTCAGGGGCTTCTGACATCGTTGACCCAACACGCCCGGTCGATAACATCGCCTCCTTAACAACCAGCTGAAATGTTATACATTGCATGCCTGGACCACTACTTCTTTACTGCATGTATTCATTTATTTTAGTGAATTGCCCTTAACGCTGTTTTATGGGGTATTTACTGTGTTTTTGCTTTTTGAGGTAAATAGCGCATAAAGGGATAATGAATTGACATTTTCAGTATAGCATGCTATATTTGGGAAAATTGTGTCACATGACCCAAATACTGCATGCAGTATGCTTTTGTAAATTGAGCCCAATATCACATGTGTATGTTGTTTTATATGTGTACCCGTATCCTATCTAAAACACATTGACACTAATGCCCCGTACACATGGTCGGATTTTCCGACGGAAAATGTCCTATCGGACCATGTTGTCGGAAATTCCAACCGTGTGTGGGCTCCATCGGACTTTTTCCGCCGGAATTTCCGACAGAAAAAGTTTGAGATCCTGCTCTCAAATTTTCCAACAAGGAAGTCCTATCGGACTTTTTCTGATCGTGTGTAGGGAATTCCGCCGGACAAAGTGCCACGCATGCTCAGATCACATTACAAGACCAAAGCTATTGGCTACTAGCCTGTACATAGTCCCGTCGTACGCAACGAACATCACCACGTTCAGGATGATCGTATTTTCCGACAACTTTGTCCGACCGTGTGTATGCAACACCAGTGTCGGACAAAATCTGTCGGAAAAAATCGACGCATTTTGTGGTCGGAATTTCCGACCGTGTGTACGGGGCATAACACTAAATAAAAAGTCTTTCTTTTTTAAATTCTACCAAAATCACCACCCTGACCTTGACCCTGACATTAGCTTAGATAAGTGGTCTCCAAACTACAGCCCGGGTGCCAGATGCAACCCTTTTTTTGCTTTTATCTGGCCCTTGGGGCACTATTTTACCCACTGATACCAACAATGGGGCATAATCCCCCTCCCCACTGAGACCAGTTAAGGGGCATAATTCCTTCCAATGACACCAAAAATGGGGCACAACTTCTGCCACTGACACCAATGAATGAGCACTATTCCTCCCAATGACCCCTACAATTGGGCCCATTGACACCAACGATGGGGCCCAAAGATGGGCATTGTTTTGTTCCTGCTGACGTTGGGATCTTTTCTACTCACAATGGCAACAGTCCGGCCCTCTAAGGTCTAAGGGAAAGTAAACGGACCCCCTTTTAGAAAGTTGGAGACCTCTGGCCTAGATCAAGCCCTGCTCTAGTGATTTTATCTTTATTTATTCATCTTTTTACACACAGACCTTTTTTTGTTTATATTCTTCTCCTCTGGTTACAATAAAAAAAAAAACTACAATGTATCTTTCTCTTTAGGGCAGGTACACACCAAAACGTGGTGCAGGAAAGGTGTGTTTTATGTGTTGCTGTGGGTGCCAAGACATTGTTAATGGCACCCCAATCACAGATTGCAATTGCAGTGCGTTTGTGGATGCCAGATTACATGGTACTGCAGTTCTATTCAATTTGGTGTAGCGTGTTCGTCAATAGTAGTGCATGCACTACTTTTGTGTGTTACACTGTGGACTGTGTTCCTATGCAATTTTGGTGTAAACAGGCCCTCATTCAGAGAAGAAAGAGAGTAGGGGTGGATTTTACAGCTAGTGATCACTGTGAAAAAGTTATTTATTTAAAAAAAAAAAGTAAACAATGTTCCTGATGGGAATCCAACATCAGTCACGTTGTAAAATGATGTAGAACCTCATAAGTCACGAAGACCCGCCACCCGATGATGTTTTCACACTGTCATGAACCACAGCCTGACAATATTGACCCATCCCATTACCAATCAGAAATGATTGACCCTCACTTGATGGCTGTATGTAAACAAACTGGCTGGGGACCCTTCATTGGTCAAATATGGGATCTGTTAAAGTTATTGTACAGTGCCTTGAAAAAGTATTCATACCCCTTGACATCTTCCATATTTTGTCATGTTACAACCAAAAAAGTAAACTTATTTAATTGTGATTTTATGTGATAGACCAACACAAAGTGGCACATAATTGTGAAGTGGAAGGAAAGTGATAAATGGTTTTCTAAATCTTTTACAAAGAAATATGTGAAAAGTGTGGCATGAATTTGTTTTCATGCAATAGTCAGTTTGCTGCAATTACAGCTGCAAGTGTTTTTGGGTATGTCTCTACCAGCTTTGCACATCTAGAGAGTGAGATTTTTACCTATTATTCTTTTCAAAGTAGCTCAAGCTCTGTCAGATTGGATGAATAGCTTCTGTGAATAGCAATTTTCAAGTCTTGCCACAGATTCTCAATTGGATTTAGGTCTGGTCTTTAGGCCATTCTAACACATGAATATGCTTTGATCTAAACCATTATATTGTAGCTCTGGCTGTATGTTTAGGGTCGTGGTCCTGCTGGAAGGTGAACCTCTGCCCCAGTCTCAAGTCCTTTGCAGACTCTAACAGATTTTCTTCTAAGATTGTCTTGTATTTGGCTCCATCCATCTTCCCATGAACTCTGACCAGCTTCCTTGTCCCTGCTGAAGAAAAGCATCCCACAACATGATGCTGCCACCACTATGTTTCACGGTGGGGATGGTGTATTTAGGGTGATGTGCAGTGTTAGTTTTCCGCCACACATAGCATTTTGCTTTTAGGCCAAAAAGTTAAATTGTCTCATTTGACCAGAGCACCCTTATCCACATGTTTGCTGTGGCTTCTCGCAAACTGCAAATGGGACTTCTTATGGCTTTCTTTCAACAATGGTTTTCTTCTTGCCACTCCTACATAAAGGCCAGATTTGTGGAGTGCACAACTAATAGTTGTCCTGTGGACAGATTCTCCCACCTGAGCTGTGGATCTCTGCAGCTCCTCCAGAGTTACCATGGGCCTCTTGGCTGCTTCTTTGATTAATGCTCTCCTTGCCCAGCCTGCCAGTTTAGGTGGATGACCATGTCTTGGTAGGTTTGCAGTTGTGCCATACTCTTTCTATTTTCAGATGATGGATTGAACAGTGCTCTGTGAGATGTTCAAAGCTTGGGATATCTTTTTAAACACAGATGGAATCTCATTACTAATTAGGTGACTGAAGGCAATTGGTTCTACTAGCTTTTAGTTAGGGGTATCACAGTAAAGTATTATTTTCACATAATTATTTGTAAAAAAAATTTGAAAACCATTTATCATTTCCTTCCATTCCACGATTATGTGCCACTTTGTGTTGATCTATCACATAAAATCCCAATAAAATACATTTATGTTTTTGGTTGTAACATGACAAAGTTTGGAAAATTTCAAGGGGTAGGAATACTTTTGCAAGGCACTGTAAACAACCACCTTGAACTCGGATAGGGAATGGAAAAATTATGGGATGCCCACTTGACTTCACCCGAGCCCCAGACCCAGGGCCACCCCCGCAGACTAGGGGCGTCATGAGAGGGCCTCCAACAGACTCTTCAGCGCTCCAGATCCATCTTCCACCTGACTGCCCCTGCTGGCATGACTCATGTCTATTTATGAGGTGAATCTGCTCCCTGCCAGCCCATTTGCTGAAGATTAGCTGAGACCCTCATAAATATGGATGACAGCCTCTCCTAGCTTCTACCCACTATATTTGGAAGCTTCTCCAAGTTCCTGAAACAGAGGAAGGCATCAGAAAAGCTGTCAGATGAGTCATCCAGCCTCCCTGAATTACTTAACCCTGACCCAAATTCAGCCCAGGCCTGGCTCTCAGCCAAGCCAATTCACCTACACTAACAACTAAACTATATACACCTAGCACACTAGCTAGAGGGTGCTACATACCTGTTTGCCCATTTTTAGAAGTGATCACTTAACCTCAGTTCTCAGCTGCCTAAGAGCTGAGGGGGGGGGGGGGGGGGGGGAAGCAGCAGCACACTGAGCTTCCCAGTGAATGGCTGTGCAGCAGGGGGGGTTCTTAATAGGAAAGCACAAGGACTGGCAGGAACACCAGGGATTTTACACAAAGGAAACCATACAAAGAGAACAGGAGACTTTCTCATACAATACATGGTACAGTAGGCACGCTTTAAGCTGTTACCACTGCACTAACGCTAATGTTACTGGGGATTTAGGTACACCTGGGGTTCAGGCAGATGAATTGGCCAAATATGACCAGTTTGTTTGTCTGTTTGCTGCACTGCAAACAGGCAGGGGCATTCATAAGGGCACCTCTCTCCTGCCACCCCCTCTAGCACCAATAGATAGATTCATGGCCACCGCTGCCACCCCCTATTTAGGCACCTGGCCCCTTTTTCGGGCATCAGGCGCCTAAATTACAGCGGCAGTTTTTTTTTTAAGCATCTGATTAGAGCCATAGGCTCTAATAGGCGTCAAAAAAGGTGACCTGCGAGCACCTGCGTGCGCCTAACACTAAATCGCTTCTCTGCCAATCAGGTGCTCAGATCTGTTACCGTCACCCGATTGGCTGAAACGACAGGTTCTGTGATTGGATGCCTATCAGGCGTCCAATCATAGCAGAGGACGGGAAGAGAGGAGGGGAGAAGTCATCGAGGAGCATCGAGGAGCTGTCCCACCAAGTAAGTGTAAGACGGCGGGCGGGGGGCACAGTGGGAGCATTTGATGGGGCACAGTGGGAGCATTTGATGGGCACAGTGGCTGCTTTTGATGGGCACAGTGGCTGTGTTTTTGGGCACAGTGGGTGAGTTTGATGGGCACAGTGGGTGAGTTTGATGGGCACAGTGGCTGCGTTTGATGGGCACAGTGGCTGTGTTTCATGTGCACAGTGGCTGCATTTGATGGCACGTGGTGGCAATTGATGGGCACAGTGGCTACTTTTGATGGCACAGTGGCTGTGTTTGATGGCACAGTGGCTGCACTTGATGGCACAGTGGCTGCGTTTGATGGCACTGACATACAGCACAGCCCGTCTAGCAGAGTAGGGAACCTGTTCTTTCTCCACTGCAGTTTCACTTTTACTTTTAGGTCTCCTCTCCACCCTCAGCCTTTAACTGGACAGTCAAAGGAAAAGCAACACACTGATGAGCTTATCGCAGCACATCTAATTGGTTCATTGTGATTCTTCTCCCTCCCATTCCCTCTGCTGTACAGGGTCTGCAACAAGCTGATACCAAGTAAAATCATACACCGGGGAACGTAGGACCATGTGGAGATATTTCAACAAATATTAAACTCCACTTTTTGTTTTTGAGAGTTTCTTCCTTAAACACTCTAGCACCATTAAACAAATATCCCTGCTTGTTCTTCTATTTTCTGTGTTGTCTTCCAAAAATGATTGATGTCCTTGATATTAACTTAATTTTACATTAGGTTACTGCTGCTGTTCTACATAATCTCTGAAAAATTTTGAATAATTTTCTGCTGACTTTCAGTGCTTCATTTCAGCTACGAGCGCATCTATATGAAATTATGCATTATCACAGCTTCTCTAAAAAGTACAGAATACTTTTTTTTTAATTGTTGCCTAGCAACAAGTCCTTTGTTCTACCAGCATTATAAACTTCAGGAGCACAGGAAAGTAGAACATTTGTTATTAACATAATACGTCAACCTGAGGGTTCTCTCTCTGTGAAAAAAAAATAAAAAATAAGATCCTGCATATGTTCATTTTAAAGATCTAATTTTTATGTTCTATATTTTTCCAGGTCAACAGTTTCCACCGCTTACTTATCTTGCAGATATAATGGCAAAACTTTTGTGTACTGCCAGTCTGCATTCATTTATAATCGAAATGGTGTTAAATGTTCTGATTTAACAGTTTGCATGGATTTAGCAATTTCTATTTAGCAAAGTCTATTGTCTGGTAAATATAATGATGAGCTGTTTTTTAAGTCAGCATCCCAGCTGTTAAAATTAACATAGTAAAGGAAGAAAGACAGTAAAAATCAATATTTAGTGCATTTATCAAACACATATTGTTTATTTTAACCTAAAAGTGCTGAGTAAAATGGTTAATTTTTATACAAACTTACCCTTACATTAGTCTCATATCTTCTTATTATTCTCATATCTCTTCCCATCTACAGTATAAAGCAAAATCGGATTAAAAAAAAACAAAAAGACTTTCCATTGACACCACACAAAAAGCTCCTGCAGATCCTAGGATATCAAGTCTTTTGTCCTATACAGCATTCTATTCTTGCCTACTAAACATTGCTTGAATTTAAAGATCAAAGCGCCACACTGAAGTTTTATAATCCAAAATATAGTTTTATTTCAAACATATAACATGTGAAACAGCCAACGCTTTTTGGGGATCACGCAACACACCCTTCATCAGGGCTTAAGAAAATATGGAGACAGCTCCTTTCCAGACCAAACGTCTCCCTGAGCACCACAATCGATCGGTAATGCCGGAAATAAGTCAGCACCGGCACAAGGTGAGACATTCAACACTGGAGTGTCCACGGCCATTGGAGCCAACACTCTAACTCTTTCCTACACAAAAAAACAGGGGAACCCCCTGGCTCCCCTGATTCAAAAGCCACCATAAACATACATGATCCTCCCTCTCCACAATTTAATGCAATTAACCTTTCATCTCACTCCCTCACGGCAGATGAAACTCTAGTTTTGTCCAAAGGACTCATGTTTTGCCCCAATCACAAGTTGGATAAGTTTGAAGTGATTAAAGATTTACACTTATACACACACAAGCCTCTATTGAGAAGCATGTTTGATAAAGAAAAAACAGGATCCGAAGGGTGTCGTACCTTCAGTGAACGACGTGCACTGGCAAATCTTAACACCCCGTTAGAGGAAAGCAACTCTAGAGATTTGATTGACACTATCGATCTGGAATCCCTATTAAAACAGGTAGATGACCCATCCACCAACACCATCACCATCACTACAAGTATTAAGTCATCATTAAAGAAAAAATCAGACATGTATACTGCCCCTAGTTCCAATCATGGAATAGCTACTTTTCTGAAACTAACCTGTTTAAACCTGATTACTAACGTAAAGCCTTGAACTCGTCCAATCACTCAAGGAATCTTACTGCGAGCGAAAGGACAGTCTTAAAAAAACTGTCCAGTAACCACAATATAATCAGCAAGCCCTCATATAAAGGGGGCAACATTGTCCTTATGGACAATGAAAAATATGTACAGATGTGTACCAAAATTTTGAGCCACACTGACTGGTATCGACCAGTAAGGACAGCAATCATTGATACCTTCAATTAGGAGTTCTACTTGTTTGTTGACAATGCATTTTATAATAATGTAATTTCCAAACAATTATAGAACTTTGTTCGTACTCCTTTTCCTAGAATGGACACTTTTTACTCGCTCCCAAAAATCCATAAAAACAAATTGTATCCCCCAAGCAGGCCCATTATATCGGGTAGTGGTGTCATTACAGAGAACCTGTCCAGAGTGGTGGACGAACACCTTAAGCCCTTTGTCCTTGCCCTACCCTCATATGTTCATGATACAATTCACCTTCTACAAATAATTGAGGGCGTCCATGTGTCTGGTGGCTCAATTTTGGCCACCATAGACGTGTAGGCCCTCTACAGTTCAATACCGCATTCTAGAGGACTTGCATGCATTCGCAGAGTGCTATCCCAAATCAGCCACCATGAGGAATCTTTCAATGAGTTTATACTACTCTCTCTTGAATATATACTCAAGCACAATGTTTTTTCATTTGATGGCCAATATTTCCTCCAGGTGCAGGAAGTAGCCATGGGCACTTGTTGTGCCCCTGGCTACGCCAACCTGTACCTGGGAGAATGGGTACGCACTATCTTTGAAGATGAGGGTCTCTCTTTGTACCTGTGCCACATCGTTATGTGGCACAGGTAAACAGATGACATATTCATTCTTTGGGATGGACCTGAGGAACTACTGTGTGAGTGCTTGGCTACCCTGAACCACAACAAGTTTAAATTAAAATTCACAATGTCCTTAAGTACCTCCAAAGTAACCTTTTTTGAATGTTGAAATCTATAAAGACACTGAAAATATTCTCTCCTGCAAGCTGTTCAGGAAGACAACTGCAGAGAACACCATCTTACACTCCTCCAGCTTTCACCCTAGGCCCTTAGTCAACTCAATACCTTACAGCCAATATCTGCAAATAAAAATGCAATTGCTGTAATGATGTGGACTATAAACAGGAGGCAAAGGGCCTAAAACGACATCTGCTAGAGAGAGGCTGCAGTCATAAATGCCTTAAAAAGGCATTTAATCATGTAGACACTAAAAACAGACACAACCTTTTATTCTCCAAAAAGGACAAACCCACCAATAAAAAGGGTACAAGGATCATCACTACATACTCCAATGATCACCTTAAAGTCAAATTTTATTTGGTAAATACTGGCATCTCCTGACCTCAGATCCTAGTGTGGGACCATTTGTACCACCTGTCCCTTTAGTCACCTACAGACGTGCTACTTCTGTGGGTGACATGTTGGTTAAAAGTGAATTTCAGGGTTCCACTCAAGGTGATCCGTGTTAACTTTTTGGCACATTTCCCTGTGGATCTTGTGCCCATTGTAGATACATGGACTCTAGAAAAAATGGCTCATGAGGAGGAGATCTCAACAAGCTCTTCCTACAGTGTGAGCTGGGGTGGATCTCGGATCTGAATGCCACTTCTCCAAGAGGCCTCAATGAAGCCCTTTCTACAGGGCTTCTCCTCTGCAGGCTTTGAGAGAGACATGTGACCTCATGGTCTTAATGTCACTTGGCAGATTCACACTTGTAGACATATTGTCAACCCACTTAGTCATGCACATGGTTTAGAACAGAAACAAGCTTTATTAGTGGGCGATAGGGGAATACTCTGATGTAGAGGGTGATGGAGAGTTTTCTCCCTCCCCTTCCACCCCCCCTTCTCTTTTCGTCCACCTATTATCCCTATGTACCATTATCATGGGCTCTCCTGTATAATTTCTGACTATCCCTGTCTTTTGGATATGTATCTCTCAAACCATTTATGTTTAATATACATGATAAAGTGATTTCCCAACAAGTTATGCATTTGTCATCAATATTATTGACATGTTCTGGAGACTCATTGTAAAGTGACTACTTTTTATCAGTTGTGTTGCCTCTCGGACACTGAGGCTTCCTGGCACGCTGGGGCCCCCCTGGTGCTTTTTGCATCTCGGGGCATCCCTTTGGGCTCAGTCCTCGCTGCTATGGATCGGTGTCTCATGCAGATCCGCGCATGCGTAGAATGGTCCTCTCCAACTGACCTGAGACGTACCGCCCACTCAGCGTGTCATTGCGCCGTGTGCACGGTTACGCCGGACTCGCTTGTGCCGGGGGATCATCTGGCAGATGAGTCCAAGCACACACCTGGTATACAGGTGATCTGTAAAACTTATCACCTGTGGTGGGCCCCCCAATCACCTGACACCTACCAGCTCGATCTATTGGACCATGTCCGCACTCTGGATGTACACTATATGCCCTTCCGCCATTATAAGCCAGGTAAGCTTAGACCTTGGTTGCTGCACAGCCAGGACTACACAACGTCCCAAATTAGATATATCTACACCAAACGGCAGTTATAGGTAAGTGTCTTTGTGGATCCTGTGTCCCACTGCCCTTATTACTGCCAGGATATCATGCTGCATGGGTCATTTGACCCGCTGGGAGTGGGAGGCCTATACTATGGAACTCCTTAAGGTGATGCATCCCAATGCATGCATCTGCATGATATGGCGATGCATGTATACACCTTATATTATTATATATATTTTCTAGCTTCTCCTCTGTGTTTACTATGTCATGCTTCTTACATAGACATATTTTATGTGCTAGATCCATCTCCAAATCTTGGTCTATCCTTGTGGGTGTCCTTTGTCGGCAGAAATGCTTCATGCTCCACTCACGTCACACAATATATTCTAACCGATTTGGCACGGGGAACTGTGCATCATCGTGCTTTGGGGACATATATTCAGCCCTCCAGTTACAACCTAGAGTATTCCACTCTGCAATGGAACAGCCTGGAGATGAAAGCCCTTCCACTGTGTGAACCCTGATGTGTACCTTGGTTCACAAAAGATAGTCACGCTGTGAGTATTATCTGCTTTTATTGCCTGCCATCTCTATATGCCATGCTGTTACCTACTGTGTTCTTATATTTGCATATTTGTTTATACCATACTCTTTTTGATATTTCTGCTGTTCTATTACCAGACAAAACAGCTTGTCTCAAATCAGCCCCTGGAGAAGGAATTAATTATCCATACATATATTCTGAAATATGTTGGGACTCCTGTGTATACGCACCTCATTTGGCCTCTTATCATAAGATCAACTGTGCGTCTCAGAATCTAGCTGTTATGTAACTTTTCAGTCTGTCTACCTGTTTTGTTTTTAGGTTTATATACCTTTGTGCATTATTTCTTTTACTGCTTTGTACTTAATACATTTTGTATATTTTTTTTTATACGTTTCTTATTCCTCTTTCTGGTTTTTACCCTTTGCCCATAAAATCCCCGCAGCACCCCCTTTTTACATTTTCCACTTTCGAATTGGGATGTGGCGAAGGTTTCCATCACTATATCTATAGGTGGTTTTCTCTTATATATTTTTCCAGTGATGTGCATCAGAGCATTGGCTCTCCCGTGTCTCTCTTCCCTCATTGGCTCCTGCTGCTGTCAATCACAGCCAGTGAGCCAATGAGGAGAGAGCAGGGGGTGGGCCCAAGCCGTGCTCCATGTGTGAATGGATAATGTCTATTCACAGGAGCATGGCTTAAAGCGGGATTCCACCCTAAAGTTGAACTCCCCCTTTTCGGAACCCCCCCCCTCCGGTGTCACATTTGGCACCTTTCAGGGGGGAGGGTGGTGCAGATACCTGTCTAAGACAGGCATCTGCACCCACTTCCCGGCATAAACTCCCACGGGAGTTTACGCAACTTCCTGTCCCAGCGCGCTGTCTGCCGGGACACAAACGTGTCCCGGCAGACAGCGCTGAAGATTCTCATTGCGCCGCGTGACTCGCGCATGCGCAGTAGGGAACCGGTAAGTGAAGCCGCAGGCTTTACTTCCTGATTCCCTCACCGAGAATGGCGCCGGCAACAGCAGAGAGCTGAGCGATCGATCGGCCTCTGCTGCCGACATCGTTGGAACTGGGGGACAGGTAGGTGTCCATTTTTTAAAAGTCAGCAGCTGCAGTATTTGTAGCTGCTGGCTTTTAAAAAAAAAATTTCAGGTACAGTCCCGCTTTGAGAGCAAGCCTGCTTAAGTGGCTCTATAGCAAGTGGCTTGCTATTGGGGGCACTCGACAAGGGGACAATCGCCAAGACAGTTAGCGGGGGACCCAAATAGTAAAGGATCGGGGCTGCTCTGTGCAAAACCATTGCACAAAGCAGGTAAGTATGGCATGTTTGTTTATTTAAAAAAAAAAAAAACCTAGAGTCACTTTAAAATTTGAATAATAAAAAGAACTAGTAATGTTCAGCAGCTGGCTTAGGCTACCTGATAAAGGGGGCGTTGTGTGGCCCTTAAACACGTTAGCTGTTGCACCTATTACATTTTTGGAATAAAACTATAATTTGGACTAATACTTCTGTGTGGCACTTTGATCTTTAGAGTCAAATATTACTTTTACATCCCAATGTTTCTGTGGCAGTTTCTCGTTGAATAAAATCATCCTACATATAACCCATATGACCCACTGGGACACCATCAGTATAGTTGTGATGAATGAATTCAGGTACTAAAGCACTATTCGACTAAGGTTTTAAAAGTTTCAATTGGAAATGGATGGAAAGAAGAAATAGATCCCACTAGGAATTCATTTTACCATTCTTTGAGTTAAAGTGGTGAACTGGTTATTCATTTGCTTTTCTAACACATCTGGATGGACTGTGAGCGCAATGCTCTGCACTTCTAGTCCACCTTTTTTGAAGCCTATTGGAGCCTATGGTGCTTCAAAAATACACCCCCGCCGCTGGAATTCAGGAGCCCGGCGCCCGAAAAGGGTCCGGACGCCTGAATAGGGGGTGTGAGCGGCAGCCATGGATAGATTACTGCTATGCTATTGCGCCCTAATGGAAGGGCCACCCATGGCACAGACTAATATTCTGTGCATCAAAATGATGATGGGGAATAGTTTTTGGACCCTGAGGTTATCTA
This sequence comes from Lithobates sylvaticus, assembly GCA_028564925.1. Taxonomy (NCBI): domain Eukaryota; kingdom Metazoa; phylum Chordata; class Amphibia; order Anura; family Ranidae; genus Lithobates; species Lithobates sylvaticus. The sequence goes on along the minus strand of CM053038.1, from coordinate 83,564,768 downwards.
TGAATCGTTTGTGCAATACTACAGTCTCCTGTATGCACTTTATACCCCACTACAATTACTAAGAAATGAAACCGCTTCTCTCCTTTCCTATAAATTCACTGTCGGAGGAGGACAGGGCATTTCTGGATTCTGATTTTACTAGGGAGGAATTTTCAAGGCAATCAGGTCCTTTCCTGCTAATTATTCAGTGAGCCCAGACAGTTTCCCAGCAGAATGGTAAAGGGCACATGCTGAGATTCTGGTCCCTAGAATGCATTCACTTTATAAACATGGCCTAGTTTTCTCTGCTCTCCCTGAGTCCATGTTTGATGCACATGTGATGCTTTTGCCCAAACCAGGTGAAGATCCCATGGATCACATCGACCAATTGCTTTAATAAATATGGATCTCAAAATCCTGACTGACCAGGATTTTGGACACCCGATTATCCCAGGTAGTAATATTATTGGTCACAATTGACCAGACAGGATTTATGCCCCAAAAGTCAACAGATACTAATCTCAGAAAACTTTTCTTTCATCTTTAGATTTCACACACATTTTTTACAACTAAGGATTCGGACTATATGGCCCTAAGATTATTGTCTATGTTCTCTATGCTGAAACCAAAAATTGAGGCCTGGAAACACTTACAATTGTCCCTAATTGGCAGGATTAATCTCTTGGAAGTGAAAATCTTAACAGTTTTTCTATATTTTCTGAGCTAAGTCCCTGTGTGGGTACATCATTCTTATTTCAAAAAGGTTAATAGGTTATTTTGCACCTTAATTTTTCCATCCTCCCACCCCTGTATTGGACTCAGGGCCTTACAGGAACCTATGAAGCGGCCTGGCACTACCTGATCTTTGCAAGTATTTCTTGGCAGGTTATATCGTCTTTTCTTGGAGATGGTTGATGGGGGATGATAATTATGATGCTACAGTATTGAAAGCCGCCCTAACAGGATCTAATGAAGGCTTAAAATATCTGTCCTATAGGGGACCTCAGGTACCGCATTGCGTCACTGGCTCAATAAAACTCACCATAAAACCATGGGGTCAGGCTCACAAAATACTGTACCCGACAGGACCTGGAATCTCACCCTATTCCCTACTGTGGCTGAACCCACAACTTTTCCATTTTCTGGAACTGTCGGATCCAGCTATATTGGCAAATGTGACTTTGGCAGGTAAACTTTTGATAGTTAACAAATCAAAGGGTAAATACACACTCCCTGTTGTGATTTTCTGGTCTTGCACATCTGGATTTTGGGGCCAGTCTGGTGAATTAAACATTTATTACAATGCCCCCAGGATACCTAGAGCATATTTTATAAAGTGGTAGCACAGCACAGTTTTTTTCCTTTCAGAAACTTTGTCTCTGATTTAAAAAATTGGAACGAGCTATTGGAAGGGAGGTGGAAAACTGGGGGAATCACTGTGTGTACACATTTCATCTTAAGCTACTGGGCTCTGTAAGCAGCAGGCTTTTAGGGGAGATAAGGTGTCATTAGAAATCCTTTTAATCAGAGAGGAGTTCTATCTGCTGGCCTGGTTATACAAGATTTGTATTTTTTTTAATTTGTAATTTTTAGCCTTGCCAATAATAATTAAAAAATCTATATTAAACCCACCATACATTCCCAGCAGATGCCAAATCAGTGAGCAGGATTGTAGGACCACATTTTGCTAAATGCCAGCATACAGGTTTAGGGTTAGGGGCTCATCTCTTAATATATAATCCCAACTGAGAGAAATCATTTGGTATGTGGAGAAGAGGAAAAAAGGTAAAATCTTTCAACACAGAAACAGGTAAAAATATTGAAGGCAGTTAGATTAGGAAAAATTTGATCAATCAAAAATAATTTATAGTTGGAATTATTGTAAATACAGCATTTATGCAACTGTATACTATGACCTTGGGTAGACTAGACAGTTATATAACTGTTTTATTGAATACATTTATATCCTCATTAATTTGCCGACATCAGGTTGCTTTTGTGTGAGGTCGAAAAACTGAGGATCCAATTCATTATATAATACAATACAAAGAATAATATTAAACAAGATCAAGGGAAAGTCTATCTCATTAGATGAAGCACAAGCATTCAAATCAGTGCACTGGGGATATTGAAATGCTACATTGTAGAAGTTTCCGTTTAATTAATTGACTTACTATATTCATGTTACTTTATAGTCTAACCTATGGTGAAAGTTTTTTTTTTTTTGGCTTTGTTCCTAATTTTAGATACTTTATTTATGATGACTTAGCCCCTGACTTTATAGATTTCAATATTTTTTATTGAAGTAACAAGATATTGCTGTACAAGGCACATTATTAGAATAGTGCAAATAAAAGTTAACATTTTTGCAAATACAAAAATGCCTTTCCCTCAAAAAGCCAACAATTATAAGACATCTTAACATCAAATAACGAGATCTCAACATTAAATTATCTCAGGTGAGAGTACCAGCAGAAATAACTTAGATGAGGATGAAAATCATTAACAAAAGGGCGCGAGGAGTACACATCCGACCCACTAGGGGCCAATTGTGTAGTGTCCCAATGAGCAATATTTGAGCCCCTGAATTTATATACTGTATGTCTTGGATACTTCAGTAGTGAGACCTCCCTGTCATTCCTGCCTATGTCTGTCTACCACCTGGAAGATTGTTGTTGCACTCTGCAGAGCTAATAATAAATTATTTCAACAGGTAGCATGGAAATACCACATTATTGCCACAGCAAGTATGCCGACACCAAGGGGTATAAGAACAGCATCTACCCCATTCATGGAAGTACTGGGCATTTCACCTGGTGAGCGAATGAGATAGCAGGGGAGCAAACACAAAGTAGGTATAAGCAGGGGGCAATGGTGGATATTAAATGAAATGCAACCTTTGCCATAAATGGGCAAAGTACAGGCTCACTTTAAAGCCCAACTGTGGTTTAATTTTTTTTAAATCCATTTTCTAACTCTTTAAAATATTTAAAAAATCCAGCTCTGGGTACAATACTTAGTGCTTCATGGTCCAATGCCAATCCTATTGAGTTGGATGACACAACATTGTTCAACTCACACTTCCTATGTGTGTAGGGGATCATGAACCCACCCATTGGGGGTCATCATCATGATACCCTGCACTCACAGAACAATGATGCAAAGAACAGCACCAAGATCATTATGTTCAAGATGCTCCCTGCATCACTGAAGACCATCAAAGGACAAGAAGATAGGGGGAAGAGGACCCCGAGTGTCACAAAAACAGCCACAAGACATCTAAAAAAAGTAAATATACAAAAATGTACCTAAAAAATTACAAGCAGGGTGAATCTCTTTGGGAAGAAGGACTAAGGAAGGGGGAGGGGGAATTGAATTGGGCTTTAAGCCAACCTTTACTCAGCACTCTTTTGGACAAAATAGGATTCAGCAATGTACTGTACTTTTGGTGGAAGAAATAATTTGAAGAATTGAATAATTCACTGTACATAAACATAAGATGATATAACATAGGTTATGTCCCTTTGCAGTCCTGACCAATGCTAGATTTATATTGCTGACCACGTTTTTGTTCCACTTTAGAGCTAGGAAGCAATTGACTGTGTGAGATATTTACATGGCACAAAAGCTGAGAGAAGTGGATTTATCCAGAGGTCCCCTAGGGAATTACCCTACGTTGGCTTAGTATAAAACCAATAGATTATGCTATGCTGCGCTAATGTCAATCTGTGACACAAATCCCTGATTACAGGCTGCTCCTCTTCTTGAGTTTGCAAAATCATTACAAGTTACCACACATTCTGTAATACATACATTGTGCTGGGACTTTTTGACTGTCCATCTCAGCAGTGAGTTCAGTTTATCATGGACTTTGGGCTGTTTTTCGTCTTAATAGATCATACACAAGGGTCATTGTACACAGGAATTTGTGTTTTGCTTCTAGAATAAGTTTGAGTGACTGTTTGAATTTTAAATTGGATCTTATGCAAATTCTTTGAATATTGCTCATATGATGGTGACAGATAAACAATGCTTTCAGGTACAGGAAATGTTCATATGTAATAGGTGTGATCATTTGAAAATCTTAAACCTTTATTGAGTCCAAAAGAATGGCTTCCACTGCTATTCAGCCTTCTGAAAAAAAGTCTAAGGAGTTGAAAAAACTGAAATGGACTTACTATGTTGCTGTGCCGATCTTTCTTTTAGCATTCTAACATCCCTATGTTCCCTTTTGGAGCCCGATTATTTGCCCCCACCCACCCAAATTGCATCTCCCACTTCCCCTTGGCTCCTACTGCCAGTATTTTTGCCCTATGGTTGTATTACTCATCTTAAGCTGCAGGGTTCAACTCTTCTCTAGGCTGAACACTCCTCACTGATACAGAGTGTGGCATTGACATGGTGAAATCAGAGTCAATCTCTGCACCAGCACATGGTAAATTTCAGGTCAGCATGCATATTCCTCTCATGATAAGCTTCCTTAAGGTAGAGTTAATGAGTCAGGCTTTTCTGGTTGAAGCTTAGCTCCTGCCAAGAGGTTTGTTTTAATAGAAACATGAAGGGTCTGTCAGGTTTTGACTGCCATGTTTCCAGGGGCGGACTGACAACTCATGGGGCCCCCGGGCAATAGGAGATTATGGGGCCCCCAGGCAATCAGAGATTATGGGGCCCCACAGTATACACACACAGTATACAATCACACAGTATACACATACATGTACACACAGTATACACATACATGTACACACAGTATACACAGACATGTTTCTATTGGCTGAGAAGGTACTGGAGAGGTGGGGCAGCTATAATCTTGGGATTTTTAGACCAAAAGAATGTTGGTAAGGGACATTTCAGAAACAGATGTAAAAAAAACACAGATTTGTACATACTGTCCCTGGTTTTACTGAGGCTGGAAACCCTGATGGGGCCCCCTAGTGGCCCGGGGCCCTAAGGAAGTGCCCGAGTGGCCGAATGGTCAGTCCGCCCCTGCATGTTTCCCGACTGGGGCAATTTCTCCACAAGTGAGGGACAAATATCTCCACTAGAAACACAGATAAAAACACAAACACATTTGTAGTAGAGTTGGGAAGAGTTATCTTCTGTCTAGAACCATGCTTTCACATTTTTGTACAGGTGTCACACAGGAAGTGTGAGAAAATCTCCCCATTAGGGTCACAGACTGAAATAAAAGCAAATCAGAAATTGCAACTCTTCCTCATCTAAGGCTGAAATATTGACAAACATATTATAATTATTTTAGGAAAATGTATCTGAAAATCGATTTTGCAGGCATTTTAAAGCTGAACTCATTTGTTTATATTCCTCAAACTAAATTATTTTTTTGCACACCATAGGAGAACCTAAATTTCAGCAAGCCAGCACTTACAAATAAGTCTCACCATCATACCTAAAAAAATATCCAAAACAAGTACACCCTCAAGCTAACCACAACGCATAGCATGTAAGTCAGGGGTGCCCAACCTTTTGAAGAGCGAGGGCCACTTAAGCGACTTGGTAACCGGTTGCGGGCCACAATGAGCGGAGCGGGTGGATGGCATGTCTGTGTCAACTCTGCATTTGCAGAGCAGACACGGACGCAGCCCACAATACTTTTTAGCACAAGTGGGTTTATGTCTGCCACTACTTAGAGGTGAATGGAGGGTCCAATTGGGTCAGACTGACTGTGTGAAAGGGGCCCAAGGCTGCTTTCACACTGATGCGCTGCGGTTTACCCGCACCACTGGTGCAGCGCAGTGTACCTTTGGCTTTCCTGCAGTTTGCAATAGACTTCTATTATATTCTGCAGGTTTGGTGCACTTTCAGAAAGCTCACCAAACTCGCAGGTAATAATAGAAGTCTACAGCTCAGTGCAGGTAACCCGCAGGTAAACTGCTCTGCACCTGCGGATCAGTTTGAAAGCAGCCCAGTAGCCACTGCAGAAAAGATATGCCCATATATACACTGTGATTTTAGTAATAAACTGACCTTTAATAACAGTATTCTTTCTAATCTATCCCAGAGCAGGAGGTCGCGGGCCACATCAGAGGGCTCCGCGGGCCACATGTGGCCCCCGGGCCACTGGTTGGGCACCCCTGATGTAAGTAAACCCCCTTATACATAAAAGAAAACAATATCAGCAAAGAATCTGCAAATTCATGTGCATAAAAAATGTATTTATGACCAAATTCATCTCTGAAAAACAGACACATTAAAATTCACATAACAAGCAAAACAAACAGTGATACGATAATTCTGCTTAAAACGATAATGAACCGCAGCTGGTGAAAAAAAAAAATATTCCCTGCAAGGCAATGTCATAATGTGCTAGTATGAATTGCTGTATGCTGAACCTTCAGAGAGCATGCTCCTGTGACGTCACTGGCTGCATGCACTCTGAATAACTCCTAAACAGTGCAAGTTTAGGAGAATTTCACAGTATCTACAGGTAAGCCTTATTATAGGCTTACCTGTAGGTATAAGAGGTGTAACAGAGTTTACTACCACTTTAAGCAGTGAGAAAACTATTTTTTTATTTTTTTAAATCATCTCAGTCTGCTTCATCCCTACCAGGGAAGCAAGAGATAATACCATTTGCACAATAAATATAATTTCTAGAGGCAATAACAAATCTAGCTACTTTTTCTCTCTAGACGCAGGAAAAAGCCTTTGACTGAGTAGATTTGACCTTTATGAGAGAAACACATATGGGGATACCAGCTTCCTTTTGTTTTTAGATTGAAGCACTATATTCCACACCCTCAGACATGGTCTGCATTAATGGTATTGATTCTGCCCCTTTCAACTTATGCAGCGGGACCCACCAGGGCTGCCCCTTGTCCTCACTAATTTTTGTACTCACCCTGGAACCCTTTCTTAGGCACATGCACAGAAACCCACACATTTTCGGCATTGCTGCTCAAGGCTACCATCATAAAGTCGCTGCTTATGCAGATGATTTGCTTTTCTACATCGCAAACCCTATCATTTTCTTGCTCTTACATTAACTTTAGAAATACAGCTCTTTGGCAAATTTTAAGGTTAACCTTCAGAAATCAAAAACCTCAAAAGTATCCTTATCAGAACCCACATTCCGAAACATGAGCCCCAACTTCCCTTTCTGATGGCCTTCTCACTTACTCAGATATCTCGGTGCTGACTTACCTACCGACCCTACCATGATCTTTAAACTATACTTTTTGTTCCAAGGCCAAAGCCACTGCTGACCAAAAAGAACACTTCCAAGGCTTATCTCACATTTATCAAAAAACATCTTGATTATCCCCAAGACTTTTAAGCAAATATTCTGTGGACTGATGAGACAAAAATTAAACTTTTTGGAAGGTGTGCATCCCTTTACATCTGGCATAAAACTAATACAGCATTTCATAATGCTGTATTAGTATTATTATTGAGGCGATTCAGTTTGCATTTGCAGCGCTATACAAAATCATTCATTCATAACAAAAACATCAGACATGGTGGTGGTAGCATGATGGTCTGGGGCTGCTTTGCAGCTTCAGGACCTGAACGACGTACCATAATTGATGGAACCATGAATTCTGAGCTCTACCAGAAAATGCTAAAGGGAGAATGTCCGGCCATCAGTTTGTGACCTCATGCTCAAGTGCACTTGGGTTATGCAGCAGGACAACGATCCAAAACACAACAGTAAGTTCACCTCCAAATGGTTCAAACAAAGCAAAATTTAGGTTTTGGAGTGGCCTAGTCAAAGCCTGGACTTAAATCCAATTGAGATGCTGTATTATGACCATACACAGGCAGTTCATGCTGGAAAACCCTCCAATGTGGCTGAATTAAAACAATTCTAAAAAGAAGAGTGGGACAAAATTGCTCCACAGCAATGTTAAAGACTCATTGCTAGTTATTGCAAATGCTTGATTGCAGTTGATGCCGCCAAGGGTGGTACAACCAGTTATTAGGCAATTACTTTTTCACATAAAGTCAGGCAGGTTTGGACAGCTTTTTTGCCTTAATCAATTAAACCATCATTTAAAAACTTAATTTTGTATTTACTTGGATTATCTTTGTATAATAATACAATTTGTTTGATGATCTGAGTCATTTAAGTGTGACAAATATGAAAAAAAAGAAAAATCAGAAAGGGGGCAAATACTTTTTCACACCACTGTATGTATATATGTACAAATATTTATTTTGATGCACTTTCGATTTGGTTGCACAAAAGTTTTTTATTTTGTTGATAGTATAATCACTATTCCAAGGTAACTTAGAATAGAGTTCTGTACCATTAGACTGGTATAATAATCGGTGCTAATTAGAATTAACTACATTATACAATAACTAGTCTAGAGTGCACTCTAGGAGGATGCCTAGGATATGGTGCAATGTCCCCTCAGAGGTACAAGCAATAGCAATAAGCAATAGATAAAGGTCTTTGTGTAGCAGTTGTAAAAGAACAGTCTTTAGTCTTAACTCTCCAGCTGGATATCATTGGGGACCAGTTGTACAATTGGTGCCCATGAAAATAGTCCCAGTCAAGCCTGCAGGCAGCAATAAGGCTAATAGTTGGCTGTATTGTCAGTTCCTAATGGGGTCAGTCTCTCTAGCAACAGATATTAAATCCCCACATCAGCAGCTCAACAGTCCAAGCGATATTGCAGCTCACCATCCGGACACACACAGCGATTAGGCCACTCTCTGCTCTGCACCCAGGTGGCTCTGTCTGCCAGCACCGCCTCAGCACTCTGGATCCCACTCAGGTTGGCAACATGCAGCAGTGATGGTGCACACTGGGCAGCAATGTACACTATCCGGTGTCCCTCACGACTAAAAAATAAGCTATTCAAACTGAAGTCTAATGCCCTGTACACACGATAGAATTTTCTGACAACAAAATCCATGGGAATTTTTCCAACTGATGTTGACTCAAACTTGTCTTGCATACACACGGTCACACAAAGTTGGTTGGAAATTCCGAACGTCAAGAACGTGGTGACGTACAACACGTACGACGAGCTGAGAAAAATGAAGTTCAATAGCCAGTGGTGCTCTTCTGCTTGATTCCGAGCATGTGTGGCACTTTGTGCATCGGAATTGTGTACACACGATCGGAATTTCCGACAGCGGATTTTGTTGTCGAAAATTTGAGAACCTGATCTCAAATTTTGTGTGATGGAAATTCCTATGGAAAATGTCTGATGGAGCATACACACGGTCGGAATTTCCAACAACAAGGTCCTATCACACATTTTCCATCGGTAAAATCCTATCGTGTGTACGGGGCATTGGAGATGCAGCTCTCTTCTCTACTTATCGCCATCTACCTCTGGGAACTGTACTCCAGTGGTCCATAAGAGTCTATAGCATGGCTCCCTTCCTGAACTTCAATTACCACATTCCATTGTGGCCAGCATAGAGGTCATTGGAATTCTTAAGGTTTGCCTGGTTCCCCTAGTTGCTGGAGTCAGTAAATGTTACTAGGTCCAGCATAAACTGTTTAGTGAGAGCATAGAGAGCAGATGCACAGTGTTACTCTCATTCTCATTTCTTAGCCAAGCACCTGGCTACACTTAAACCAAGCAAGATCGGGATTAACACATAAAACTCCACTCGGCATGAAATCTTCTACAGATAGAGCCGACAGGTAGAGAGATCCAACAACTCCACCTGCTACAGGCTGCCTGCATAAAAAACTATAAGAGGGGCGGAGACAAGACCAGTCCCCCGGCACAAGGAGAGAGAACAGTAGTGACCAGTCTGTGTTACAGAAAACGTCTACAAGGCAAAGTGCAGGAGACGATTCATGCTGGTTATTGCAGATTATTATAGAAGACACACACAAAAGCACAGCAAGACTCAAGTAAGAATGCACACATCTTTATATTTAGACAATATTTGCTTATTCCAGGGTTCTCCTTTAAAATTTTCTAAACTGTCTGAATACATTTGTTTGGGAATAATTCAGGTGTGGGATTATTTTTACACTTTGGTAAATGGCTATTTAGTGGGACTGAACTATCTGCACATTATGAAAAATTTCAAAAGTCATACATCACTTTTGACTGGGCCAAATCTCTGTCCTTGTATTATTAAAATAATGCATCAAGACAAACACATAAACGTCTTGTGTTTGCTTTCAGCTCTGTAGGAGAGCTTCTGGCACGTCCGCTGCAATGTTTTATCAATATTTTAGGATTAAAGAATATTTAGCTCACATTTTCCCAGTACTAGCAAGCTACTCACTCAGAATAATCACTTGTTCAAGAATTCACAAGATCTTCAAGATCAATCTCAGAAGATTAAAAGATTTTAAGAGACTTCTGCGCCAGAATTTGTGCTCCTAATGCGGACCTTCTTTGACAATGGAAAGTCTGCCTTACTGACAGCCTTCCGCCCACTAAATGCAAATGGTTTTGAAAAGCCATTGAAATAAAAAGTAAAAAAAAAAAGAAATATATATATATATATACAGCGGGCAAAATAAGTATTGAACACATCACCATTTTTCTAGGGAAATATATTTCTAAAGGTGTTATTGACCTGACATTTTTACCATATGTGGGTAACAACCCATGCAATCTATACATACAAAGACACCAAAACAAATAAGTTAAAAAATTAAGTTCCGTATAATAAAATGGAATGACACAGGGAAAAGGTATTGAACACATGAAGAAAAGGAGGTGTAAAAAGGCATGGAAAGCCAAGAAACCAGCCTAAATCTATCAGTAATTAGAAAGCAATCCTGGCCCTTGTCAGTGCAAACTAATATCATTGTATTTACATCAATTTGAGTATCTACATCTTCTATTTTTATCCCAGTTTTCATTGTTTTGGAATTTAACATATTATTTGATATAGGTGGATATAAGATGAAATTAAAGTGATTGGCGCGACTCTCTTTTGCATACTAACCCAAATTAATATCAGCTGGTTCAGTCTCAACTGATGGCCAAAAGGTGTCAGAAACATCTCATGATGCATAAAAGCAAAGAGCTCTCTAAAGACCTTCACAACTTTATTGTTGCAAAACATACTGATGGCATTGGGTACAAAAGGATTTCCAAACTTCTGAATGTTTTAGTGAGCACCGATGGGACCATAATCAAGATTTGGAAAGAATATAATTTCACCATAAACCAGCCACAACCAGGTGCTCCTCGCAAGATTTATGACAGAGGAGTGAAAAGAATTATCAGAAGAGTTTATCCAACAGCCAAGGACCACTTGCAATCAAGACATTTCAGCAAGACAATGATCCCAAACACAAAGCCAAGGAAACTCTCAATTGGTTTCAAAGAAAGAAAATAAAGCTGCTAGAATGGCCAAGCCAATTACCTGACTTGAATCCAATAGAATATCTATGGAAAGTATTAAAGATCAGAAAAATACAAAGACCGGGGCGTGTCCGGATGTAGGAGAGGACAGACGTGTTGTGAGGAGCTCCGCACATCCGACATTTAATCCGTATTAATCCTCAGCTTGAATCAGTGTAATTGGGGAAAAAAACACACCAAGTGACTCACCAGCACCTTCTGTTGCAATCCGGACCAGCATTGTGGTGATCTGCCCTGTACACGTCCGGGATTAGGAGGTCCCTCCATACCTGCGGCGGCCGCCATCTTCTTTGCCTGTACCCTGCTGACGGAGCCTTTTTCTGGACACATCCAGAGGTAAGGGGCATACCTCATCCCGCAATCTGCCTCCTGATACCCCTGGAGTGGCCCGCTGATCCGTGGGGCCGCTGAGGTTGTCTGGTGCGGCCGCGGCCTAGTGCGGCCTAGTACAGCCTGCCGCCGAGCGGACTTTCCTGAGCGGCCGACCGGCGGAGGAACATCGCGACCGGCCTCAAATTGGAAGAGAGGAAGCTGCCGAACGATAGGGCCCCCCTCCACATCCTCCGGCCCACCTGTGCATCATCTGCTGCGGGCCGCCGATCCACAGGGCCGCTGTTGTTACTGGCGCGGCCGCGGCCTAGTGCGGCCTAGTACAGCCTGCCGCCGAGCGGACTTTCCTGAGTGGCCGGCCGGCGGAGGGACATCGCGACCGGCCTCAATCTGGAAGAGAGGAAGCTGCCGAGCGGTAAGGCCCCCCTCCGCATCCTCCGGCCCACCTGTACACCATCTGCTGCGGCCTGCTGATCCACAGGGCCGCTGTTGTTGCTGGCGCGGCCGCGGCCTAGTCTGGCCTAGTGCAGCCCGCTGTCCGCCCCACTTTCCTAAATGGCCGGCCGGCGGGGGAGCTCCGCGGCTGGCCTCAGGGCAGCAGGCGGCCAAATATCACCCAGTCAACCTTCCACATCCTCCACAATATAACTGCTGGATCTTCCAGGTAGGCTGTCTGTCTCACAACTGCAGACCTCTGAGGCTCAGCATCCTATACCCTCTCCTCATCCATCCGGCTCCTGGGGCCACGTACATAGTGCCATCAAGTCGAGCATCGCTGGAAACACATTATCTGAGGGAGAACAGCGGACGCCTGCCTCCTATCCCTCCTTCATGGGCCCTAAGAACCGGCCCAAGGGCTCATCTACGCCGGGTCGCCCGGCTTCTGACCCGCCTGCACAATCGGATCCCTCTCTCATAGGGAGACTGCAGTCACTGCTTACCGAATTAGCCATGGAGCCTGAAGCTTCTCCGAGTGTGGCTCTGTCCACCCCACCCTCCCAAGACAGCACCACAGTGATCCTGGCTGCCATTGAACAGAGCAAAACTTCTATGCTGGTGAGAATAGACCGCCTCGCTGAAGAATGCAATCTTATTAGAAACGACTTGGATAAGATCAGGGGCAGGCTGACTGAATCAGAATCTAGAATTTCTGCCACTGAAGATCTTACAGCTAACCACACTAACACCATAGCGGACTTGCAACGTACGGTACAACTACTTGTCGCTAAGTCTGATGACGCCGAAAACAGAGCAAGACGCAACAATGTACGTGTCCTTGGCCTCCCGGAGGGGGAAGAAGGTGACCGACCAGCGGAATTTGCGGAAGACTTCTTTAAAAATCTGCTGGGCCTCACAGATATATCCCCAACTTATGTGGTTGAGCGGGCTCATCGTGTGCCAACGGGCCGCACTATCCCTGGTGCAAATCCCAGACCCTTCTTGGTCCGCTTTTTGAATTTCAGGGATAGGGATAGGATCCTCTCTGCAGCTCGCAAGCATCCCTCGCTTTCATACGGCAACTCTTCAATCCTTCTGTTTCCGGATTTCTCGGCTGACTTACAGCGCAAGAGGAAGTCTTTTAATGATGTCCGGAAGCGCCTACGAGAAAAAGATATAAAGTACAGTATGTTGTATCCTAGCCGTCTCCGGGTCCCTCATAACGGCTCGGTCAGGTTTTTTGATTCTCCGGCTGACGCTGACGAATGGCTTAACAATCTAAGGTGAATACAAGTTGCTGTCTCCCCTGCAAGTTGCTATTTAAAAGTTGCCTCGAATGTTCCTCTTTCCTTCCGGATCCATGCTCGGGGGACGGTTTGGCCAAACGTTCGTTTTTTGTTGCAGAATCCTTGGACCGCATCATCAAAGGTTGTTACCAATTGTGTTCTAGGCCTCTCATGCAGGTTTTTCTCAGCTAGTTTGGGTGGGAGTCCTTTTACCCTTGACGGCTGGTGAGCTGACTATCCCTGATTGAGATTTTGTTTTTCCTCAAAGAAACAGGTATCACTTCAGACCCTTCTAGTTCTAGACTGAATGTCCAATACTTCTACATTCCTCTATCTCGGAGCTACCTGATTAGACGTAACTCACTGAAGTATTAACTTTTCCCCCCTCATCCAGGTCCTCAATTCCCCCACGAATTGAAGTGACGTAAGCGGCACGGAGTCGCTACACTTTGGAACTTTTTTGTTCTCAAGAAGTCTGAAGATTTAGGAGTCTGAGTTTAGGTTTCGGGAATTAAACTGACCATAGTTATTGTTTTCTGTTCTATTTTTCTCTTTTCAGGGTACCCATGGTCAGTAGGGAGTTTACTGGTTATTTTTTTTTTTCTTTTTTCTCTGTACGCTCTGTATCCACTAACTGATGCTTACACTGTGTATGTTCCAATAATGCTCACTATGCCCACTGCAAAATATGCTATGTTGTTGCCGCTCCCCCTTAGTCTCATAGTGGCTGACCCCCCACAAGTAGGTATTGATATGCTTTACCATAATTTCTTAATGTACCAATGGAGCTAAAACTGGTATCATGGAACGTACGAGGTCTTAACGATAAGGTAAAAAGGGCATTGATGTTTAAGTATCTGAATAACCACAGGCCCCATATCTTGTTCCTGCAGGAGACTCATCTCCTGGGGAATAAGATCCTGGCGCTACGCAGGCCCTGGGTACGGCAATCCTTTCATGCTACATATTCTAGTTATGCTAGGGGAGTGGCCATATTACTGAACAAATCTCTTTCATATAAGGTTATACACGTACACCTTGATCGGGAGGGCCGTTTCATAATTCTACTTCTGGAGATCAATGCGGTGGTCTATGCTTTAGTGAACATATATGTCCCTCCTCCTTTCAATCACCAGGTCCTCTACAAGCTGTATGAGCTCTTAGCTCCATTACAATATTCCAGATTATACATAGCTGGAGACTTTAACTCTATTCTAGATCCGTCCCTAGACTCCTCCAATCCAAAAAGGGTGTACTCAGCAGATCTGTTACATTGGGCACAAGCATTCAACTATACTGAGATCTGGAGATGGAAGCATCAAACCGCTAGAGCCTATTCCTTCCACTCCTCCACTGTCAGGGCTCTAGCCGCCCTGGGCACCCTAGCCGGAGGGTGCGCGGGCACCTGGGCAGCCCTGGTCCCTCTGAACGCCGGCGCGCGCGTCGCGAATAGCGGCCGCGCGCGCCCCCGTGCGCGTGCACGTGCGCGATCGGCGCCGCTTTGGCGCCAGTGGCCTTATTTAAAGGGGACAGCTGCCTGCATGCGGCGCTGTCCGTCTCAGCTCCCACCCGTGACCCCAACCTGAACCTGTCTGAGCTTCCTACCTGTGACCCGGCTTGTCTGACTCCGCTGCCTTCTCCGTTCTTTGACCCGGCTTGTTTGACCCTGCTCTGGACTGTGTTACTGTTGCTGAACCCCTGGCCTGCCTCCTGACCATCCTTCTGCCTGCCGTCCTTGCCTGTCTGCCTTACCTGTTGTGACCCGGCTTGCCTGACCATCCCTGCTCCAGTGTCCCTGCACAGGTCCTCGCTGCTGCCGTCATCTGCTGATCTACTGCCGTTGCTGTCAGCTACTTCAGCCGTCTGCTGCTGCTCCCGTTGCCGGTCTGCCTCCTGCCTCCTGGTCTTCTGCCGAACCTTCATCTGCAGATCTACCCTCCGAGCAAGACCTGCATCTACCCAGCATCAGCCTGCTGCATCCATACGGACACTCCTACCCGCTGTGTTCACGGCTACGCTGTCCCCAATCCAGCAGGCCCTGAACCAGAGCTGTAAGAGAGGTCTCCAACCACCAAGTCAGGCTCAGCACTACCAGGTACCTAACATCCACTCATAGATCGGGCTCTAGGATAGACCTAGTCTTTGGCAACACTTGTGCCCTGGCAGTGGTGAGAGGGGTCTCGTATTTACCTGCGGGCCTCTCTGATCATGCACCCTTGGAGGTCACCTTGGAGTTGTCGAACACCAGGAGACGAGACTGCTGGCGTCTGGCCCCTAAGTGGTTGCAAGACTCGACGGTGGGGGAGGAGGTCTCTCCTAAATTACAACAATATTGGGAGTTCAATGAGGACTCAACATCAGCGCAGGTAGTCTGGGACGCCTTCAAGGCTAATACTAGAGGTGAATATATCTCGGCTATTAAAGCGGCTCGCTTGGCAATGTCCTGTCAGGTCCGAACCCTCGAGGAGGAAGAGACGGGGGCGGCAGAGGCTTTTTCTGTCTCGCCAACCTTGGATCACTTCAGCCGGTTGGCTGAGGCAAGAAGAGCATTGTCTTTACACCTTGTCTCGGCCACTCATTTAGATTTGAACACATTGGCGGGGAAGGTCTTTGAGTATGGAGACAAAAATAGCAAGCTCCTAGCTAATTTAGTTGCGGACTCGAAAATGCAGACGATGGTCTCAGGAATTTGTGGCTCAGATGGTCAGCTGATATCTACTCCCGATCTAATTCTAGAGGAATTCCGATCCTTCTACGAAAACTTATACAGGGCAGTCCCGAGTGGGCCTGAGGATAGGCGTAGGGAGTTTTTGCACTCCCTGCAGCTGCCCACTCTTTCGCAGGAGGATCTTGAATTTCTAGATAAGGACTTTACCACTGAGGAGATAGAGGAAGCGATCCTTTCATTTCCTAGTGGGAAAACACTGGGACCAGATGGTCTACCTGGTGAATGGTACAGAATGTATGCCTCTTTAATTGCCCCAAAACTACTAAAGGTCTTCTCTGAAAGTAAACAACAGATGGCATTACCCCCTTCAATGTATCAGGCACACATAGTCCTTATTCCTAAGCCTGGCAAAGACGTATCACTCTGTGCTTCTTACAGGCCAATTTCCTTGCTAAATTATGACCTTAAGATTTTGACGAAAATGTTGGCGACCAGACTGCGGACGATTTTACCATCTCTGATTAATATAGACCAGACCGGTTTTATGCCGGGGAAATCCACTGACATTAACTTGCGTAGACTGTTTACCCATCTTCAGCTACCCCCCACTGATTCCTCCACGAGAGTAATGGTTACCCTGGACATCGAAAAGGCGTTCGATTCGGTAGCATGGCCTTTTATGTCCACAGTTCTGGAAGTCATGGGTTTTGGAGAGGTATTTCGCCAATGGATTGATATTCTATATAAAGATCCGACAGCGCAAATTAAACTCGGTGGTGCTCTGTCAACACCCTTTCCTGTTGGAAGAGGTACGAGGCAGGGTTGTCCACTGTCACCGGCTCTCTTTGCCTTGGTGATGGAACCCCTTGCCGCGGCCCTCAGACAAACGGACAGGGTCAGAGGAATACAGGTGGGATCCATACATGAGAAAGTTGCTTTATACGCAGATGATCTCATCCTTTTCTTGAGTGACCCTGCCCAGTCTCTTCAAGAGACTTTAAACATTCTTTCCAACTTCACTAGCTATTCGGGACTCAAGGTAAATTGGGATAAATCTCAAATCTTTCCGATAGATAGGGCGGCAAGAGACGTAGCAGATCCTAACCTACCCTTATTATGGACAGACAAAATCAAATATTTGGGTATTCATATATCCGCCTCTACCTCTGACTATCATACTCTTAATCTGGAACCACTGATTCATAAAATGAAGACAAGACTGAAGGCGTGGGCAAATCTCCCCCTCTCTTTAATTGGGAGGATCAATTTATTTAAGATGAAGCTTTTACCTGGCTTCCTTTACGTTCTCAGACACGCACCTGTCTGGATCCCCAAAAAGGTATTTCGTATGATAAACACTATCCTAGTATCTTTTCTCTGGGGAGCCAGTCAACCGAGATTTAGGTTGACGGTCCTGCAGAGACCTTGGGGAGAGGGAGGTTTGGCTTGCCCTGACCTCCACTCCTATTTTATGGCGGCTCTATTATCCCATGCCCACAACTGGCTGGTCTCGGATGAGTCCAATGCAGCGGTGGTCCTGGAAGCAGCTCGATTGGGGTCTTATGAGGCGCTACGGAATCTACTCTACCGGGGCCCCAGGGCTCCCTTCCCTCTTACTTCGGCAATGAAAGCGGTCTTACGGGCATGGTCAGTGGCGAATTTACTACGCCCCATACCCTCTGGACACATTTCCCCGCACAACCCTCTTTGGTTTAATCCAAAATTATCAGAATTCGAATCCATTCCCGACCCCGGGGTGTGGGCTAGCAGGGGCATCAAATATATAAATCAGATCTGTCTTGAGGGGAAATTACTGACGTTTGACAGGTTAAAACAAGAATTTAATTTACCTAACTCACACCTGTTTAGATTTCTACAGCTTAGACACGCTTTTAATACTCAATTTGACAATGCTCCTGTAGCCTTCTATACCTCGACTCTGGAAACTCTACTCAGAGATGAGGCTCTGTCTAAGCCCTTATCCACCATATACAAAGCGCTACTTCCTAATGTCCACACGGGGCTGGAAAATCTTAGAGCAAAGTGGGAAGTAGATTTCCCTGCATTAGACACAGAAGATTGGGAAGAAATGTGGGAGTATCCATTTTCACAGTTAGTGTCTGCTAGGGATAGGTTAGTGCAATTTAAAATACTACATAAGGTATACTACACGCCTGTACGTCTACATAGAATTTATCCATCTGTACCCGACTCCTGCTGGAGATGCGGTTCCCCCTTAGCGGACTTCATCCATATTTTCTGGAGTTGTCCTAAGATTGAAGTTTTCTGGGTTGAGATAACCAGTTTTATTTTGACTGTCACCACCATTCCTGTGCCATTGTCCGTAGAAATATGTCTGCTGGGACTGGTTGAACCATTGGCCCCAAGCCGGGCGATTAGAACCCTGCTGGGACTATTACTTTACTATGCCCGTAAATCTATAGTACTCAGGTGGAAGGCCTCAGCCGCACCCACCATAAATTTTTGGAAGAGGTTAGTAAATACGGCTCTACCACTATACAAAGCTACTTACCTGTCACGTGGGTGTGAGGAAAAATTTCACAAAATATGGAACATCTGGACTGAATCCCAGTCCACTAATGCTGATTCAAATGAAGATTAGTAGCACTCTGTGAGTATCGGGAACAGCATAGGTGGCATTCCTGACCTCCTAATGTTCCTAGGGTTCTGAGTCCATGCTCTGTGGGGAGGAGGGGAGCGGAAGCAAGACTAAGTAGACGGTGAATGACTATTAGGCACTTCATCCTATGATTAGCTACCGAAAGCTTTGTGGGGTATAGATGGAAGTACAAGATGGTTCTGCATATCCTGCATAGGTGGTTGAGCGTACAAGGGCTTTATTAGGATGTTTTTAATTTTTGTGTTTTTTTTTTTCTCTGTTAAGTTTAGCTCTATAGTAGTGATTTGAGCCTGGGTATGCCCAATAGGCTGTTTTGTTCTGTGTTACTTAAAATTCAATAAAAACAATTAAAAAAAAAAAAGTATTAAAGATCAGAGTTCATAGAAGAGGCCAACTGAACCTTCAAGATTTAAAGGCTGTGTGAAAGAATGGGCCAAAATCACACCTGAGCAATGCATGCGACTAGTTTCTCCATACAGGAGGTGTCTTGAAGCTGTCAATATCCAACAAAGGATTTTGTACCAAGTATTAAATACATTTCAGTTGTTCAAAAAAAAATTTGTCTCTGACATTCCATTTTTATATACATAACTTAATTTCTGAACTTACCATATATACTCGAGTATAAGCCGAGTTTTTCAGCACATTTTTTTGTGCTGAAAATGCCCCCCTCGGCATATACTAGAGTCAAGCACTTTTCTGCAGCAGAGAATGACGTATCTCGGGGCCACTTAGTGCTAGGAACCCCAAATGTGGCGTGCAAACCCAGTGGACCTAGCACTACAACATATCCAATATCCCATATGGGGCCCCAAAGTCGGTTCGGAAAATGTCATTCTCTGCTGCAGAAAAGTGCTTGACATTTTCCGAAAAATTGGAAACAATACTCATCTAGGTGAGTATAAATGTTGATTTTTTTTAAATTTCTATACATCTCTGCTCTCAGAATATGCTTCTGGAGGAGTTGGTTATGTCACCATGCCTCCTGGGAGAGCTGGGTGCAGAAAGTTGCATGGGAATAAGCCCCAGCCCTTTGCAGTGATGTCAGACACTCTCCTGGAAGTGGCCAAGGTAAGCTTTTCTATTTTTAAACTTTTTTTACTTTTTTAAAACCATTCATGTTTCAGGATAAGTACAGTGCCTTGAAAAAGTATTCATACCCCTTGACATTTTCCACATTTTGTCATGTTACAACCAAAATCATAAATACATTTTATTGGGATTTTATGTGATAGACCAACACAAAGTGGTACATAATTGTGAAATGAAAGGAAAATGATAAATGGTTTTCAATTTTCTTTTACAAATAAATATGTAAAAAGTGTGGTGTGCACTGTGCATTTGTATTCAGCCCCCCTGACTCAATACTTTGTAGAAAGTGTAGTTTTTCACTGCCCATTCATATTTGCAAAATAGCTCAAGCTCTGTCAGATTGGATGGAGAGCCTCTGTGTCAGGGAAATACTCGGAGCAGACGCGGTGCTGGGTGCTCTGGGGTGCGCTGGTGCGCGTGCTAATGTGCGGGTGCGCATGTTTGTGCGCCTGTGCGCGCGCCTGTGTGGGTGCGCGCGCCTGTGTGGGTGCGCGTTGGCGTGCGCGCATGGCGCTTGGCGCCAATCAGCCTATTTAGGTTGTTCCCACATTGCACCCGGTGCTGTCCGATCTGCAGCTCCCTGTGTCCTAATACCTGTTGCCCATCTGAAGCTTCTGATCTCCTGACTACCCGGCTTGACCTTGTACTGACCTGTCTGCTGCCTGCCTTTTGACCCCGGCCTGTCCTTGGCCTTGTATCTGCCTGCTCCACTGTACCGCGCTGCCCGCCTGTTGCCAACCCTGCCTGTGACCTGGACTTTGAACTTGCCTGATCCCTTGCACCGTGCCTGTAACTGGACGTGCCTCTTCAGCTCCTGCTCTGCATCTGCTGCCAGCCTTCAGTTGTTTGGAGATCACCGACGAGTTCAGAGATCATGATGAGTTGCAATAGGGCTTGCTACACTCCTTGCAATATATATGGTCTACATAGATAGAATATCACTTTTTTTGAAGAACAGGGTTCAGTTTTATGAAAAAAGTGCACAACTCCCAGAATATTAAAAACTGAGCTACTGTAAATGCATCCTCCTATAATACACAGCTGTACTATACTGTATAAACTGGATGCAACAGCCAACAAAGAATGCTTGCCAAATGTGAATATTTAAAATTGCTTTGTAATAGAATAAATATTAAGGTCAAGGGGAATTTTTCTATTGCCAAATAGAAATTGCACTAATAAATAACTGGCAAAGGAAAATCAATGATAGTTGGCGGTCACTACTAACTGCGTTGTGCAAACTCAGATTAAAATATATCAATTTGAATGAAAAAAATAAATGTATTAATAAGAAAAGTTATACTTTTTGGATATAAGGCAAGTCAGATGTTTTGCTAATCTAGGAAAGAAAACCTTGTGCTTGGTTGTAAAAATATTATAACTGCTGCACCCTAACAAACGTAAATACCAAGTTCTTCGGAATATCTAAAATAAGAAAAAGTGCTCAGTCCCCTTAAATGACAACAAATGAATATAATAACTTCGACTAATGTGCATGTGAAGACACACTAATTCAAAATACACAACTAATCAAAATTGTGCAGCAAAACAACTTGAATATATAAATCAATCTCAATATCCACAAAAGCTCCATGAACGTGTCCATGCAGGAAAATTTTCTTTGATGCAGGAAAATGTATACATAAATTTAACCCAGAAATATCAGAAACTTGAGATGTCAAATAGATTGTGGTATACTTCTACACATTTGGTGGTCTTGCACCCACATGCATTCTGTCTGGAAAGAAGTATACCGTATCACTTCCATCGTGACCTCCTATGACCTAGATCTGTTTCCAGCCCAATTCCACCTACACCACTCATCCCTTCCACATATAACCTACCACAAATCCTTGGCCATGCATATGATTAATACAGCAAAGCAATGTATTCATATAATGTGAAAGATATAAAGCAAATATAACTCAACACCAAGTTCACTATATGGACCCCTTATATATTTGTACATGTTGATCATATCCCCCCTTAATCTCCTCTTGCCCTTCTCTGCACTTTCTCCAGTTCCCCAATATCCTTTTTGAGAACTGGTGCCCAAAACTGAACTGCATATTCCAGATGAGGTCTTACTAATGATTTGAACAGGGGCAAAATGATATCTCTCTCTCTGGAGTCCATACCTCTCTTAATACAAGAAAGGACTTTGCTCGCTTTGGAAACCGCAGCTTGGCATTGCATGCCTTTATTGAGCTTATGATCTACCGAAAACCCCAGATCCTTCTCCACTATGGATCCCCCCAGTTGTACTCCCCCTAGTATGTATGATGCATGCATATTCTTAGCCCCTCAAGTGCATAACTTTTCATTTATCAACATTAAACCTCATCTGCCACATAGTTGCCCAATTAGACAGAGCATTGAGGTTGGCTTGTAAATTGGAGACATCCTGTAAGGACATTATTCCACTGCATAGCTTGGTGTCATCTGCAAAGACGGAAATTTTACTTTTGATCCCAGACCCAATATCATTTATAAAGCTATTAAAAAGTAAGGGTCCCAGCAGTGAACCTTGGGGTACACCACTGATAACCTTAGACCATTGAGAGTAAGAATCATTAACCACTACTGATATTTCCAAACCTGTAGACTTTACCTTACACATGAGCCGTCTGTGCAGAACTGTATTGAACGCTTTTGCAAAATCCAAGTATACCACATCCACCGCCACCCCTCTGTCCAAGGTTTTACTTACCTCCTCATAAAAAGAAATCAGGTTTGTCTGACAACTTCTGTCTTTCATGAATCCATGCTGTCTGTTGCTTAAAAAATATATTTTTCCTGCAAGAACTCGTCTATGTGGTCTTTTATTAATCTCTCCAGTATCTTCCAAACTATAGAAGTTAAACTAGCAGGTCTATAGTTACTTGGTAAAGACTTTGTTCCCTTTTTAAATATAGGTACCACATTGGCCCTGCGCCAATCCAGTGGTACTATTCCTGTCATTAACGAGTCCCTAAAAATTAGATACAATGGCTTTGAAATTACAGAGCTCAATTCTTTTAGGATCCGTGGGTGGATGCCATCAGGTCCAGGTGCTTTATCCACCTTTATTCTTTCTAAATATTTCTGGACCATATCACTTTTGAGCCATTGTGGATTTGGGGCTGTGTCACTACCACCCCCATTATGGACATGAGCTCCCCCATGCTCCTTTGTATGCACAGAAAGTATTTAATAAATTAGCCTTCTCTTTGTCCCCAGTCACCCACTCTAGATTATTTTGTAAAGGGCCTACATGCTCAGACTTGACCCTTTTACTATTAATATATTTGAAGAATTTTTTGGGGTTTGTCCTACTATCTTTTGCAATCTGTCTTTCGTTTTGAATTTTTGCATCCTTGATTTCCTTTTTACATATTCTGATATATTCTTTTGTAACATTTAAATGACACTAGTGTTCCTTCATTTTTATATTTTTTAAAAGCTCTTTTCTTATAGTTTATAGCTTTTTTTAACTTTGGCCGTGAGCCACATAGGTTTTATTTTTAGCCTTTTAAACGTATTGCCCATGGGAATATACTTTGCAGTGAGTTCACAAACAGTCTTTTTGAAGAATTCCCATTTCTGTTCTGTGCCCATTGATGCCAATATTCTCTCCCAGTCTAAGTCCTGGAGAGCAGCCCTCATCCTTGGAAAATTTGCTCTCTTAAAATTAAGTGTTTTTATCTTTACCGTATGTGATTTTTGCTTACAGCTAACATCAAATGAAATCATGTTATGGTCACTGCTACCCAGGTGTTCCTTTATCTGAACATTAGTAATACGCTCTGCATGGTTTGAGATTACCAGATCCAGCAGAGCCTCATTCCTAGTTGGGGCCTCAATAAATTGGACCATAAAATTGTCCTGTAATAGGTTTATACATTTTTGCCCTTTAACTGTCCCAGCAGTGCCATTATTCCAGTCAATTTCTGGGTAGTTAAAATCCCCCATTATTATCACCGTCCCAGCCCCTGCAGCCCTTTCCATCTGTGCAAGGAGCCTTTACAGGCATACTATAGACACCCCCCAGGTACAAAATTTAAAGGAATATTTCACTTTTATTGTTTAAGCATTATTAAAATCACTTCTCCTGAAAAAACGGCTGTTTTAAAAAAAAAATTTGCATTGATACATGTCCCCTGGGGCAGGACCCGGGTCCCCAAACACTTTTTATAACTTGCATATTAGCCTTTAAAATGATTCCACTGCATAGCTTGGTGTCATCTGCAAAGACAGAAATTTTACTTTTGATCCCAGACCCAATGTCATTTATAAAGCTATTAAAAAGTAAGGGTCCCAGCAGTGAACCTTGGGGTACACCACTGATAACCTTAGACCATTGAGAGTAAGAATCATTAACCACTACTGATATTTCCAAACCTGTAGACTTTACCTTACACATGAGCCGTCTGTGCAGAACTGTATTGAACGCTTTTGCAAAATCCAAGTATACCACATCCACCGCCACCCCTCTGTCCAAGGTTTTACTTACCTCCTCATAAAAAGAAATCAGGTTTGTCTGACAACTTCTGTCTTTTATGAATCCATGCTGTCTGTTGCTTAAAAAATATTTTTTTCCTGCAAGAACTCGTCTATGTGGTCTTTTATTAATCTCTCCAGTATCTTCCAAACTATAGAAGTTAAACTAGCAGGTCTATAGTTACTTGGTAAAGACTTTGTTCCCTTTTTAAATATAGGTACCACATTGGCCCTGCGCCAATCCAGTGGTACTATTCCTGTCATTAACGAGTCCCTAAAAATTAGATACAATGGCTTTGAAATTACAGAGCTCAATTCTTTTAGGATCCGTGGGTGGATGCCATCAGGTCCAGGTGCTTTATCCACCTTTATTCTTTCTAAATATTTCTGGACCATATCACTTTTGAGCCCTTGTGGATTTGGGGCTGTGTCACTACCACCCCCATTATGGACATGAGCTCCCCCATGCTCCTTTGAATGCACAGAAAGTATTTAATAAATTAGCCTTCTCTTTGTCCCCAGTCACCCACTCTAGATTATTTTTGTAAAGGGCCTACATGCTCAGACTTGACCCTTTTACTATTAATATATTTGAAGAATTTTTTGGGGTTTGTCCTACTATCTTTTGCAATCTGTCTTTCGTTTTGAATTTTTGCATCCTTGATTTCCTTTTTACATATTCTGATATATTCTTTTGTAACATTTAAATGACACTAGTGTTCCTTCATTTTTATATTTTTTAAAAGCTCTTTTCTTATAGTTTATAGCTTTTTTTAACTTTGGCCGTGAACCACATAGGTTTTATTTTTAGCCTTTTAAACGTATTGCCCATGGGAATATACTTTGCAGTGAGTTCACAAACAGTCTTTTTGAAGAATTCCCATTTCTGTTCTGTGCCCATTGATGCCAATATTCTCTCCCAGTCTAAGTCCTGGAGAGCAGCCCTCATCCTTGGAAAATTTGCTCTCTTAAAATTAAGTGTTTTTATCTTTACCGTATGTGATTTTTGCTTACAGCTAACATCAAATGAAATCATGTTATGGTCACTGCTACCCAGGTGTTCCTTTATCTGAACATTAGTAATACGCTCTGCATGGTTTGAGATTACCAGATCCAGCAGAGCATCATTCCTAGTTGGGGCCTCAATAAATTGGACCATAAAATTGTCCTGTAATAGGTTTATACATTTTTGCCCTTTAACTGTCCCAGCAGTGCCATTATTCCAGTCAATTTCAGGGTAGTTAAAATCCCCCATTATTATCACCGTCCCAGCCCCTGCAGCCCTTTCCATCTGTGCAAGGAGCCTTTACAGGCATACTATAGACACCCCCCAGGTACAAAATTTAAAGGAATATTTCACTTTTATTGTTTAAGCATTATTAAAATCACTTCTCCTGAAAAAACGGCTGTTTTAAAAAAAAAATTTGCATTGATACATGTCCCCTGGGGCAGGACCCGGGTCCCCAAACACTTTTTATAACTTGCATATTAGCCTTTAAAATGATCACTTTTGATTTCTCCCATAGACTTTTAAAGCGTGTTCCGTGGCTTTCGAATTTGCCGCAAACACCTCAAATTGTTCGCTATTCAGCGAACGGGCGAATAGCCAATGTTCGAGTCGAACTCATGTTCGACTCGAACAGACAGCCCATCCCTACTGAACACCCCTTGTTTACATTCACAGAACTGTGTTCCATGAGACTCAGAGCCGATCGCCAGGTGTCGGTGGTCAATCACTGGCCGGGACCAGGTGATCGGCATGTGCTGTGAAGAATCACGACACAACTGGGCGGACGTGCGTGTTCCTCCTGCCCAAAAATGTAGAATCACGTGTATATATATATATATATATATATATATATATATATATATATATATATATATATACACACGTAATTCTGCCCAGCCGGCCCGCACTGTCGCAGTATATGTACAGTGCGCAGTCGGTAAATGGTTAAGGTTTTGACTAGAGATACACTTTTAGTTTATAGACTCAATTGCAACCATTTTTGTAATTCTTCCTTGCACTCTTTTGGGTAACTTCCTTCTCATGCCTCGTGGCATGGGTGATGGGGTATTAAACAGAGAGAGTTGCTGGAAGTATAGAGGAATTTTCCACATAAAGATAAAATTCTTTGTAACAGTAGACCAGTTTGATGGTATCTGATATTCTCACCGACTATGTACCTTAGCCTTACCATCTCTAATTACAAAATACAACTCACGTAGCATTATGAACTCAGACCTACTTGGTTCTCTCAGGCTAGGATTCAGAAATGGCCACACACACGAGCTATTATTAAGATCTCCCCACATGATAGACTCAATTAAGCCATCTGACATAATAAAACAAAAGTGCTTTTTTTTTGCAGAAAAATATACTATAATGGGGTTAAGATAAGTGACAATTTTAGACCTGGCACTTGATGGTGTTTTTATTTAATATAATATTAATGTTCGGATTCTCAAAGCTCATCAACTTTTCCCCTGTTTAACCCAGTTTAATATTTTATTGGCGGAGGATGAATCCAAATTCTTTCAGGTTATCCAACTATCTGGGAAATTTATGACATGTCAAAATGTAAATTGCAAGCTGTAACTCAGAGCATACTGAAAGTGCTGTTATTAATCAAAATATTGAGTCCCTTATAATTTCATGCCACCTCATCCGTTCCATATGTCTGAGTCAATCAAAGATAGAAAACTTTTTAAATATATTCTCTGAGTGTTTTTAGTACTTTGCCATGAAGTGAGAGAGGAGAGCAATGAAGAATGGGATAATATTGTTCCCAATCAGTGAAAGGAGCAGTTAATTCACATAAGCCTTGTCATTCGCTGTTAGTTAAAAAATCTACCATTTCTCTATAAAAGCATTTTGGAATTTTAATGGTCGTATTGTATGTCAGGAACATTTCAGCAGATCAGTTTGTGCTACAGCTGCATTATATCATTATACCAGATCATTTTACACAGTCTTACAACAACCACTGTCTAACCTAAAAATATCTCCTCCTGTGTGCCCACTTGAGATAAATTAATCAAAGAGGCATGGACAAAAGAAGATCTTGGTACACAATGGAGCAATAAGATACAATATAATCTTTAATAGGTCAATATAAACCAGTTTATCACATACAGAAACACAAACTATATGTGATAAATGTTTTAAATGGACCTATTAAAGATTATTTTTTGTCTTATTGGTCTTCTGTGATTGCAAATAATAATAAAATAAATAATATATATAATATCAAGAATCAACAGCAGAGATGGCCAGATTTGCATGGGTACACTTCGAAACGGAAATCAAACCATATATATATTAAATGTGAATTTATTAATAGTAAAAACAAAAGACATCCAAACACCAGCAAACAACTAACATAGATACAAGTGAGATAAGATACAAATGAACAATTAATAAAATGTCAAAATACCTAACCACCTAACTACTAGGGTTTTTCAAACTGTTTCCGCATTTTTTTAAACTCTATTTTATATATAAAAATTTGGAAACTTTTTGAATACTCCTTCTATAATACAATATATACAAAATGAGGAGCACAGGTCACAGGGAATACCGGAGATGCAAGGAAGAGGAAGGAGGGGGGGGACTAGGACTGGGATCAGGTAAAAGGGGAGCAGGAATAAGGCAGCAGGGTGCAGGGTATAGGATGCAGGACAAGAGCAAGATCAGGAGCAGGATAAATGGCAGTATCGGACTTAGCACAATAAAGCAAAACACTGACGTGAAGTGTAATAGTAGAGGAGAGACTAAATACCCTCCCAGCAACCAGCATCAGGTAGAGACTGATTACTAGAAACTGCTGGCTTCTGGGAGACACTCGCTGGTGGACACTGGAACTACAACTTTCCCCTCTGGGAAGCAAAAAAAACAAGGAGAGGGGCGCCTCTGAGTATATATCATATAAACATTTATTGAAAGAAACAATATCCACTCACATCTTAGAAAATACTGTTGCATTCAGACATCTCTATTTCTAAGATGTGAGTGGATATTTCTAAGATGTGAGTGGATATTGTTTCTTTCAATAAATGTTTATATGATATATACTCAGAGGCGCCCCTCTCCTTGTTTTTTTCCTTCAGC
This sequence comes from Lithobates sylvaticus, assembly GCA_028564925.1. NCBI lineage: Eukaryota > Metazoa > Chordata > Amphibia > Anura > Ranidae > Lithobates > Lithobates sylvaticus. The sequence continues at coordinate 83,536,426 of CM053038.1, read as the reverse complement.
GCCTATTGGACCCGGCTTCAGGCCTTTTCGGTGGCAGCCCTGACGACCCCTTATGCCAGATTATGTATATCGTACATACACACCCAGTCATTCATCAGTTTTCTTCTTCCCCCCCCCTTTTTGTTTTTTTTCCCCCCCTCCCTGTTCTCTGGACTATCAGGAAACCTCTTGCATTAATACGAGGTATTGTGACTATGCGCCTTTTTTACTTGTTTGTCCCTCCGGGAAGCACAGCGCTACCAGCAGGTGACCGAAGTCATGACATATAATATGGAATGCTTTTGTACTTTGTGGACATTCAGAAAGTGGTAGGGATGGTATGCATTTTGTGTGTCTAACACACATTATTGTAGATAAACACTCACAGTGTTCATTAGGGGCCTAGTTAGTTTTCTACTAATGTGTATGGATGTTATTTCTAGAAGGTTGGATACTATGGAGCGCAAAGGACACATTACCATCTAGTAATTTTACACTTACATGTACTGAACAAGCTCAGTTCTGGGTAATATAAACCTTTCTACCTGCACCTTGTGTTTTTGCAAAACAGGGAAAAAACACTCAGTATAACCAGAAATTGCTAATGAATAAATAAATTGTAAAACAGCAGCACTCTATCGTCAGAATAGTAGATAACAAAAACTTGCAAAGAAAAGATGCACTATCTCATTAAAAATCAATCATAATAAATGATATAGCTGGGTGACAAAACGTGCAATAAAGTGCAAATCTCAATAAACATATAACGGTAAAGTGAGATAATCTATAAATTAACAATTAATCAAATGACAACTACTTAAAAGTCTATAAAGTGAAATGATGTTTCTGAAAAAAGAACATTCCAGTGACAAAAGTGCCAAACTTCTAAATTAACCTTCTTTGAGGATGTGAGTTGCCATCTAGATAAAGAAAGGCCCGTAGATGGGGTGTATCTGGATTTTGCAAAAGCATTTGACACAGTTCCCCATAAACGTTTACTGTACAAAATAAGGTCCGTCATGGACCATAGGGTGAGTACATGGATTCAAAACTGACTACAAGGGCGAGTTCAGAGGGTGGTGATAAATGGGGAGTACTCGGAATGGTCAGGGGTGGGTAGTGGGGTCCCCCAGGTTTCTGTGCTGGGACCAATCCTGTTTAATTTGTTCAGAAAATTACCTGGATGATGGGGTAAACAGTTCAATCTCTGTATTTGTGGACGATACTAAGCTAAGCAGGGCAATAACTTCTCCGCAGGATGTGGAAACCTTGCAGAAAGATCTGAACAAATTAATGGGGTGGGCAACTACATGGCAAATGAGGTTCAATGTAGAAAAATGTAAAATAATGCATTTGGGTGGCAAAAATATAAATGCAATCTATACACTGGGGGGAGAACCTCTGGGGGAATCTAGGATGAAAAAGGATCTGAGGGTCCTAGTAGATGATAGGCTCAGCAACGGCATGCAATGCCAAGCAACTGCTAACAAAGCAAGCAGAATATTGGCATGCATGGGATTAATTCCAGAGATAAAATGATAATTCTCTTGCTCTACAAGACTCTGGTCTGGCTGCACCTAGAGTATGCTGTCCAGTTCTGGGCATCAGTCCTCAGGAAGGATGTACTGGAAATGGAGCGAGTACAAAGAAAGGCAACAAAGCTAATAAAGGGTCTGGAGGATATTAGTTATGAGGAAAGGTTATGAGCACTGAACTTATTCTCTCTGTAGAAGAGATGCTTGTGAGGGGATATGATTTCAATTTACAAATACCATACCGGTGACCCCACAATAGGGATAAAACTTTTTTGCAGAAGGGAGTTTAACAAGACACGTGGCCAATCATTAAAATTAGTTTAACCTTAAACTACATAGAGGGTTCTTTACTGTAAGAGCGGCAAGGATGTGGAATTCCCTTCCACAGGTAGTGGTCTCAGCGGGAAGCATCAATAGTTTCAAGAAACTATTAGATAAGCACCTGAACGACCACAACATATAGGGATATACAAGGTAATACTGACATATAATCACACATATAGGTTGGACTTGATGGACTTGTGTCTTTTTTCGACCTCTGCTACTGTGTAACTATGTAATAATTAGGAGGTCATAAGCGTTTGTGCACAACAATGGTTCCAGCAGCTCCATCCAGTACAATCAGCATCACCTTCATAGCCCAAAGTTATTATTAAAAAAAAATCTCAGCCAAATGGTCCATAAAACAAAGGAAGAAAGCAAGATGCCAAATAGTGCAGTATTGGTAAAAGCAAGTGAGTGTTTATTTAGTAATGCTATTCAAAAAGAAAACATAGATCATCATAGAAGCCTCGCCGGACTGGACTCAGCTGTCGGGCATAATGACGTCACGCTAGCTTCGTCCAAAGTGTTTTGATCTAAAAAGATGTTGTCAGGGGACTGGATCTAGCTGGTGGCATTCTTAGCTTCATTATACTGTATGTAATACAGCTGGACCGATGCACAGCTCTGCTCCTCTCATCTTTTCTCGGAATGCCATAAAAAAAAAGTAACACTGGAGTTGGACAGGACCAAATGTCAACTGATAAAAGGCCAGACTGCAATTGAACATTATAAATACTTGAATATAAAGTTAATTTAAAAAAGAGAGTACTGTGATAATAATCTGTCAGGAACCATAAACCATAAATGCAGTTAAAATCACACCTTTAACCACTTCAATACAGGGCACTTATACACCTTCCTGCCCAGACCAATTTTCAGCGCTATCACATTTTGAATGACAATTGTGCGGTCACGCGACGCTGTACCCAAACAAAGTGTTTACAATTTTTGTCCCACAAATAGAGCTTTCTTTTGGTGGTATTTGATCACCTCTGGGGTTTTTATTTTTTGCGCTACAAATAAAAAAAGACAGAAAATATTGATGAAAAAAAGTTTTTTCTTGGCTTCTGTTACAAAACTTTGTAAATAAGTAAATTTTCTCCTTTACTGATGAGGCTGCACTGATGGGCAATGATGAGGCAGTACTTATTGGCACTGATTAGGTGGCACTGATAAGAAGCACTGATGGGCACTCATAGGCGGCACTGATGGGCACTGACAGGTGGCACTGATGGGAACTTATAGGTGGCACTGGAGGGCATGTATAGGTGGCACTGATGGGCACTGGTGGCCACTGATTGGTGGCACTGATAGGCAGCACTAATCAGAGGCACTGGCAGGCATCACTGATGGGCACAAAGTGCCATCCCTAATGGGCAATTATTGCCATAACTAGTTGGCTTACCTGGTCATGGGTGGGCATCCCTGGTGGCCATGAGTGGGCATCCCTCCTGGCCATGGGTGGGCATCCCTGATTGCCATGGGTAGGTGATTATTTTTTATTTAAGGCCTCAAATATGTCTTTTGGAGACATATAACAAAAATATAACAAAAAATATAACACTAAATGAACAAATGGAAGCACATTTTTCCATTCTGCTATTACCTATCAAGAAAATAATAGGAGAAAAACAGTAGCATTTGAAAGTATTGAGGCAGGCCCTTGCACTACATGCTTTGGTGAACTCTACGATGAGTACGTACACGAAACATGGCTTCAAAACGGTCAGCTGGTCAGAACGGACAAACAAAAAGCACTGATAAACAGCAAGGCCTGAAAGAACGAACTAAAAACCAGAAATGAGCTGACAATAAGCACTGAAAATCAAAGTGTACTATATGAACATATAGGCCGCAATGACAAACAAATGCAAACTGACTACATGCACTGATAAGCAGATACGCACCGACAAGCACAAACTGAAGAGCAGTAACGATCTGAAGCACAAGTCTGAAAAGCGCGAATCGTCTCTAACCAAACTTCTACTAACATGCGATAAACACAAGATCAGCAGAAGGAGCCCAAAGGGTGCCGGACGTGGTGCTGAACTTCCCTTTTCTAGTCCCGTCGTATGCGGCTTACGTCACGGCGTTCTTGACGACCGGAAATTCCGACAACTTTGTCCGACCGCGTGTAGGCAACACCAGTTTGACAAAATCCGTCGGAAATGATCCGACGGAGTTGGTGATCGGAATGTCCGACCGTGTGTACGGGGGCTAAAAGTTGTTCTGTGGACAAATTCTCCCACCTGAGCGGTGGATCTCTGCAGCTCCTCCAGAGTTACTGATTTGGCCGATTCTCTGATTAATGCTCTCCTTGCCCCGCCTGTCAGTTTAGGTGGACGGCCATGTCTTGGTAGGTTTGCAGTTGCGTTATACTCTTTCCATTTTTCAAATGATGGATTTAACAGTGCTCCATGAGATGTTCAAAGCTTGGGATATTTTTTTTATAACCTAAACCTGCTTTAAACTTCTCCATAACTTTGTCCCTGATCTGTCTGGTGTGTTCCTTGGCCTTCATGATGCTGTTTGTTCACTGAGGTTCTCTAACAAACCTCGGAGGGCTTCACAGAACAGCTGTATTTATACTAAGATTAAATTACACACAGGCGGACTCTGTTTACTAATTAGATGACTTCTGAAGTCAATTGGTTCCACTAGATTTTAGTTAGTAGTATCAGAGTAAAGGGGGCTGAATACAAATGAATGCCACACTTTTCAGGTGTTTATTTGTAAAAAGATTTTGAAAACCATTTATCATTTTCCTTCCACTTCACAATTGTGTGACACTTTGTGTTGGTCTATCCTATAAAATATCCCAGTATAAAATATCCCAGTAAAATACATTTATGTTTTTGATTGTAACGTGACAAAATGTAGAAAACTTCAAGGGGTATGAATTATTTTTCAAGGCACTGTATAAGACATTGAAAATATTTTGTTTTGATGCACCTGGAATGTATTCAGCTCATTTTTACTGAGGGTTCAATTGGGCTTTAGGGCTACTGAATAAAACAAAAACACAGTCCTACTGTGCCATGGCACCGATCATGTCATCAGTAAAACACCTTTGACAATGTTAAAGCCAAAAAATGTTGCTGTGTCTTGATTCAGCAGTGCAGTAATATGAATTGTGAAAGAAAATGAACGCATGGGAAAGACTTCATTAGGAAAACATCAGTGGCTGGCAACTCATACTTGGTAACAGATGTCAGTCTTTCAGGGCAGCTGTAAAGAAAGAGCAAAGAAAGAGCAAACAGACACCACTACTAACCTTGCTGGTGGTTAAAGTAGTACACCCAATCAGCAAAAACCTGAAGATTCCTGAATGTGGCATGGCAGGTGTATGCAAATAGCTGCTGTCCATCCACGATCCTTTGATGCAATTTGCCAAATATAGTCATGTAGTGCAAGTCTGGTATGAATTTTAAGGTGAACCCCACCAAAACAAAAAAAAATAAATGTGTGATGTCCACCAAAATCTACACCAGGCTCTTTGGGTCTGGTATGGCTTCTAAGACGGAACCTCAGGCAAAAATGTAGAAATTAAAGTGTGTGGTTCCTCCAAAATTCCATGCCAGAGCCTCAGCCAAGCATATAGCCTGGAAAGGAAGGGTGCTCCCCTTCCCCTCCTGAACCATAACAGGCCACAGGACAAGGACAAAGGCAAGAGCCTCTTGCCCTCAACTCCTGGCCCAGTGGTTGTGGGGGTATATGGGTGGGGGGATTATCAGAATCTGGAAGCCCCTTTACAATGAGGGGCACCCAGATACTGTCCCCTCATGTGAATAAGTAAGGTGTACATAGCAACCCTACTTAATCACAAAAAAACACAGTGTATATAGGGGGAGGGGTATGCCTATATATCAAGAGTAATGTACAAGTGAATGTGAGAGATGACATCACTAAGGGAGCTAGGGAGGAGGTGGAATCCTTATGGGTAGAGCTCCAAAGGGATGAAGCCAAGGGGAAAATATTACTGGGAGTATGCTATAGGCCCCCTAACCTGAAGGAGGAGGGGAGACGGATGTCCTATCACAAGTTGTATTAACAGCAAGGATGGGAAGTGTTATCATAATGGGGGATTTTAATTATCCAGACATAGATCGGGAGGAGGGAACCGCGCATTCGTCTAAAGCCCCGTACACGCAATCAAATTTTCCGACGGGAAATCTTGGATGTCAGGCTGTTGGCGGAAAATCCGACCATGTGTATGCGCCATTGGACAATTGTTGTCGGACTTTCCGCCAACAAATGTTGGCTAGCATGTCTTCAAATTTTCCGCCAACAAATGTGTGTTGTCGGATTTTCCGATCGTGTGTACACAAGTCCATCAGACAAAAGTACAAAGTACAAACACGCATGCTCGGAAGCAGAAGCGGTCAGTCTTGTATACTAGCGTTTGTAATGGAGAATTAACATTCGTGTAGTGGCAAATTATGAAATCTCCAAATGCAGCGCACAATTCTCTTCTTCTTTAACCGCTTCCCGACCAGCGCACGACGATGTACGTCGGTAGAATGGCACGGACAGGCGGCGCACGCCGGTCGGGACCTCCGTGAGTCCGATCGCGGGTCCTGCGGACTCGATCTCTGCGGGAGATACCCGCGATCGTTTCACGGGGTGGAAGAACGGGGAGATGCCAATGTAAACAGCATCTCCCCGTTCTGCCTAGCAACAAGTGACACTGATATTTGCTCCCTGTGATTGGAGCAGAGATCAGTGATCAGTAAAACACAGCCACGCCCCCCACAGTTAGCAACACGCCCCTAGGACACACTTAACCCCTACACTGCCACACCTGGTTAACCCCTTCACTGCCAGTGTCATTTACACAGGAATCAATGCATTTGTATAGCACTGATTGCTGTATAAATGGCCATGGTCCCAAAAATGTGTCAAAAATGTCCGATGTGTCCGCCATAATGTTGCAGTCACAATAAAAATCACTGATCACCACCATTACTAGTAAAAAAAAAAATATTAATAAAAATGCATATAAAACTATCCCCTATTTTGTAAACACTATAACTTTTGCGCAAACCAATCAATAATCGCTAATTGCGATTTTTTTTCTATCAAAAATATGTAGAAGAATGCGTATCGGCCTAAACTGAGGGAAAAAAAAGTTTTTTTATATATTTTTGGGGGATATTTATTATAGCAAAAAGTAAAAAATTATGTGTTTTTTTTTCATAATTTTTTTATGAAACTTTTTTTGTTTATAGCGCAAAAAATAAAAACCGCAGGGGTGATCAAATACCACCAAAAAAAGCTCTATTTGTGAAAAAATTTCTGTTTGGGAGCCACGTCTCACGACCATGCAATTGTCAGTTAAAGCAACGCAGTGCCGAATCGTAAAAAGTGCTTTGGTCTTAAGCCAGCAAAATGGTCCGGTCTGAAAGTGGTAATGGGATAATAATGAAGCTGCTTTGCTAGTGATACTGATGAAGTTATTGCAAACAAATTTTCAATGGCTTTTTTTTTTCTAGTGATATGAAGAATAATATTATTATGCTTTTTTTTTTTATTTGTGCAAGTTACCTCAACACCATTATCCCGTAGTTTTTAAGAACAAAGATACAACTATGTTGGTGTGCATTGTCAATTTTACATTGTATTTTTTTGAACTGTAACTGCCTACTCCTAAACTGTCATTTGAATTAAAACACATAGCCAAGTATTCTTCACAATTTTTTTATTGTGCATTGAAAAAAAAAAAATAGACATGCTATCTGCCAATAGAACTTAACCAAAAAGTGCATTCTATGCATCCAAAAATATAGAAAATATACCAAGTCATATCATTATTCAACCCAAAAAAATATGTCAAAGCAATAACTCCAAGGCCAATAATAAATACGTTATCACGTTATCTCCTCTAATTCCGCAACATGGCTGGTTGACAAACAGCCGTTCAGAAACAAACTGAAAAGCACAAACTGAAAAGTGCTAAAAGAAAAACGTGAATCAACACTCACCAAACTTCTACCAACACAAATATAGTAGAAGGAGCCCAAAGGATGGTGCTAAAGAGCTGAAAAAACACGTAGTACGTCTAGTACGTTACTGCGTTCGTAATTGTTGGCCAAAATTTTGTGACCGTATGTATGCAAGACAACACCCTTTGGACAAAATTCCATGGTTTTGTTGTCGGAAAGTCTGATTGTGTGTACGAGGCATAAGGCTCACCAGTTCCTAAATGTCTTGCAAGATGACTTCATGGTTCAGATGATAGATGCAGCAACTAGAAATAAAGCGTTACTGAATCTACTGATTACCAACAATACAGACCTGATCACGGATGTGGAAATACGGGGCAATTCTGGAAACAGCAAATTGGCTTCAGTATAAGTCACACAAATAGGAACCATAAGGGGAATACAAAGACGCTGAATTTCAAAAGAGCCAACTTCCCTAAACTGTGAACCTTGTTAGAAGGCATGAATTGTGATAAAATCTTAGGAACAAAGAACACAGAGGAGAGATAGGTATGCTTTAAGAGCATATTAAATAAGGGCATTAGCCAATGCATCCCATTGGGTAATAAATTTAAAAGAGCAAACAAAAGTCCTGGATGGCTTAAAGTGGGGTTCCAGTCAAAAAAAAAAAGGGGCTTAAAAATCCAAAAAAAAATAAAAAAAAAATAATTGGAAAAAAAAAAAATTTTTTACTCACCTCCAAATGCCTGTTGCTATGGGGTCCCTCGTAGTCTGCCACCTTCAGTGCCCGGGCTAAACGTCACTTCCCCCTCGGCACCGCACAGTCATCTGGGACCTGTCACGTGTCCCAGATGACTGAGCGTCAAATCACGGAGCACGGTGCCGCTCGCGCATGCGCAGTGGGTGCCCGGCTGTGAAGCCACAGCCGGGTTCCCACATTAGGAATGCCGGCGCTGCGAGCGGCTCGTGGAACGAGGGGGGGTCTCGTTCCCCCGCATCGCGGGCCCCCTGGACAGGTAAGTGTCCGATTTTTAAAAGTCAGCAGCTGCAGTATTTGTAGCTGCTGACTTTTAAAAAAAAAAATTTTTTCCCCCAGGACGGAGCTCCACTTTAACTCCAATGTAAAAATGCATATAAAAGCAAAGGAGAAGGCCTTCTAAAAATACTAGGTTGAGAGATCATTATCAGCATTCAGACATTATAAAGAATGCAACAAGAAATGTAAGGGTGCAATTTGGGCGGCTAAGATAGAACACAAAAGACACATACCGGAGGAGAGCAAAAAAAAAAATCCTAAGAAATTCTTTAAGTATGTAAACAGTAAAAAAAAGGGAGGACAGACCATATTGGCCTCAAAGAATGAGGAAGGACATCTGGTTACAAAGGATGGGGAGATGGCAAGGGTATTGAATTTCTTCTGCTCCTCAGTCTTCACGAGGGAATCGGGGGGCTTCAGTAACCAAAACTGCAGTGTTTATCCTTGTGACACATCACAGGAAGCACCTCCATGGTTAACAGAGGACAGAATTAAAATTAATCTTGGGAAACGTCACATTAATAAATCACCGGGACCAGATGACTTGCATCCTAGGGAACTCAGTCAAGTAATTGCGAGACTATTGTTCCTAATTTTTACTGACAGTCTACTGACTGGAATGGTGCCAGTTGAAAAGCCAATGTAGCACCAATATTTTAAAAGGTCCCAAAATACATCACTGGGAATCACAGACCAGTTAGCCTAACATCAATAGTATGCAAGCTCTTGGAGGGGATGGTAAGGGACTATATACAAATTTTAGTAACGAGAACAGTATGATTAGCAGTAATCAGCATGGATTCATAAAGAATTATTCTTGCCAAACCAATCTATTAACCTTCTATGAGGAGGTGAGTTGCCATCTAGATAAAGAAAGACCAGTAAAGGTGGTGTATCTGGATTTTGCAAAAGCATTTGACACAATTCCCAATAAACGTTTACTGTACAAAATAGGGTCCGTTGGCATGGACCATAGGGTGAGTACATGCATTGAAAACTGGCTACAAGGGCGAGTTCAGAGGGTGGTGATAAATGGGGAGTACTCAAAATGGTTAGAGGTGGGTAGTGGGGTCCCCCAGGGTTCTGTGCTGGGACCAATCCTATTTATTTTGTTCATAAATGACCTGGAGGATGGGGTAAACAGTTCAATCTCTGTATTTGGGGACGATACTAAGCTAAGCAGGGCAATAGCTTTTCCGCAGGATGTGGAAACCTTGCAAAAACATCTGAACAAATGAATGGGGTGGGCAACTACATGGCAAATGGGATTTAATGTAGAAAAATGTAAAAAAAATGCATTTGGATAGCAAAAATATGAATGCAATCTATACACTGGGGGAGAACCTCTGGGGGAATCTAGGATGGAAAAGGACCTGGGAGTCCTAGTAGATGATAGGCTCAGCAATGGTATGCAATGCTAAGCTGCTACAAAGCAAACAGAATATTGGCATGCATTAAAAAGGGAATCAACTCCAGGGATAAAACAATAATTCTCCCACTCTACAAGACTCTGGTCCGGCCGCACCTAGAGTATGCTGTCCAGTTCTGGGCATCAATCCTCAGGAAGGATGTACTGGAAATGGAGCGAATGCAAAGAAGGGCAACTAAGCTAATAAAGGGTCAGAAGGATATTAGTTATGAGGAAAGGTTGCGAGCGCTGAAATTATTCTCTCTGGAGAAGAGACGCTTGAGAGGTGATATGATTTAAATTTATTTACCCCACAATAAGGATAAAACTATTTTGTGGAAGGGAGTTTAACAAGACATGTGGCCACTCATTAAAATTAGAAGAAAAGAGTTTAACTTTAAACTACGTAAAGGGTTCTTTACTGTAAGAGCGGCAAGGGTGTGCAATTCCCTTCCACAGGCGGTGGTCTCAGCAGGGAGCATCGATAGTTTCAAAAAAACTATTAGATAAGCACCTGAATAACCACAACATACAGGGATATACAATGTAATACTGACAAATAATCACACACATAGGTTGGACTTGATGGACTTGTGTCTTTTTTCAACCTCACCTACTATGTATCTATATAAAAGCACAAACACAGTTTTAGACAAGTCTTTTATTTAAAAAGTCCCATGATGTAGATTCACATTAATTGTAATGCCCAACAGACACAGAGAAACATAAGCCTGACACCAAAACACGACAAGAATGCTTGCTGAATGAAAGCTTCAGGAGCCATCATTGGCAATATAAGTGAAGGAGTGGGTATGGTGGTAACATCATGGCTGGGTGATGTCAGTGGATGGTAAGTGTGATGGACTGCTTGGCACCCCGCATGGGTGCTTCCGCCAAGATACATCTTCCTCCACTCTGGAAACTAGGAACAAGGTATTATAGCTGAGCATTGCACCCAAGAACTAGACAACACTAGCTTAGGTGCAAACTGGAACTGACTTTATTGTAAATTCACACAGAATATATACCACACAAAATCAGGTAAAAGTTTGATCACATTACCTTAAACAATGCAAACTGTAAACAGTAATATTAGTACATCTAATAAACAGCTAACATAAACAGTAATCTAATTAACATAAATAGATAAATATCCCACAACGGTTCAGCAACAAGATAAAGTGGACATAATGCTAGTCAGGTCTCCAGGAGGAATAGCAGATAGACAAACAATTGATGACTCAATTAACAATGGGAATTCACACCTAGGAGGCACACAATGGGGAAATTATACTATGAGAGAAAGACACCTTAGTAAACAGATTATAGCAGGAGTTCCCAGCATCAGGCTGTTTGGAGCTGATTATGTTAAGATCTGCTCTGAATCTAGGGGGAAGGGGGAATTGAAGCAGTCAATTCTGGTTTGGGCATAAAGGACCCAAATCTGTATCCAGATCCTAGGTTCCCAGAGTCTGTTTGTTTCAGGGTAGACATGGACCCAAATCCGAAAAAAGAAAACACTCCAAAGGTTCCCCTGGCACACACCTTCCAAAGAATGCCCAAGATAAGCCCCCTCAAAAGCAAGGGTCCATTGTCAGTAGGCAAGAGTCTTCCCTGCAGTCCCCTCCAGAAGCCCCTGTCCTGGTTGGGTCTGTCATCGTAAGGATGCAGCATCATTGACGACAGGAAGCTGTCATGTTTGTCCACACTAAACACCCTAATGTTTGGCATTTGTAAGTTCAGACTGAATACTCCATTCATCCCTATTCAGCAGTGGCGGTTTGCAAATAAGGATGAAAAAGGAGGAAATAGGTATTTTATAAATAAAAAATGTTATGATCTGCAATGCTGTAGGAAATGAAATGTTATTCAGCCAAGGTTTACAACTACCGTATATACTCGAGTATAGGCCGACCCGAATATAAGCCGAGGCACCTAATTTTACCACAAACAACTGGGAAAACTTATTGACTCGAGTATAAGCCTAGGGTGAGAAATGCGCAGCTACTGTAAGTGGAAAAGAGGGTCAATGATGCCCATTTGCAGCCTCACTGTGCCCATGCAGATGGACACAGTTGACCGATTTGGGGCCCTGTATCTCAGGGTCACTTAGTGCTAGGAACCCCATCTTTAGATATGTTGTAGTGCTAATTCCACTGGGTTGGAATACAACATTTGGGGTTCCTAGCACCAAGTGCCCCCGAGATATGGGGCCCCAAATTCGGGTCAGAAAATCTCAAGCACTTTTCTGCAGCAGAGAATGACATTTTCTGAACCGACTTTGGGGCCCTGTATCTCGGGGCCACTTAGTGCTAGGAACCCCATCTTTGGATATGTTGTAGTGCTAGTTCAACTGGGTTTGAATGCCAAATTTGGGGTTCCTATCTCCAAGTGTCCCCGAGATATGGGGCCCCAAATTCGGGTCAGAAAATGTCAAGCACTTTTCTGCAGCAGAGAATGACATTTTTCGAACTGACTTTGGGGCCCCGTATCTCGGGGCCACTTAGTGCTAGGAAGCCCATATTTGGATATGTTATAGTGCTAGGTCCACTCGGTTGGCACACCAAGTTGCCCCGAGATACGGGGCCCCAAATTCGGGTCGGAAATTTTTTTTTTTGCTGCAGAAAAGTGCTTGACTCGAGTATAAGCCGAGGGGGCACTTTCAGCACAAAAAAATGTGCTGAAAAACTCGGCTTATACTCGAGTATATACGGTACTTAAAATTTTCACGGAGATTAATCTTAAGATTCTTTTTTATTTTTACCTCTGACATCTGAAAACAAAATAAGCTCCCAAAATGGCATCAGAATGGAACGTGATAAAATAACAGGGAAATGTTATAGTTCTATCAGGTCTGAAATGTCTATGTAAAGGATGGAATTGTACAACAATGTAGATGGCAGTATCCAAATGTAATGGTATATATTGTAGCATGATAGGTCAACAAGTTACAAATCAAAATTGTTATACAGGCTCGAAACTTTAATAAAAGATCAACATTGGCATAATGGTGCAGTCAAAGGTTCCAGAGTGTAAAGAGACTTTCCAATTACTGTGATTGTGGCCAGGAGCGTGGATTGTTTCCAGTGATTGGAGATTAAACATCAGTCTTTAGTCAGTAATTATGTGGTTCGCTAAATGCTGTGACAGATTACAAAGACTAGCAATTGCTTTATAGCTGCAATCCTCACAAGGGGAGTCCATAGCTATTGATATTCTTGTCAGCTCCATAACTAAAGATTGCATCATTGACCAGTGCAATTGAGAAGTGGAACTAAACCAAAATATATATGTGTGCTTGATCCCTCCTGATTTCAACTTGCCACCATAACAAACAGCAAGAAAAGTAATAAGTAATGTAGCTGGCTGGGCTTGTAGTACCATTTCAACATAATTTTATAAGCAGTTACTTATAACAAAATCAAATGATTATTTTTTTCATTATCCCATACTTTTTTCCCATTGAGAAAAAAATTGTTGTCCATAAATGTTTGGGTTTCAAGCAAAACATAAAGCCAATCCGAAACTCTCAGCTAATCATCAGTTATAAAAATACCTTCAGCTATGAGGTGCTGCTTAGAAGACTGAAAATACATGCCTGCTCACTTTGGATAATATGCATTGCCATTTATATTCAGGCATGTAACTTTTATGCAGCACCCAGTTTAAGGGACTTGGATGGCAAAATGCAGCACACAGAACTCTTTCTGAATCCAACTTAACACAATAAAAAACAGTCTTCCTAAAACAATGTATTATCACATTCCATGCATTCTGCTGCCACCAGAAAACACATCCTGCATCATGGAAAAAAATTACGGGAATCTCTCCACCTGTACACATTATGGCTTAGTGGTCAGCACTCCTGCCTTGCAGCTCTGGTTTCCATGTTTCAAATCCAAACAAGACACTACCAGCATGGAGTTTGCATGTTCTCCCTGTGCTTGCGTGGGTTTCCTCTGGGTTCTCCAGTTTCCCCCCACACTCCCAAGAGCTCAATTGTATCCGGTTTCAGTTGTCCCTAGTATGAGTGTGCATGTGAGATAGATGCCTTAAGCCTTGTACACACGATCGGATTTTGCACAGACAAAACCTCAGACATTTGTCCGAAGGAGTGTGCCTGGATTTTGTTTTGCATACAAACGATACAAAATTTTCGGCCAACAAACACGAACGTAGTGACCAGTGATGTAAGTAACTGAGTTACGATATTTGTTGGGCAAGTGAGTGGTGGCAGATTGGTCTATCGCTTCTCACATATAGAAATAGCAGATTTGTGAGGCCTAGTGTGCATCAACACGGCCTATACCCCAAAGAGAAGCTTAAACAGATAGACATAAAGAGTATATGCAGGTGAAAAAAAAGTTTTTTTATTTAGGGCTACAGGCCCAGGGGTAAATCAATAAGTGGATAAGTAGACATCTAGATATACAGGGCAATGTATATACATGGTAATCATGTGTAACCATAAACATGTACAGAATGCATAAATTGCACAGCAACTTGCGATAATAACGTGGTCTTTCAGGAAAATGCCGACATGTTTCGGACGGACGTCCTTTTTCAAGGCAATATCTGTTCCTGTATTTACTCGATAATACTGTATAAGACAGAGTAAAGTCATTAATATACAACATAATGTGTTTAATAGGTATAAACCTGTGAATTACACCGCTCAATGGTAATGGTACTCACTTGCAAAATGTTAAAGGGCTAGGAATAAGCCCAGTGGTCTTGGGGTACAGGGGTATGGTATCAGTATGTCCATGCAGTATACAGGGGATCTTGTGCTGTTAAAAGCAAACGGCTGCTACACATCTGAAAGGCTGCAAGATCTCCAAGCCATGCAATGAGAAATTGCAATGGCTAGTGGTGCCTGGGCAGAGGTGATAAATAGCTATAGAGTAAGGGGGAATAAGTGGGGTAACATTAGTATCACTTAGTAGTGAAGAGGAGTAGGTAAGTGCAAAATGAATTGCAAAAAATAAGGTACTGGCATTACCTGGTAGAGGGAGAGTTTGTATTCAGCTGCAGTGTAGCAGAACGCCGGCAGGAAAGTGTGATACCTGAACCCGCCATTGTAGAGACTAATATAGTGTGTGGTAATGGGTATCAGCTGTGCAAGCTGTGGTGAGAGGTAATTGCACTGAGCTGTATAGTAATTGCAAGGCCAGGTGTGGGGATGGTGGCTGAGAAGCCACAATATACTATCCCCAGTATTGAGATCTCAGATGCGGCGGCGCCGCGCGTCGACACGTCCAGAGGGGGCGTGGCCTCGTGCGGCGTCGGAGCGTCACCGACGCGGGCAGACTAACCCTTCCCCGTGTGCTGGAACGCAAGCGGGGAGGGCGCGTGTGATGGTAAGACGTGCGCCTCAATGGGTGTGTATGGCGCATGCGCCATACACACCCATTGAGGCGCACGTCTTGCCATCACACGCGCCCTCCCCGCTTGCGTTCCAGCACACGGGGAAGGGTTAGTCTGCCCGCGTCGGTGACGCTCCGACGCCGCACGAGGCCACGCCCCCTCTGGACGTGTCGACGCGCGGCGCCGCCGCATCTGAGATCTCAATACTGGGGATAGTATATTGTGGCTTCTCAGCCACCATCCCCACACCTGGCCTTGCAATTACTATACAGCTCAGTGCAATTACCTCTCACCACGGCTTGCACAGCTGATACCCATTACCACACACTATATTAGTCTCTACAATGGCGGGTTCAGGTATCACACTTTCCTGCCGGCGTTCTGCTACACTGCAGCTGAATACAAACTCTCCCTCTACCAGGTAATGCCAGTACCTTATTTTTTGCAATTCATTTTGCACTTACCTACTCCTCTTCACTACTAAGTGATACTAATGTTACCCCACTTATTCCCCCTTACTCTATAGCTATTTATCACCTCTGCCCAGGCACCACTAGCCATTGCAATTTCTCATTGCATGGCTTGGAGATCTTGCAGCCTTTCAGATGTGTAGCAGCCGTTTGCTTTTAACAGCACAAGATCCCCTGTATACTGCATGGACATACTGATACCATACCCCTGTACCCCAAGACCACTGGGCTTATTCCTAGCCCTTTAACATTTTGCAAGTGAGTACCATTACCATTGAGCGGTGTAATTCACAGGTTTATACCTATTAAACACATTATGTTGTATATTAATGACTTTACTCTGTCTTATACAGTATTATCGAGTAAATACAGGAACAGATATTGCCTTGAAAAAGGACGTCCGTCCGAAACATGTCGGCATTTTCCTGAAAGACCACGTTATTATCGCAAGTTGCTGTGCAATTTATGCATTCTGTACATGTTTATGGTTACACATGATTACCATGTATATACATTGCCCTGTATATCTAGATGTCTACTTATCCACTTATTGATTTACCCCTGGGCCTGTAGCCCTAAATAAAAAAACTTTTTTTTCACCTGCATATACTCTTTATGTCTATCTGTTTAAGCTTCTCTTTGGGGTATAGGCCGTGTTGATGCACACTAGGCCTCACAAATCTGCTATAAGTAACTGAGTTAAAATAAACTGAGTTACTTAACGCAGTTACTTTAGAGGGTAACGAGTAATCTAACTGATTACTTTTCCTCTCATGGTAACTCAGTTCCCATTACTTTGACTTAGTTACCCCAATTACATCTACCGCCACTAGATGGCAGTAGTGTAATTCTGGTGTCCTGCCGAAAAAGTTCCCCCGCCAGATAAGGACCCCCTGTACTGCGCAGGCGCAGTACGAAGGACTACGGAGCTTCCGAAAATTGCAGAACCTAAACAGCTCTGAGTGAACGCTACACCGCGCAGGCGCAGTTAACATGTAATTGTACGAGGCAATGCCGCACGCTCCTGATGCTCGTGCTACTCTGCAAGGGGCGTCTATTATGTAACCAAGGGGCGGGTCTAGTATTACTGTAACCAAGGGGCGCATTTATTATTATTGTTATATTTCGAGCTCTGCCCATTAATTTAACATTCGCCCTCTTCTGTAGAAATCTGCCCCTTACACGATATAATAATAATAGACCCGCCCCTTGCTTACACGCTATAACAGATCTGCCCCTTGGTTAGAGTAATAATAGAGCAGCCCCTTGGTTACACGATATATAACAATAATAATAAATGCGCCCCTTGGTTACAGTAATACTAGACCCGCCCCTTAGTTACACGTATAGAATATTAAAAAAAAAAGTCACAGTTACTTTGCTGCGTAATTAATTACTTTTCCAATGTAGTAACTGAGTTACTAACGCAATTACTTTTTGGGAGAAGTAATTTGTAACTTAACTAATTACTTTTTTAAAGTAAGATGACCAACACTGGTAGTGACATACTAGATGTACTACAAGCCGAAAAAGAGAAAGTTCAATTGTCAGGCGCCACTTTTTGTGCTCCTTCTGCTAATTTTGTGTTAGTAGAAGTTTGGTGAGTGTTGATTCGCGCTTTTCATTTCGCACTTTTCATTTCGCACTTTTCAGTTCCTTTCTGAACGTCCGATCATCAACTAGCCATGTTGCGGAATCGGAGGAGATAATGTGTTATTTATTATTGGCCTTGAAGTTATTGCTTTGATCCAAGTTCAGTCCAGAAACAGGAGGAGGATTTCTTTAAATAATGTAACGTCCTGTGAGCCACCACTAACTATGAGACCAATGAGATCTCTAAAACCAGTACTTTTTTTGAATCAGCTGCTAGCGTTGCACATGTCTCATAAATCATGCAGGGGTAATCAAATCAAATATATATGCGCTGCGCTATCAAAATGTAAATCTAAATAGTAGAAAATAATGTGCTATAAATCAACAGCAATAAAGTGATATTCGTGCAGTACATAAACAAACATGCAATATTGCAAATATAATAAAGTGACAATGTGCATTCACGTGAAAAAATCTGTAAATATAACGTCCATAAAATAGATAAAAAAGCAATCAGAATCCTTGAGAGAACAAATATATGTATGAATAAAAAATAAAATAAAAAATTGATAATAAAAAATAAAATAAAAAATACCATCATCAGTTTCACAGCATCCACTGAATCGCATGGATTATTTTTGAGCACTTATGGACTGATATTTTGAATATTGCACAGCACATTGCAGCACTTTTTAATTTGTATATAATATATATATATTTTATTATATATTTATATATATATTTTTTATTTTATTTATATATATTTTTATTTTATTTTATTTAATAATATATATTTTATTATATATATATTTATATATATTTTTTTTTTTATTTTAATAATAAAAATCGCTGATCGCCGTCATTACTAGTAAAAAAAAAAATTATTAATAAAAATGCCATCAAACTATCCCCTATTTTGTAAACGCTATAATTTTTGCGCAAACCAATCAATAATCGCTTATTGCGATTTTTTTAACAAAAATATGTAGAAAACTACGTATTGGCCTAAACTGAAGAAAAAAAACGTTTTTTTTATAATTTTTGGGGGATATTTATTATAGCAAAAAGTAAAAAATAATGTGTTTTTTTCAAAATTGTTACTGTCTAAAAACCGCAGGGGTGATCAAATACCACCAAAAGAAAGCTCTATTTGTGGGGAAAAAAAGGACGTCAATTTGTTTGGGAGCCACGTCGCATGACCGCGCAATTGTCAGTTAAAGCGACGCAGTGCCGAATCGCAAAAAGTGGTCTGGTCTTTGGCCAGCAAAATGGTCCGGTCTGAAAGTGGTTAATGTCACGTGTCTAAAATACACCATAATCATAGCACCATTACAACCTGCATAGACACAGTTAAATTGCTTAGTTCATTATCATCTTTATGTGTAATGATGTTATTATGTGTCTTTGTTCCATAAAGTATCAGATTACTTGCTGTGACTGACAAACAACGGCATAAAAAGATACAAAAAAAAAAAACCCTTGACAATGTTACATTTCTAGAAAGCATTTCATGGAATTGTCATTGAATTTATACAACACGAATAATCAGGATAATAACCATAGTATTGTGTTTTATGAAACTCACATTTTTCCTGTCAATTAAGATGCAGTTTCAAATTCACAGGTGACATTTTTTTATGGTATGTATTGATTTATTTTATTTTTTTTATGCCCACACATTTTTGTGCGTGAAATAAAATGTTTGTTATATTTAAAAGCAAAGTTATTAAAAATCACCTCCACAGACCTGTTTCCCTGATCCAGTGGTAGCAATGGAAACCATCATGAGTAGAATTATGAAAGGATCTGAATATTCAGACTAGAAGAATGACTTCTCCTTTAAGTATATCTAAACCCATTATGAGTAGAATTTTGAATATTTAGGCTAGAAGAACAACTTCACATTTAAGTATATCCTAAACCCAACAACACAGCTTATCAGATAAGGTAGCTGCATTCCTTTAGGATTTTTTTCTTTATTTTCACCTGGTAATCCTGCTATAACACAGTCCATGTCCTTTGGTGTCTGCGCTCACAATTACACTGTATCTATGGAGGAAGATATAGCAGCCGCCAAGACTGAACATGTTGAACATATGTAGGCAGGTGCATTCCACTTTCTTCACTGCAGGTGGTGCTCCACCACAGTGACATTGCAGAGGGAGAGGAAGTCAAGAGGAACATAGCTCCTCTATGGTTTCCTGGGTCACTGGGGCAGCAATCTGGTTGGATGCTAGCTGCCCATGTGACTTTGGCAGCCATCTTAGGTGTGGCAGAGTCAATTTAATACCTTGGCTCCTGGGTTTGGCGCATATGGTTCTAGTGCATGGGTAGTGTAGGGACAGGTCACCCGTCTGTCAAGGGTAGTTTTAGTGGTATAAAAAGGTTCCAGATTTAGAGGGAAAGTGTAGGTATTCTACACTCTCTCCAGGAAAGCTCCCCACTTGGGCTTGGACTGGCAAGGCTGCATTCCACCCCTCGAGACAGACACTGTCAGCTCGGCTGAGACCTGCTTTGCTACATGCTGTTGTCATCCATGAGTGTTTCCCAGTTGGGCCTCCTTCCACTGGACTTGTTGTACTTTAACTTCAATACAAGTTTTTCAACCACATTTGCACTAGGTGTGTGTCACTGCCACCGAACCACATTGCACCCACCCACACATGTCTGCCATTGATCCTCTCCAATACGTGGGGAATAGGGGGATTACTGTCTTACACAAAACAGTTAAGATTATTTTTGCTACTAGTGCATTTCTCAGGAAGTGACAAGGACACTGCATTTCAGACAAGATCAACAGGTATTTTGTGTAATCAGTAAAAATAAAAATGAACTCTAAAGACTGGCAAGGTACAATACATTACATTTTTGTTCCTCTCTTTAGTTATGCTTTAGGTGAAGGACCTTCACCTTAAAAAATTCAGTCCACAGTCTTTGAAAAGGTCCCAGCTGGCTTCTCATTTTACTGCTTAGTGGCCCTATTTATTTCTACGGGTAATCCATACTCTTGGCAGTCTCCAGCAGTCCCTCGGATATTGACTTACTCATAGGTATGAATAGGGCACCTACATCTTTAGCAAACAGCCAATCAGGAGGTAAGCTGCCTCTGATCAACACACCTGAAATTACAGGTCCCAAGGATATGAATGGAAACTTTTGGCCTTGAAGGAATACACTACGAACTGACCTTTTCATAGTACCACATTTCTGAGGGCTAAGGAAAGTGTACCATGCCAAGTGAGGATCTTTCTAAGGGACACGGTTTATTGTGGCACACCTTCACATCTTTCAGCATCAGCTTCCTTGGCAGCTCTCGACATTCTTTATGCTTACATTTCAGATCCTTAAAAGGATACTTTGATCAAAGGTCTGAACAAGAAGTGTAATGTCTAACATGTGTCGATTCTGTTACTGTTGTTTCCACTCTGAATGAGGTCAAAATGGCAAAGTATCTCCTTTCAGGGCCACCAGCCAAACATATCTTATTAGTATTATTCCAGAGGGCAAATTTCCCATGCTCCCCTCCTTCTGCCCAGTTCTCCCTTGCAAGTTTCTACCTCTTCTAAGTGTAGAAGGAAAACAGGGAGGAGATGTCATTGCACCAGCTGGGAGGTGATACCTGTTGCAGAGGTTTAGAGGAACCTGTACAATAACCTGTTTAATGCCCCGTACACACGGTCGGAAACTCCGACGGAAAACGTCCAATCGGACCATGTTGTCGGAAAATCCGCCTGTGTGTGGGCTCCATCGGAAAAACTTTGAGATCCTGCTCTCAAATTTTCAGACAACAAAATCCGATCTGACTTTTTCCGATCGTGTGTAGAGAATTCCGACGGACAAAGTGCCACGCATGCTCAGATCAAATTACAAGACCAAACCTATTGGCTAATAGCCTCTACGTAGTTCCGTCGTACGCAACGAACGTCACCATGTTCAGAATGATCGGATTTTCCGACAACTTTGTCCGACTGTGTGTATGCAACACCAGTGTCAGACAAAATCCGTCTGAAAAAGTCAGACGGATTTTGTGGTGGTGTGTACGGGGCATTACAGTATGTGTTGTATGTTTAAAGACCATTACAAGTGGACTTGCACTTTAACTAAGTTTTTCAAACTGTTCTTGCTTTTAAATTGTGACTGTGATAGTTTTGAATGAAATTACACATACAGTAAATGAATGTGCAAGTCATTCAAACCATGGGAATGGACAGTAGACCTTTGTTTCAGTACTGAAAGTCATATTTGATCCAAAACAGTGTTTCATTTATTAATATACATGCTATTGGTTCTTATTTGCATTGTCCATTTAACATTTACCATCCATTTCACATTTATTATACTGCTGTAATTTGTATGCCAATACTATTGAATATCTTTCTATAAATGCACAGTTGTAGTATCTACTATCTTTCACCCTCAGTGGCTTTTGGAACTTTTGGCAAGCTAAAGGCTGCAGAGACTGTCAAACTATGCCCCAAGGCCTCTGGCAGAGTTCATTATAATATTACATGATAAATGTTTAATAAAGTAGAAAAACACTGTGACATTTATGCTGTGTTCAGCTAACTCTAGGTAATGCAGCAGAATAATACTTTTGGCATGCCTTCCATATTGCAAATTACAGTCTCTTTTAATTCCTGAATGTTCTCTAATTTGTAAAAAAGTGTTTTTAAAACATTCTTCATTATATGCAGAAAATCCAAAAAGTGGTTATATTAATTAAAATTAGCAATAAACCATTGCACCACCTTAGTTTCTATAGTCTTTCCTTCACCTCCTGGTTATAGCAGTTGTGCATGGTGTTTAAATATGACTGTGCAGTTTAATATGGACCAGAGTTATGCCACGTACACACAATCGAAAATGCCGCCAGCAAAAGACTGATATGAGCTTTTTGTCGGAAAATGCGACCGTGTGTATGCTCCATCGGTCTTTTGCTGGCAGAATTCCAGCCAGCAAAAGATTGGGAGCATGTTCTCAATTTTTGCGGTCCGTAAAAGTTCCTATCTGAAAATGCGATCGTCTGTATGCAATTCGGATGCGCAAAAATCACGCATGCTCGGAAACAATTTGACGCATGCTCGGAAGCATTGAACGTAATTTTCTCGGCTTGTTGTAGTGTTGTACGTCACTGCGTTCTTGGCGGTCGAAAATTCAGAGAACCTTTGTGTGATCGTGTGTATGCAAGACAAGCTTGAGCGGAATTCCGTCGGAAAAAACATCCAAGATTTTTTGGACGGAAATTCCGCTCGTGTGTACGTGGCATAAGACCCAGTTTACTCAGTAGTCAGTTCTTACCTGGTCAGGTACGCTCACTCTCTTCCACGACCGTACGAGTCTGTATGAAAACCCTTGTGCTGAGGGGTGAGGCTGTTAAGCCTCATACACACGATCGGACCTTGTACCAACTTTCCCGTGGATTTTTGTACAAAGGGCGTTGGCCCCAAGTTGGTATTGCATACACACGATCTGACTTTTTAGGCAACCAACATGAACGTAGTGACGTTTCAACGTACTGACGACACTTCAAAAGAGGACGTTCGAATACTCCAGCGCCACCTTTGGTCAACTTCTATATTGTTGTCTGATCTTTTGCATTGGTTCTGAGCATGCGTGTTTGTACTTTGTACAAAAGTCCGATGGTTTTGTGTACACACGGTCGGACTTTGCTCCATCGGACTTTTGTTGGCAGAAAGTTGTTCCGTTCGCACAGCCAACAAAAGTCAGATGAAAACTGAAAATGTTGGTCCGATGGAGCGTACACGCAGTGGGATGTTGGTCCAAAACAGCTAATTTGCATGTTTGTTGTCAAAAAGTCCGATCGTGTGTACGGGCCTTTACTGAGCTATGCAAGCATAGAGCACCACAGCATCAGGAAGTGAAGCAGCATTTTCAATAGGATAACAAAGGAGTTTAAAACAAAAATTAGTCACAAATCATAACATATACATTGTATTAACCACTTAAGGACCGAGCCTCTTTTTGAGATGTGTTGTTTACAAGTTAAAAAAATTTTTTTCGCTAGAAATTAAAATTACTTAGAAACCCCAAACATTATAAAAAAAAATTCTAACACCCTAGAGAATAAAATGGTGGTTGTTGCAATACTTTCTGTCACACTGTATTTGCGCAGCGGTCTTACAAGCACACTTTTTTGGGAAAAAATACACTTTTTTGAATGAAGTTAGCCCAATTTTTTCATACTGTAAAGATAATGTTACACCGAGTAAATTGATACCCAACATGTCATGCTTCAAAATTGTGCCCGCTCGTGGAATGACAACAAACTTTTACCCTTAAAAATCTCCATAGGCGACGTTTATAAAATTCTACAGGTTGCATGTTTTAAGTTACAGAGGATACCTCACATGTGTGGTTTGAACACAGTTTTCATATACAGACGCCACTCGCATATGCGTTCGCTTCTGCGCGCGAGCTCGGGGGTGCACGTTTTAAAAAAAAAAAAAAACCTGTATCAATTTCATTCCTATTACAAGGAATGTAAACATCCCTTGTAATAGAAAATAAAGCACGACAGGACCTCTTAAATATGAGATCTGGGGTCAAAAAGACCTCCGATCTCATATTTACACTAAAATGCAAAAAAAAATAAAAAACAAAATTGTTTAAAAAAAAAATATGGGCGGAAGTGACGTTTTGATGTCGCTTCCGCCCTGCAATGTTATGGAGATGGGTGGGGGCCATCTTCCCCTCACTCGTCTCCATGCCCAGCAAGGGTGAAGATCCGATCACCTTACATTCATTAAAAGAAGGTTAGAATATATATACATATAAGAAGGACGTAATATAAAAAAAATATAAAAATGAACAATTTCATATTATTTTATATTATCTATAAAGAGTCTCTCAAAAGAGTGTTAGGCCGGCCGGGTTCACATCCGGTTTTCTCCACATCCAATTCGCTCTCAATGGAGCCGGTTCACACAGCTCCGGGGTGGCCACGGTCCACATTGGAAAAGGGTCCTGTGTGTCTTTGGCTCCGTTTCAGGTGTGAATTCGGACTTGATTCACACCTGAATCAGTGATCAGGGACGCACTGGACCCCCTAATTTGACCCACGGCCACATCAGTGTGCACCCAGCCTTACTGAATAAAAATATTTTGAACAGAGATATGTTTTTCCTCATTAGTGGCATAATATACACAAATAATGAGTGTCCTTTTCTTAATTGAGTAGTACCAACATCACTTAGAAATAAATAGACACAAAGTGATGAACTACCCTGGAACTTTAAAGGTAATACAGATACAACGTTTCAATATTTATTACTAATATATTAAAATGTCAGGACTAAAAGGACTGGCACAAATTTCCACATTATAATGCCAGTACAAATACAAATGCAGCCCCTTTGCAAAGCCAGACCACAGGGCATGAAGATAACTCATCATTTCCAAATAGATTTAACTTTCCTAATACAGTGATGGGGTTGTGACAGAGATTCTTGAATGTGTTTCGTGGGTTTAAAATGATGAATAAACAATTACCCTCATATAGAATCCAGATGCAATGTAACTACAAATTACTACCTATTAGGAATGAGCCGAACACCCCCGGGTTCGGTTCGCACCAGAACTTGCGAACGGACTGAACGTTAGAACCCTATTAGTTACAATAGATGCGAACGTTCGAAATCTAAAGTGCTAATTATAACGGGCAATATGCATGTTATTGTCATAAAAAAAGGTTTGGGGACCCGGGTCCTGCCCCAGGGGACATGTATCAATGCAAAAATGAGTTTTAAAAACTGACGTTTTTTCTGGACTCCTGCACAAAATGGTAGATACAGGTGCAGGTTTATACTGTGCTGTGCTGGACTCACACAGCACACACACTAACTCCTGCAGATGGCTGTATTAGTAGAGAACAGCACTTTCCCCACACGCAAATGCCTGAGAAGAACACACTATCCCTGCCTATTCCTGCCTATTTTTCCTCTTTCCCTACACTTTCCCCACACAGAAATTAATGAAAAATAGTTTACACTGTCCCTGCCTATCAATCCTCTTTCCCCACACGACCAAATGTACTAAACCCCCTGAGCTATAATTGGCCACAGGCATCCTGCCTGTGGCCAATTATTGCTCTCCTCGCTGCTGTCTCTATGATTGGCCAAGCATGCGGGGTCACAGTGCATTATTCCTCTTTCCCTACAAATTAAAACTTTCCCCACACGCAAATGCCTGAGACAGAACACACTATATATATATATCTTTCCAGATCAAGGCAACAAACCAGTAAGAGTCATTTATCGCAACTTGCTAATCTTAGTCAATGATTTGATTTTGAAGATATTATATCAGACAAAACAAAGAAAAATGCCACTAGGACAGTGACAAGCATGTATGAAAACAAGAGCCCAGAGATCTCAAGCAAATGCAAGACAGTGAGCAATGCATAGCTCCCCAAATATGACTGAGGCTGAGGAATTCTATCCTAGTGACCCTAACCATTTTTTCCTCTTTCCCTACACTTTACAGCTGCACCAACACCTGATGAACCAGCGAAAGAAGAAAAATTAATGCAAAAAATAGTTTACACTGTCCCTACCTACTGAACAGCACTGCGACCCCCCCGGATGTCCAACATATACAAACTTTGAAATTCCCCTCGTGTTCATATTTCTTGCCAGGAACATATGCCAATAGTAATCTAGATGATACAGGCTATGAATAATTCTTATTTATGCTAAATTTCAGGAGACATTTATTTAAAGAGGGGAAGTATGTAGCAAGTAAATAAATAAATCTCCCAGTAATGCTATTACTGGGCTGCAGCTAGAGGGAGCTCTAATGATTTGTAGTGTAAGATCAGGAGACTGAACCAACAAGTTCACATTAAACTTGGAAAGCAAGTGAGCAACAGTGTTTTGTGACTCCTCTTTGATACAGATACAGCAGGCTGCATTTTTGTTATACCTTACACTCAGATCATGCACTCAGATCATTGATAATTCTGTAACAAAGACAAAGTCAGGAAATGCATTAAGGTCAGCATCTGGGGATCTGGATACAGCAGAATCAGGAGGCAAGCCTAAAGCCCCATACACACGGTCACACCAAATTACAACGGTCGGACAAAGATCATTCTGAACGTGGTGACACTAAGCAATTCTCCTTAGTCACTTTGTGCTGTCGGACCGTGTTGACGGCAAATCTTTCCAGCAGGAGATAGGGCTCTGGGCACCGAAAGAATCCATGAAAAAGTCCGACCGTGTGTATGGGGCTTGACATGTAACTACTGTGCACGTGCATTAGCATGTGCATAAACCCACACAAATATGTGCACAACCTTTACTATACAGTAGATTATGAGCTGCAATATGCACACAAGCAGATCTTTGGGCATGACCATGCATCTGACAAAAACCTCTGATATTTAAGGGTTCTATGTATGAATTTCTAATTCTGTGATTACGAGGTTCTCCGCTGTTTTTTTAATCATGTATTGTAAATTTTTTCATCCGTTCATATTTTCATTTCATATGATGGATTTTAAAGTTAATGTCTGATGGAATCATTCTGTTGCTAATTGCTATCCAGTGAATATATTATGTAATTTATAATTAGTTAGACTAAGTTTTTATTTGCAGTTTTGCCAATGCATCTTACTTTATCAATATGATGTTGTCCATTTAAATTTTTAAAAATATATTGTTCATTTTAATGAGATTTGTTCCTACTATGTAAATTATGTGTCTCTATTTTAATAATATGATTTGTCCTTATATAATAGCTATATGTTATATATATATATATATATATATATATATATATATTGATACATTTTGACTAATACAGGAAATCATATTTTTTAAATTATATTTGTATGTGTTTTGTGACTCTAAATTAGAGATTTTTTAACCCCTGAAACAAAAATATTAAAAGAATTTGGACTCTTATGCCGCATACACACGGTCGGAATTCTCGTCGGAAAAAGCTCTGATGGTTTTCCCGTCGGAATTCCGACGGAATTTCACTCAAACTGTCTTGCCTACACACGGTCACACTAAATTCCAACGGTCTGTAACACAGTGGCATAAAACACGTTTGACAGCATTATAAAAAGGGAAGTTTAATGCTTCCGAGCATGCGTCAAATTGTTTCCAAAGATCTGTCGGAATTTTACATGTCGGAATTGCATACACACGATCGGAAAATCCGATAGAAAGGTTTTCCGTCTGAAAAATTGAGAACAGGTTCTCAATCCAAAGTCCGTCGGAAATTCCGATAGAAAAAGACCGATGGGAGAGGAAAAGATAAGGAGAAGATAAAATGGAGGTCAATGAGATCTGGATGTGGAATATGCCTGAAGGGGTTGGGAGCGGAGTCTCCCTTCCATTTTGGACCAACCCCCATAAATACTTTTGCACATACTGAGACATAGGAGGGGGCTCAGAGAAGGGTGTCTCCCTTAGGGGTATAGAAAGGGTTAAGGGGTTTTACTAGGAGGAGGGAGGGGGTGGGAAGATATAGCGGGAGGTATAGTGGGTAGGTAAGTACAGGGGGGGAGGGAGTAGGTGGGGGGGTCTCCCCCTTTTTTTTTTTCCCCTTTTTTTTTTTTTTTTCCTTTTTCTTTCTCTCTCTTCTTTCTTTTTTCTCCTTCCCTCCTCTCGCTCGTTCCGCGGCAAGATGGAGGAATTAAGGGTAACATCCATGAATGTTAGGGGACTTAATGTCCCAGAAAAAAGAAAGATGCTTCTCAATGATTTAAAACAGAGGTGTATAGACATAGCTTTTATACAAGAAACCCATTTTAAGGCAAGTAGATTTCCTTTCCTCCAAAATAGATTTTTTTCAACCGTATACCATGCCTCCAATCAGGAGGCAAAATCGAAGGGGGTCTCGATTATGATATCGAACCGGACCCCATGGATGTTGACTAATAAAAAGGCAGATGAGAAGGGAAGGTACCTTTTTTTTGAAGGGCTCGATAGGAGGTGTGAAGGTGACATTGGCCACAGTATATGCCCCGAATGAAAGGCAAGATGTGTTCCTAAAAAAAAACCTTACAAATTTAACAGATTTCTCAGAGGGAAAGTTGATTTTGGGGGGGGATTTTAATATCCCCTTAGATCCGAAACTGGACACGTCCTCTGGGACATCGTCTGTTCCCCATGGTATTAGAAGAGACAAAAAAGAGGGTTTTCCCCAGGTTGATGGACTTTAAATTGGTACTACTACACTTTCCCAAGAAACAAATATATTTGTTTAGTGTTTTTTGATGCCCCTTCCTCCCCATGCCAAATCCCTGAACAGCCCTTCTCCCATACGTGAAGTACCATCTTTGAAAGTGTATATAAATGTATGTTATCTTTTCCACATTCAGAATTATTTCCTATATTCGACAATACAACCACTGAAGGAGGATACTGTCTCACTCCGAAACGCGTCTGGTTAGATGTCATGTAATAGAATATACCTATGATTGATGCTGTTTTTTACTTGTATCATACATATTTTATACATTACACTATTCTAATAAATTTTGTTACTTTATTATACTTGGAAACCTTTTTTGTTTCTTGGGAAAGTGTAGTAGTGCCAATTTAAAGTCCATCAACCTGGGGAAAACCCTCTTTTTTGTCTCTTCAATTTATAGGATGTGGCACACTCTATCTAATTCTCCCAACCATTGATTAATGAATTGACCAAACCCCCCTTTTTTTATCATGGTATTAGAAGAGGACTATTGAATAAACTGTATGAGCTACAATTAGTAGATGTATGGCGTATAATGCATGATGGAGAAAGGGATTACACCTTTTTTTCCAATCCTCATCAGGTGTATACTCGGATAGACCTCTTTTTGATACCTCACTATCTATTGACTAGGATAACAGAGGTTCATATAGGAAGTATAACATGGTCAGACCATGCCCTGATCACTTTATGTATATCTCTCCATGGCGCGATGGGGGCTACTGAGAGAAGATGGCGATTAAACGAGAGCTTGCTACAGAATCCTGCAATACAGGAGGAAATAGCGAAAGAAATAAAGGAATACTTTCAGATAAATGAGACTCCGGAAAGCAACCTGGCCATAGTGTGGGAGGCACATAAAACAGTGATAAGGGGCATATTGATCAAACTCGGATCAAGAGTAAAGAAAGAGAGAGACCAACAGGTGACGGGGCTCTTTCAGAAAATTCATGACCTGGAAATTCAACATAAGAAGAATCAGACACCTATCATAGGGAGAGAGCTGGGGGATTTGAGGCGCCAGATTTCGGATATTTTACGCTTCAGAGCCAAAGCAATTATGCAGAGAGGCAAAAAGACTGCCTATGAACTAGGGGACAAGTGTAGCAAACTGTTAGCAGGCAAATTGAAAGGGAAAATCTCGAATACCTACATTCCCCATATAAAAGGAAGAGATGGGAAACTTATTTCACAACCTAAAGCTATAGCACAGATATTTGGTGAATTTTATTCCTCACTTTATAACCTAGAATCACTATCGGCACAGGAGGAATATCTTTCCTCAGCGAAATTGCAGAGACTAACATCCCTAGAACGTAGCAGATTGGAAGAGCCCATTTCGGTAGAGGAATTGAATGCGGCAATGAAAACGGCAAAGCCGGGTAAGGCGCCCGGTCCAGACGGCTTCACGCTGCTCTACTACAAAAAATTCTCTACACAGTTATGTGGGCAGATGGTAAAAGTCTTCAATGTCCTAGGTAGAGCTGCCTCATTCCCACCAGACTCTCTTCTGGCGCATATTACTGTGTTGCCGAAGGAGGGGAAGGACCCCTCGGAATGTGGCAGCTACAGACCTATTTCTCTTTTAAATGTGGACTTGAAGCTTTTTACTAAAATTTTGGCAACCAGGATTCAGCCCTTTCTGTGTCAGTTGATAGATCGAGACCAGGTGGGGTTTGTCCCCTCGCGGGAAGCGAGGGACAATACCATCAAAGTTCTTAATCTGGTCTACCATGCCAATAAGTCAGATATCCCTAGCGTCTTTCTAAGCACCGACGCCGAGAAGGCGTTTGATAGGGTGAGATGGTCTTTTCTGTTTGCGGTACTGAGAGGTGTTGGCATGGGAGACCAGATGATTAGGTGGATTAAAAGTGTGTATACAAGCCCAAAGGCAGAAGTGAAGGTAAATGGAATATTTTCCAAGCCTTTTAAAATAACAAATGGCACTAGGCAGGGGTGTCCTCTCTCCCCTATGCTATTCTCCCTATCAGTAGAACCCTTATTAAGTAAAATCAGGCAAAATAGAGACATCCAGGGTTTAAAAATAGGAAACAGAAACTATAAAATCTCAGCTTATGCGGACGATCTTTTGTTCTCCATGTCTGCACCGCATATTTCAATTCCCAACCTCCTGAAAGAATTCGAAATATATGGTAATCTATCGAATTTAAAAATAAATTATTCGAAATCAGAAGCGATGGGAGTTGCGATGCGGAAGGAGGACTGTATTGCAATTCAACAAAACTTTAGTTTTAAATGGGTAACTGAGAAGCTGAAATACCTGGGCACGTTTATCCCCTCGAACACAAGGAAGACGTTTGAGGTAAATTTCCCTGCTTTATTCGAATCAGTTCGGGGGCAATTGGATAAATGGCATCAGGGTACTCAGTCGTGGTTTGGCCGATGTAATACCATCAAAATGAGCATTTTACCTAAATTTTTATATCTATTTCAAGCACTACCAATTTATGTTCCAGGGGTCTTTCTCCGTCAAATATGCTCTTTATTTACAAAATTTATTTGGGCAGGGAAACGACCCAGGATAGCTAGAGGAATAATGATGATGCCCAGGGGTTTCGGCGGATTAGCAGTCCCAAACATAGTGAAATACTATCATGCAGTGCATCTTGGGAGGGTGGTGGATTGGTGCAGACATGGAGAACTGAAGACATGGGTAGAACTAGAACAGCAGGCAAGTGAGATACCCCTACGGAGAGCACTTTGGTGCTCTGAAAGAATACCAATGTCGATTAAGAAGCACCCAACTATAGGGACCACAATACGTATCCGCTCCTCTTTAATTTGTGACCCTAAAATCTCCTCAAAAAATTCACCCTTACTTCCTGTGCTGGGGAATCCGGGGTTTCCCCCAGGGAGTGAAGTGGGAGCATTTAAAAACTTAGAAGAGAGAGGTATATTTCAGGTCTCAAATTTTTTTCTAATTGCGCATGGCCTACTTTAGAGGGGTTGACGCAAAGAGGGGGCTCTTTTGAGTTAAGGCCGTGGCGAGGTCTCTGGGGCCAGCGGTTAAATTTGATCGCCATTTAACGACGTTCGAACAATATTGCGAGGGTGAGGAACCGCTTCCCCGGTTGATCTCAAAAATGTTTGGGATATTAAACACCCCACCAGAGGACTATGTGCCTTCATGCAAGGCTAAGTGGGAGAGGGATCTTAATAGGACCTTTACCATGGCTCAGTGGAGAGATATAATATATATGTCTCAGAATACCTCAATGTGCACTAGAACGCAGGAATTAAACTATAAAATAATGATGCAGTGGTATTATACCCCACTTAAACTTCAGAGATTCTACCCTGAAACAACAGGACTGTGCTGGAGATGTGGAGAGGAACCTGGATCCCTATTTCAAGTACTTTGGACATGTTCGAAAATTAGGCACTACTGGGAAGAGGTACGAAGGATATCCCAAAAATTTATTGAAAATATAATTCCAGAAGATCCGGCCCTTTTTTTGCTCCATTCAACTCAAATACCGAAACGGACATATAGAAAATCCATCTTATGTCAATTGATTAATGCGGCCAAGGCAAATATTATTATGTCCTGGAAAGACCCGGAGCCACCCTCAATAGGAAGGTGGCTAAATAAAGTAAGGGAGATTGGAGCTATGGAGGACCTAGTGGCCTTTAGTCAAAACAAAAAAGAACGGTATAACAAAATCTGGGAAGGGTGGAATAGATTTACACATTCGGAGGAGGGGAAGATACTCCTGGGAGAAAAGGTGGGGGGCGGGCTAAGTGGGTGAGATTGAGAGCAGAGGACAACGAGCGATAGGCCATCTTCGCCGCGGCGGGATGAGTAAGGAGGGGGGAGGAAGGAACGAGGAGAAATGTACCTAACACTTTCCTTTCCTTCCCTTTTTTTTTTTTTTTTTATTTATTTAGTTTTTTTAATAATTTATTTATTTATTTATTTTTTCTCCTTTCTATCTTTCTCTCTTAACTAGGGGGGGGGCGGGAGAGGAGTGGGTGGGGCATCTAGGGAGGGAAAAGAGGGCGGGGTAAGTATATATAAGGGGGATTTAAAGGTTTAGAGGTTTAGAGGTTTAAAGGGAGATCACGCGGGGAACCCGAAACAGCAAGAATAGGATTATGGGTTAAAGGATATGGGACTAATCGGGATTCACTATATTAGAGATGAGGTTGGAATTGTGAAAGCTTCGACACTAATGCTGCGTACACACGGTCGGAATTTCCAATGGAAACCGTCCGATGGGAGCTTTTCATCAGATTTTCCAACCGTGTGTATGCCCAACAGTCTTTTTCTGTCGGAATTTCCGACGGACTTTGAATTGAGAACCTGTTCTCAATTTTTCCGACGGAAAACCTTTCTATCGGATTTTCCGATCGTGTGTATGCAATTCCAACGCATGCTCGGAAACAATTCGACGCATGCTCGGAAGCATTAAACTTCCCTTTTATAGTGCTGTCGAACGTGTTTTATGCCGCTGTGTTATTAAACTCAAAACCAAAAGTGTAATATATTACATATCATCAATCCTTAGATATTGTGACTGCATTTGTTTCTTTTTTTTTCTTTCTTTTTTCTTTAGGCTTTTTTGCCTCTGTTGTTACTTTGTGATCTGGCCAGTAAACCCCCGTACACACAGTCCGAAATTCCGACCACAAAATCCGTCAGATTTTTTCCGACACTGGTGTTGCATACACATGGTCGGATGAAAGTGTCGGAAAATCCGATCATTCTGAATGTGGTGACGTTCGTTGCGTACGATGGAACTACGTAGAGGCTAGTAACCAATAGCTTTGGTCTCGTAATTTGATCTGAGCATGCGTGGCACTTTGTCCGTCGGAAATTCTCTACACACGATTGGAAAAAGTCAGATCGGATTTTGTTGTCGGAAAATTTGAGAGCAGGAAAAAGTCCGATGGAGCCCACACACAGGCGGATTTTGCGACAACATGGTCCGATCGGACATTTTCCGTTGGAATTTCCGACCGTGTGTACGGGGCATAACACACCTCCTGTATTAGAGTGCCCCCACCGTTGATGAAGGAGCACAGGGGCAGAGCAGATAGCAGCATTGCTAATCTGCGGGAGGGCAGTGGTAGATATACTAGCAGATTTTGATACACTAACAAATTTATGCCAAACTCCAGCTAACACTGCACTTAGACAAGCAGTTGCAGCAAAGTTTTTTTTTCTTTTGGGATAAAGGTTTCACATGATTAAATAAAAGCTGAATATTGTAAGCATTTTGGTGGTTGTCACAACACTCTTAATTGATACATTTTCAGGAGAGCTTGTTCTGTTGAAAAACAATGGATTTACTGTCCAGATCCCCAGGTAAAAGTAAAAAAAAGAAAGCCTAAAAAAGAAAACAAATGCAGTCCTCACACCTAAAAATTGGTAAGCTGCAGTATAATAAATGTTTGCTGTTTGGTTTAATACTGCTGTACGATTGGCTGTTTCAGGACTAAAGACTAGATGCCCAGGCCAAATTTATCAGAGTCACAATATCTTGGCTATAGCTATTATTATTATTACATACCTACTTCATTTGTGACATATAAGGTTTTCATTAGATACACTGCACAAAACCCTGTACTATTTTTTTATAGGCTAACAAATGCACAAGAATGTATTATAAAAAATAAAAAAAAAGATTGTAGGTTCCTCCTAACCCTGTTGTATTGTATTGTAGATGTGCTGTCTCTCTTTATATTGTAAAGTGCTGCGCACGCATATGCTATATAAATTCTGTATATTAATAATAATGTTATATTAATTATTTTTAATACTTATTGTATTACTATATCACAGCTGACAAGGTGGTCACATGAAATGGAATCACTCTGCCTGGAAGCAGACAGTGACAGCCAGGTCCCACAGATAGCACCTGCTCATTGTCAACTGATAACTATCAAATGGCAGACATAGACTGACATACTTTTAGAACAAGGCACCATGCAGGGAATGATTATCTACAGATTGTGGAAGGAAATGGGTTAAGAGGGAGTTTTGGGCACTGGTAAAACGTGCCATTGGGGATTGCATTAGGGTTTAGAGCAATTTTAAATAAGGAATAATTAAATAAACAAAGTGATTGTAATCCTAAAATGATAAACATGTTATATTTTCATGGTCTGTGCAATGGATTTGCACAGAGCAGCCCTGATCCTCCTCTGCTGGGGTCCCCTGCCAGATCTCCTGGCTCCTCCTCTTCAGCTAGTGCCCCCATAGGAAGCCGCTTCCTAAGGGGGCACTCATGCAAGCTCAATTGCCACGCTGCCTGCATCTATAGACACAGATAGCAAAGTTCAGCCCGCCGCGTGCTCCCTCATTATAGGATTTGATTGACAGAAGCATGAGCCAATGGCTCCCACTGCTATCACTCTGCCCTATGAGGAGGGAGAGAGCAGAGAGAGACACTGCTCTCAGCAATGGTGCTGTATCAGATGTATCATATGTATGTGGGTTTTAGATATACTTCAAGTCTTTTTGAAAGATTTGTTATGTTTACCCAATAGGCCTACCCTCCCATTTACGTGAGCAAAAAGGCTACTCTCGCCACCCTGGCATTGTAGAAATCTTAGTATGTGTAACTGTCACAGTGCAATGACAAATATCAAAATCAACTTCAGTAACAAGCCTATTTTTAATTTGCATTGAACATACTATTTCTGAATCTACAGCACACATTTATTAAACATAGCTACGAGAGACATTCACACAACCTGAGTGCCGATAAAGACAAAAGCTCTTTCAACCTGGAATGGCACTACACTTGCCTGGCAATAATTTATTATTCTGGTTGATGTGTCATAAAAGGTACAATGATGATCACGTTGCCACTTACACCGTGCATGACAACAGATGCCTGCCATGATATGTGAAGCAAAATATGCCATACGAAATTCTGTTAATGAGGTAACCTGTCAGGAATCTACGAATTGGAACAACAGCATAGAATTCCTGATGTGACTGAAGAGATCCAATAAATAAAAATAGATCACCAGACAATCTAGGGGTACCATCAACTATTTCTTCCTTTATATATCTACAGTATGCTGCAATAGCATAGCATGATAACTGGACAGAAATAATTATTGTTTTGTTCTACTAATACATAATGTACAAAGTCTAAAGCCCGTTGAGCTCCAGAAGAACAAACAGTTACCCAGCTGTTCAAAGTATTACTAATCCCATATTGTCCAGATGGATTGCCATGATGGTAACAAATAAAAGCCCAATGGCTTGTGTGCCCATATATACAGTGCCTTGAAAAAGTATTCATACCCCTAGAAATTTTCCACATTTTGTCGTGTTATAACGTATAACGTATAACGTAAACACATTTTATTGGGATTTTATGTGATAGACCAAATCAAAGTGGCACATAATTGTGAAGTGGAAGGAAAATGATAAATGGTTTCCAAAATGTATTACAAATAATTATGTGAAAAGTGTGGCATGCATTTGTATTCAGCCCCCTTCACTCTGATAGCCCTAACTAAAATCTAGTGGAACCAATTGCCTTCACAAGTCACCTAATTAGTAAATAGAGTCCACCTGTATGTAATTTAATCTCAGTATAATTACAGTTGTTCTGTGAAGCCCTCAGAGGTCTGTTAGAGAACCTTAGTGAACAAACAGCATTATGAATTCCAAGGAACACACCAGACAGGTCAGGGATAAAGTTGTGGAGAAGTTTAAAGCAGGGTCAGGTTATTAAAAAATATTCCAAGCTTTGAACATCCCACTGAGCATTGTTCAATCCATCATCAAAAAATGGAAAGAGTATGGCACAAATGAAAACCTACCAAGATATGGCCGTCCACCTAAACTGACAGGCTGAGCAAGGAGAGCATTAATCAGAGAAGCAGCCAAGAAGTCCATGGTAACTCTGGAGGAGCTGCAGAGATCCATAGCTCAGGTGGGAGAATCTGTCTACAGGACAACTATTAGTCGTGCACTCCACAAATCTGGCCTTTATGAGTGGCAAGAGGAAAGCCATTGGTGAAAGAAAGTCATAAGAAGTCCTGTTTCCAGTTTGCGAGAAGCCATGTGGGGGACAAAGCAAACATGTGGAAGAAGATGAGACCAAAATTAAAAATTTTGGCCTAAAAGCAAAATACCATCTGCCATGCCATGCCAAAACTAACACTGCACATCACCCTCGAGGCGATTCAGTTCGCAGTTGCAGCGCTATACAAATCATTCATTCATTCATTTATTCACCCTGAACACACCATCCCCAAGGTGAAACATGGTGGTGGCAGCATCATGTTGTGAGGATGCTTTTCTTCAGCAGGGACAAGGAAGCTGGTCAGAGTTGAAGGGAACATGGATGGAGCCAAATACAGGGCAATCTTAGAAGAAAACCTGTTTAGTCTGCAAAAGACTTGAGACTGGGGCGGAGGTTCACCTTCCAGCAAGACAACAACCCTAAATATACAGCCAGAGCTACAATGGAATGGTTTAGATCAAAGCTTATTAATGTGTTAGAATGGCCCAGTCAAAGTTCAGACATAAATCCAATTTAGAAGCTGTTCAGACACTCTCCATCCAATCTGACAGAGCTTGAGCTATTTTGCAAAGAACGGGCAAAAATGTCACTCTCTGGATCTGCAAAGCTGGTAGAGACATACCCAAAAAGACTTGCTGCTGTAATTGCAGCGAAAGGTGGTTCTACAAAGTATTAATTCAGGGGTGGCTGAATGCACGCCGCACTTTTCAGATATTTATTTTCATAAAATGTTGGAAACCATTTATCATTTATCATCCTTCCACTTCACAATTATGTGCCACTTTGTGTTGGTCTATCACATAAAATCCAAATAAAATACATTAAAGTTTTTGGTTGTAACATGACAAAATGTGGACAATTTCAAGGGGTATGAATACTTTGTCAAGGCACTGTATATATAGTAAGTAACCACAACTGTGTGTATATAGATATTATTCAGTGTGGGAACAATCATTGCCAAATGTGGATGTAAGCACTCCAGAGATCCTGGATGGAAAAAGAGAATCAACACTTGACAAAGAGGTCTCACCTGTCTTGGAGACCAGAGACGCTTTCGATTTCCCCTGTTGATCTTCCACAATCTACCGGTGCGTCACTGCCGGTGATGTGGCAGAAGGAGTTGTGGTTTCCGGAGGGACCCCGCAATTTACTGGAGGATTGGCCACTAGACCAGTCACTTGTCATGGGACCTTTGCCCTGTTTGGGGTGCACTGAACCCTTTTAAAATGAAAGGCCTGCCTTAACACGCTTCAAAAAAGTGTGAACCCAGCCTTACAAAGCTGAAGGGAGAAGTCATCTGCCTTACAGTGGAGTGTAGGAGAAGTGAGAAAATTAGGTGGTTATTATTATTATTATTATTATGGATTTATATAGCACCATCAGTTTGTACAAAACTTTACAATATGAATGGAGATAGTATAGTTACAATACAATTTAAGACAAGAAGTTTAGGAGGGCCCTGCTTATGAGAGCTTACAATCTAATAGAGAGGGGCAAGTGGTACAAAAGGTAACAGTTGTGTGGGGATGAGTTGAAGAGGAAAGAAAAGTTCAGTTGTTAGCAGAAGCAGGAAAGGCTTCACTGCAGAGATGGGTTTTAAGGCATCCCCAGAAGAAGGGAGAGGCTTTGGAGAAGTCCTGGATGTGAGGATGAGAGGACAAACCCAGGGAGCTAGACAGCAGAACGTCTTGTGAGGAGTGGAGAGAATGGTTTGAGTGATATTTTGAGACATGGTGTAGCTTTGGGCAGAGTTGTAAATGGCTTTGTATGTTGTTAGTATTTAGAATTTTGGGCAAACAGAAGCCAGTGCAAGGATAGGAAGAGAGGGATGGCTGACAATGAGCAGTTGGTAAGGTAGTTGAGTTTGGCAGCAACATTCAGGTTAGACTGAAGTCTGTGTAAAGGCATGCCGAAAGAAGAGGCAGCAAAGATAGATTTGTAATTTCCTAGGGGAGAGATAGCCAATTTGTGAGAGAATTAGTAGCTTTGTGCTTCTCACTTTTTCAGAATAAGCATGTTTTTGATATGTTACAGAGGTAAATGTGGTAAGATTTGGACAGTGATTGGATGTAGGGCTCAAAGTAAAGGTCATAGTCCAGGATTACATCTAGCACCTGGTAGGAGTAGAGGGACTGATAATTGTGCTATTCATATTGATAGAAAAATTAGGGGAGAGGACACGCTGGAGAGGAAATAATATTTTGGGGAAATAGTATGACATCCTTACTGATATTTCAGTTAGTAAATTATTGAGACTGAAGGGGTGAACTAAGGAGTAGAGAGATACATTTGGGTGTCATCCTACTATTGATGGTAATGTTAGCCATTGAAGGTTATCAACTGACCTAGGAGGTAAGTGCAAATGGAGAATAGATGGGTCCCAAGTACAGAGCCTTAGGGGAGAGCTACAGAAAGAGGAAATGGCGAAGAGGAGATAGACACTGAAGAAACATTTTGATATGTAGGGGGAGAACCCAGAAAACAGCACTGGCTAGTTGGAATTAAAGTGGTTGTAAAGGTTGAAAGTTTTTCAGGCATTCTATACATGACAGTAAAAAACCTTCAGTGTGCAGTGCCTTCCTCAGTCCCCCCTAATAATTACCTAAGCCCGATCTCAATCTCGCAATGTGCACAAGCCTCTAGGCTTTCCTGGGTCTCTCCCTCCTGATTGGCTGAGATGCAGCAGCAGGAGCTATTGTCTCCCTGCTATCAATCACATCAGTGAGGTGGAAGCGGGGGGCAGAGCTGAGCTGCGCTCTCTGTGTCTTATGGATGCAGAGAGCTGACTCGGGAGCGAGCACGTGCGAGTGCCCCAACATGAAACGGCTTACTGTGGGGGGCACTCGGCAAGGGGAAAGGGCCCACAGCGCCAGCGGGGGATCTGAGAAGAGGAAGATCAGACTTCTCTGTGCAAAGCCATTGGACAGGTAAGTATGACATGTTTGCTATTTTTTTGAATAACATTTCTTCATTTACAATCACTTTAAGTAGATATGGGATGCTGCTCATCATGTGTGTATCACACATGTACATTCTTTGCGTTAAACATAAGGAATGCAAATGTTTCACTCCATCGGGAATGCTCTGTGTATATATATATATATATATATATATATATATATATATATATATATATATATATATATATATATATTTATTTATACTGTATATGTGCGTAGATATAGTATATTTTAGGAATATATTTATTAATACATATTGTACATACAGTTTTTACAAAACTATATATTTATCTTATATTAATCAATAAATGTGTCTGTCATTAGCCCTGATGAAGGGGGCACAGATTTCTGACATACGTCGGCTCTACTGGAACCTTCCACAAATATTCCAAGATTACTGTGGTCTAGAACATTTACTTAAACACAAGCATTGCCCCTCCCCCCCCCCCCCCCCCTGATAGGTTGGAATGCTCACATTCCTTTTGTGTCACTTTATGACCACACGGTGTACAGGGATGTGTGATTGACAATATTGGCTGACCAGAAATGCAAATCCTTTTGCAGGAATAAGAAATATATGTCTGTAAACATTTTTTGCATATTTGCCTGTTTTTGTTTGCAAAACTAAACTGTCTATTCAGTTAGGGAAATGTGCTAGAAGGGGAATTCAGAGACTCTGTGTATCTCTAGCTGAGCTGTGCTGAGGTCACTGCAGGCAAGCCATTGTTATTTCTGGATATAATGAGCTGCTGGTATTGCTCACTTCTCAGCAGGGAGTAAAAATGTAGGCTTCAAATTGGTTGATGCCTCACAATTAAAAAGAGAGTTAAAATAATGGGACATTTAGAGGAAAGGGGACACTGTATTCCCCCTCTCCATCCATTAAAATGTAGCATATACTGTATATTAATACACAGAATATAAAAAAGTCTAACAAAGTATATTAATACACAGAATATAAAAAGTCTAACAAAGCGTAAGCTAGATTTTCAAGACAGCATGGGACATTTCTGTTTGTGTACTGATTGGTATCAATTATATTTGAACCTAAACCATAAATCGAAACCTCAATCCTGAATGTTCAAGTGCTCAATCTCCGGGCTCTTTTATTCACTTGTTTTGGAATTGTCCAAAATGACACCGGTATTGGCAGGATGTGATAAACTCTGTTTGTAACACTGCGTTAATTATTAGGGTATATAAATCCCAACAATCTGCAATATGATCAGGTAGTAGCCACTATAAGCTCACTTTTTAAGTTGATAGCCTCTCGTTGGGTCTCGCACAACCCTCCTATCCTGGGGGACTGGATCTGGGAAATGGATAAACATGTTATGTTTGAAAAACACACCTACAGTGCCTTTCAAAAGTATTCAACCCCCTTGGCTTGTTAACTATTTTGTTACATTACAGCCTTTAGTTCAATGTTTAACCACTTGACAACCGGGCACTTAAACCCCCCTCGTGACCAGACCAATTTTCAGCTTTCGGTGCTCTCACACTTTGAATGACAATTACTCAGTCATGTAATACTATACCCAAATTAATTTGTTGTCCTTTTTTTCATACACATTAGAGCTTTCTTTTGGTGGTATTAGATCACCTCCTGGGTTTTTTATTTTTTGCGCTATAAATGAAAAAAACTAATTTTTTCTTTGTTTCTGTGATAACATTTTGCAAATTATTAATTTTTCTTCATACATTTTGGCCAAAATTTATACCGCTACATATCTTTGGTAAAAATAACCCAAATTAGTGGATATTATTTGGTCTTTGTGAAAGTTTGAGAGTCTACAAGCTGTGGTGCAAAAAAAAAAAAAAATTGATCACACCTGATATACTAGTGGCCTATCTCATTTCTTGCAACCCAATCAAGCCAGGAAAGTACAAATACCCCCCAAATGACCCCTTTTTTGAAATTAGACATTCCAATGTATTTAGTAAGAGGCATGGTGAGCTTTTTGATGTTGTCATTTTTTTCCCACAATTCTTTGCAAATAGTCACTGTAATGCCGCGTACACACGAAGGGACATTCTCGCGGGATTGTCCGCTGGACTCGAGTCCGCCGGACAGTCCGATCGTGTGTGGGCCTTCGACTGACTTTTTTTCCCAAAAGTCCGGCGGACTAGGTTTTAAGTTTTGCTTTAAAATTATCCGCTGGACTTGGCAGTCCGGCGGACAATACGGCCGTCTGTAGTATGGTCCGGCGGACCAAAAAGGACGCATGCTCAGTAGCAAGTATGTCACGGACTCTAGTCTAGTGTTCGAGTCCCGTCGTACGTGCTGTACGTCATCGCGTGAACCGTCGGACTTTTAGCGTGATCGTGTGTGGTCAAGTCCATTCGCTTTCAAGTCCGGCGAAGCCCAGCTGGAAAGTCCGGCGGTTTGTCCGCTGGACTAGGTCCGGCGGACAAAGTCCTTTCGTGTGTACGCGCCATTATAGGTTATTTCTCTCACATGGCATGTGTATACCACAAATGACACCCCAAAATACATTCTGCTACTCCTTCTGAGTATTACGATACAACATGTGTGGGACTTTTCCACAGCCCAGCCGAGAGACCCAACATGCAGGGAGCACCGTCAAGTGTTCTAGGAGCATAAATTACACATCTAACTTGTTTACTACCTATTACACTTTTGAAGGCCCTGGAGCACCAGGACAATGACACGTGACACTGACATGGCACTGATGACAGATGGCACTTATACGTGGCACTGATGACATGTGACACTGGTGTGGCACTGATGACAGATGGCACTAATACGGGGCACTAATGACACTGATGACAGATGGCACTAATATGTGGCACTGATGACACGTGGCACTGATGACAGATGGCACTTATACGTGGCACTGATGACACGTGGCACTAATATGTGGCACTGATGACAGATGGCACTAATACGAGGCACTGATGAGAGATGGCACTAAAACGTGGCACTGATGACAGATGACACTAATACGTGGCACGGATGACACTGATGGCACGTGGCACAGATGACAGATGTAGACCGGACCTTGTAGATGCTTACACAGACCAGGAGAATGAAATTCAGCGCCTCCAGACTAAAGTAACAGTTTTAGAAGATCGTTCGAGGAGGAACAATATAAAATTCAGAGGAATACCTGAATCCATACCCCCAAATGAGCTTACAAGTTTTATCCAACGCCTCATGAAAGCCCTTCTGCCATCCTTGTCTGATATTGAATTGTGCATCGATAGAGCCCACCGCATACCTAAACGTAAATTTTTGTCCGACACTGAGCCCAGGGACACCCTTGCTCGTATTCACTTCTACCATGAGAAAGAGCGTGTCATGGCGGCAGCTAAGCAAAATCCTGTGGTTCCGGGCGAGTTCACAGGCATATCCCTGTATACAGATATATCGCAGCAAACATCGATGAACAGGAAGATGCTTGCCACACTCACAAAAATTCTGCAAAACAATAATATTGCCTACCGCTGGGGTTTCCCCACAAGGCTTCTGGTCACCTGGAACGGGAAAATGTTCTCCATCCATAGTGTCGACAAAGGCATACAACTTTTTAAGCCGTGGCAACTGCTCCCGGCAGAGGCACACCCTCCCCCCTCATCTGCCTCATCTCCTTCCACGATGGAACAACCAGAAACAGAATGGACATGAGCTCAATCCTTCACTCTTAATCTCTTCCAACACGAGATCTCCCTAGTGTGAGTCTGTGAGCCTGTATGATTTTTTTTCCTTCATTTTTATGTAGTGCACTGCACTGCACTATTGACTCAAGCTACCTCCCAAGTTGCCATAGGAGCTTAGGCTGCCCATTGTGCCTACGTTTGACAGGAGTTTAACATATTGTTTTTGATTTTTTTCTCTTCTCTTCTACTCAACCCTCTTCTCTGAACCCTTCGGCTATCCAGTCACCATGCAAGCTATGTTATACATTCGGAATGGAATTGATCTACCTACTGAATTAACTGACAAGAATTGTGGTTCCCAAGAGCCCTACCACTGCTCACCTTCAATTAACCGCCTACCTCCTGAGTACGTCCAAAAGTCTACACTTTGCACACAGGCGCCTCTTTCTCCCAGGTATGCTACTTCTAACCATATCCTAATAGTGAACCTTTACGCAACAATTTTCCAGCACCCATCTCACTTCTTATGCCGTTAAAAATCCTGTCACTGAACGCTAAAGGTCTAAACAGTCCTTTCAAGCATTCATCATTATTGAAAGAAGCCCGTACTCTCAAGGCAGACATCATTTTTGCCCAAGAATCGCACTTTGCTGGCCATAAATGTCCAAAAGTGAATTTTCGTAACTTCCCCCATCTGTATATGGCCAATGGTCCAAAAAAGGCCTGCGGAGTTCTTATTGCAATTAAAGATTCTATAACCTTCAACCATATTCGCACCATTCAAGATCCTCAAGGAAGATATCTCATCCTCATCTGCGAACTCAATCGACATGTTTTCACTCTTGTCAACCTACATACTCCGAACACTAAACAAAGAAAATTCCTGACACCTCTGTTCAACGAAGTTGGGGAAATGATGCAAGGAACTCTTATCATAGGTGGGGACTTCCACACAATCCTGAACCCTGATATGGACTCCACCACCCCTACTAGAAGACCTAAACAATCTATTGCTCCCCTGCTGCAGAAGCACGAGCTTTATGATGC
Organism: Lithobates sylvaticus; assembly: GCA_028564925.1. Classification (NCBI taxonomy): domain Eukaryota; kingdom Metazoa; phylum Chordata; class Amphibia; order Anura; family Ranidae; genus Lithobates; species Lithobates sylvaticus. Next base: position 83,491,909 of record CM053038.1, on the reverse strand, counting down.
CTGGGGATGCCTCCACGGATCTGAGAAAGACTTCACTTTCCTGTCTGCTGCACACTCCTCATATTCTCGTATTGATTTCTTTCTGACCACTAAAAAAAAAAATCGCTGCAAAATGTTCTCTGCAAGGATATTGGTACAATTTCCTGGTCGGATCATGCGCCGATCGCCCTGACGTTTGATGACCACCTTCGCAACTCTCCCTCTACTCTATGGAGATTGAATACCTCTCTTTTGAATGACAGGCAATTGTACCAAAATATTGTCCAAGGACACCATGATTTTTTTAAGTACAATGATATCCCTGAAACTAATAGATGTATACTGTGGAACACTTATAAAGTGTATATGAGGGGAATATTAATTAAAATGGCATCGTATCTGAAAAAGCAGAGGGCAAAGCAGATTGAAAACTTGCTCACTTCCATATCCCTGAAAGAACAAAAAAATAAAACTACCCCAGACCCCCAGCTAACAAGTGACATACTCCAGGACAGACAAAACTTGAGGTCCATTCTCTTATATAAATACGAAAACCATCTTAAATTTCTTAGAGCCAACTATTATGGCCTGCACAATAAGGCAGGAGCTTGGCTAGCTAAAAAAGTAAAGACAAAACAGATCAAACAAAAAATAACTAATCTTAAACACCCCTCATCTCATACGCCCTTATTTAACCCAAAAGATATTGCAAATGCTTTTGCGGATTATTATCAATCTCTGTATGACCTACATAATGATGAAACCACCCCCCAACCCTCATCTGCACTTATAGAAGATTTCCTACATAAAGTCAAATTACCCGCTCTCACGACTGACCAACTTGCCACTATCTCCCAACCATTCACAATTCAAGAAATCTGCTTAACTATCCACAAACTGCCCAACCAGAAATTCCCCGGAGATGATGTATTCTCAAATGAATACTACAAGCATCTCTCCACAGAAATTGCCCCTCACCTACAAGATGTCTTCAATCTCGCTTCCTCCGCTGGTACCTTTCCTCCCGAAATGTTAAAAGCTGTGACTGTTACAATACCTAAGCCTAACAAAGACCCAACTATTCCCACTAATTATAGGCCCATACCCCTTATCAATACTGATATCAAAATATACGCAAAAATTCTAGCCGCAAGACTACAGAAAATATTACCTTATCTCGTTCAACCGGACCAGGTAGGATTTATACCTGGTCGACAAGCTCCTGATGCTACCAGATGCCTCATTAATTTGATTTCACAAGCTGGCCCATCCCGAACGCCTTCTCTACTCCTCTCTTTGGATGCAGAGAAGGCGTTTGACAGGGTCCACTGGGGATATCTTAAAGTGGTACTTAGTATATTTGGAATCACAGGTTGGCTTCAGACCCCTATCCTTTCTCTTTACTCTACCTCTTTCACCCATCATTTTTGCACTGCTTATGGAACCATTGGCGGAAAGTATTAGAGCCCACCCCAAAATCACAGGACTTACCGTAGCTGGCATTGAGCACAAAATGAGTCTTTTTGCGGACGATGTCATGCTCATTCTTTCCAACCCCAAGTCCTCATTAACTGAGACACAAAAACTGCTAAAAAAGTTCAGTGTGGTATCATACTATAAATTGAATGCCTCCAAATCCCAAATTTTAGGTATCAATATTCCGACCCCCCTACAAGCCTCATTGAGTAAGGAATTTCCCTTTGTTTGGACCCCCACTTCACTGTCCTATTTAGGCATACAGTTAACCACACACACTATGCAATTATACCACCACAACTTTAAACCCTTCTTGGAATCACTCCCTAGACAATTATCCTATCTGAGAACCCAGGAACTATTAATCGAGGGAAGAATAGCGACTTTAAAAATGCTGATCTTTCACAAATTGCTGTATCTGTTTCGCACCTTAATAATCCCCATCCCACACACCTTTTTCCCTGTGATTCAAAAGCTCTTTACCCAGTTTATCTGAAACCATAAACAGCCTAGGTGCTCCCTTTCCATTATGATGAAACACAGGAAAAACGGAGGAATGGGAGTGCCCAATGTGCTGGCTTACTACAAAGCCTGTGTGCTAGACCAACTTAGATATTGGTGGACTCCCCATGAACATAAATCTTGGTCAAATTTGAAGCGTGCAACTTTCCCCTTTAAAGATCCTATATCAACCCTCGTTGCTATTAAATTGGGAGCATCATCCCCTACCTCCTTATCTCCAACAATGCAGATTTCCACTAAAGTGTGGTCCAAATTTCCCATCCCCTCTATGCCTCGAAATTCCCTATGCAAGATCAACATCCCCCTCGCGGTGCTTCTACACTTCATCCCGCATATTGACCTAAACCCTTGAAAATCCAGGGGGATTGTACTCCTAAAGGAACTATACCAGGGCACTTCTCTCCACACCTTCGGATATCTATATTCACATTTCAGTCTCCCTCCTTACACACACTTTACTTATATGCAAATCCGGTCATTTCTTTTGAAACACCCCTCGCCACTATACTTAGAACTATCAGCCTCAATATTTAAGTTTTTCCAAGACACAAAGTACCCACTAACATGAATTTCACTATTCTATAAGATTTGCAATTTCCAAGATCATTTTTCGAAAACCACAACTATTCTTAAATGGGAAGAAACCTTAGGCAGAAAGCCTTCACTACCACATACGCCGCATCTAAATGTACGAACCATTGGGAACAATTTCAAAAAAACTTGCACTCATGGTACCTTACTCTGTACAAGCTCTCTAAGTTCTACCCTTCCTAATCAGCTCTTTGCTGGCGAAACTGTGGGGAAACTGGTACACTCTATCACACACTATGGTCATGTAAATCAATACGTTCATTTTGGAATAAGATTTTCTCTATCCTATCAGATATTTGTGACCACAACATGCTGCCTAACACTGAGTTAGCCATCCTACACCTAAACATTCACCAATTTTCAAATAAAATTAGAACAGTAATAGTAAAACTCCTCCTGGCAGCGAAGCTCACCATTACAAGACTATGAAAAACACCCAAATCCCCGTCGCCCTCTGACGCCATCACCACTCTCAACTATCAATGCGAGATGGAGAAATTACTAGCGATCACTGACTCCACTGTAGATAGATTTCGAGAAAAATGGGCTATATGGTTATCTAGCCCCAAATGTACCACCAAAGTCTGAAAACTTTGCATTCTAGACCATGATCTGTTCCTTCACCTTACATTATATTATGGTGACTGACCAGAACCCTTTTCTTTCTCTTTACCTCTCCTCCTTCCTCTTCCCTTCTTACCCCTCATTTCCCCCCCCCCCCCCTTTTTTTTCTTCACCTCAGTGTATACTAAGTGCGTTGCAAGATTCAGTTCTCTCTTATACTCTTTTTAGCTTGACATATTTGGACATATCCAGTTATGATGTTTTTATGTCTTCATGGTGTATTTCATCATAGTTATTGTATGCTTTGTGATTGTATCACTTTATTCTACTTCAATAAAAAACATAGTGATAAATTGTGATTACGGTATTTAATTTTTGGTTTCTGTCACATGTCACAGTGGGGTTGGATTCTCAGATGCAACTTATTAACTCATTTATTGTTTTATTTTTATTTGTGTAATGTGTTGATTTGAGCACATAACACTTGTTTATGGGTTAGCGCATATATATATATATATATATACACACACACACACACACAGTATCTCACAAAAGTGAGTACACCCCTCACATTTTTTGTAAATATTTTATTATATTTTTTTATGTGACAATAATGAAGAAATGACACTGCTGCAATGTAAAGTAGTATACAGCTTGTATAAAAGTCTAAATTTGCTGTCCCCTCAAAATAACTCAACACACATTAATGTCTAAACTGCTGGCAACGAAAGTGAGTAAAGTGAAAATGTCCAAATTGGGCTCAAAGTATCAATATTTTGTGTGGCCACCATTATTTTCCATCACTACCTTAACCCTCTTAAGCATGGAGTTTACCAGAGGTTCACAGGTTGCCACTGGAGTCCTCTTCCACTCCTCAATGACGACATCACAGAGATGGTGGATGTTAGAGACCTTGCGCTCCTCCACCTTCTGTTTGAGGATGTCCCACATATGCTCAATAGGGTTTAGGTCTGGAGACATGCTTGGCCTGTCCATCACCTTTACCCTCAGCTTCTTTAGCAAGGCAATGGTCGTCTTGGAGGTGTGTTTGGGGTTGTTATCATGTTGGAATACTGCCCTGCGGGCCCAGTCTCTGAAGGTAGGGGCTCATGCTCTGCTTCAGTATGTCACAGTACATGTCGGCATTCATGGTTCGCTCAATGAAGTGTAGCTCCCCAGTGCCAGTAGCACTCATGCAACCCCAGACCATGACACTCCCACCACCATGCTTGACTGTAGGCAAGACACACTTGTCTTTGTACTCCTCACGCTTGACACCAAATGGGGATCCTTATCCAAGCACGCAGGAAGAGGGGTGGGGACGAGTGAGCGCCCCCTCCTGAACCGTACCAGGCCGCATGCCCTCAACATGGGGGGGGTGGGTGCTTTGTGGCAGGGGGGCGCTGTGCGGCCCCCCCACCCCTAAGCACCTTGTCCTCATGTTGATGAGGACAAGGGCCTCTTCCCGATGTCCCGTGTTAAGGACATGCGGCCTGGTACGGTTCAGGAGCTTGCTCGTCCCCACCCCTCTTCATGACTGGCTGGGCTGCGTGCTCGGATAAGGGTCTGGTATGGATTTTGGGGGGAACCCCATGCCGTTTTTTAGGGGTTTCCCCTTAAAATCCATACCAGACCAAAGGGCCCTTGGAGGGCGAACCCATGTCGTTTTTTTTATTTAAAATTTGGCGTGGAGTTCCCCCTCAAGATTCATACCAAACACAGTGCCTGGTATTGGCGGGGATCCAAGTCGGATCCCTGTTCATTGAAAGTCGGATTTATGTCGGCTTCAAGCCACAGGGCAAAGTCGGATCCAAAGTAGGACGGCTGTCGTGTCGTACCAGTGTGAACCCAGTCTAAAACTGGAGCACCCAGAATTTGATGTGCATAGTAACCAGTCAGCTTCTAGGATTTATTGTCAAAGCTTAATTGAACAAGCTGAAGTTGGAAGGGGATTGGTTACTGTGCAGAGCTGCACCAGATTCTGTGTGCTCCAGTTTTAGTAACTCTTCCCCTTTGTGTTTGCATGCACATTTTACCACACATTACCACTATGCATAAGTTCTTGCTGGTGCTCCATGTGCCAGTCATGACAATGAATTACTGGTGGTGGACACAGCTTTTTTCCTGGGGAGGGGGTTCAACCTTGGGCACCTGGGCTAAACAATAAGTAAGCAAATAAATATGGCAAAACTGTGGGAGGAGCTTAAAATTTGAGCGTACACACTAAAGGCTCATTTACACCTATGAAAAGCAATTAGCAGTGGATTGCTTTTCCAAGAGTGGCACAGGAATGTCTGACAGGCATCTAAGAGGTATTGCCACCTCCTGAATGCCTGTTTTTTTCCCTTGACAGTTGAACAGGGAATTTGAATGGGAATACCGTGCTGCAACTGTGATCCTAGAGTTTGGCTCGTGGTTGCGACATTGCCCTGTTCACGTGAAAGGGTTGTGTCGGTGGTGGTACTGCATGCCAAATGCGACAGGGGTTATCATTTTTGATAGCATGTGACATGTGTATAACTCAGTTCCGCTGCCTCTGCAGCTTAAAGCAGAACTTCACTCTCTAATTTTACACTGACTATTTTTAATCCTTATGCTGGATTAGTAAATAGATAGGAAGATATATCATATTTACTCATTTTAAACTTTTTTTATTTTTTTACATTTCTTCAGTTACTTCCTGGTTTCCAGGCCTAGGCAAACAATGTCATACATCCCAGGTGCCTTAGGGTGGGGAGGAGCGGTTTTCTCAGCTAAGCACTACTCAGACCAGAGCGCCCACCTACAGGCAGTGGGTCTTAAAGGCCCAGGATGCTTGTGTCTTGCCTGGGAAAGGGAAGCCTAAGGAATTGCCAAGGTTCTCTCGGTTCCAGAGGGAAATACAGAGAAGGGTTGCTCTGGAGTGAGGTCTAGACTTTCTGTATGTCCACTCTCAGATTATGGACATCGTGGAAAGCTCCTGGGGAGAGTGGGAGGATGACCTAATCTGGGAGTTCATGAATGTCTCGGCCTTTATGGGTGCCAGAGAGTGATGCTTGGGCACGGTTCAAGGACATTTGGGAGGAATGGAAGCTGGGACGTGCCATCTACAGAGACCGAGTCCTGGTTGTAAAGGCGGGTCGGCCTACCAGGAGCCATTCGGTCTCAGTTAGAGGAGAACGGCCAGAAAAAAGTTGACCTCATCTGTCTTCTGCTTCTCCTTTCCTGCCCAATCACAGGAGGCTGGGTCAGCCTATATTGTATAACTGCATAAGAGAAAAGTCAAGTCACTAGGCTGGCTGAGAAAATTTCAGGACTGGCTTAGCAAAGTACAAATCTGTTTGCAGGTAAAACAAACTGAAATTCAAATTTTAATGAGCCCTGCAATTCTGACATCAGTGTCCATCGATAGTGCTAAGCCTTGCTTCTTGCTGTCAAACCATTTCCTGCTACTTTTGAAAGAGCTAAGAGACAGCTGGAAGGCAGGAGGTAAGGTGAAAACCTATCATGCTGCGCTCGGAGGCCTTACCTCATTGTAGAAACAGCCCCGTGTGCACTACATTTTATCTCAGCCACTTGTCTCTCCTATTGCTCTTCATCTCTTCTCTGACACAGAATCAATGAAAGACCCCTGCCGATTCCCACATGGAGTGAGCGAGGTGGTTTTAGGTGTCTTGCTGGCTAACAAAGCGTATTGTTCTGTGTGGGTGGGCAGCAATGTAACTACTTATTAGTAACAGTGTGTTTTATGAAACAGTAATAAAAAAAAAAAGATGTAAACTAAAACTTATTTTTTCCACCTATGCAATAAATACCATTTATGTCATGTAATTTCAGTTGCAGCATTGTTTAGGAGAATATTATAAGTGTGACATACCGACTCTGGAAGACGTTCACGGTGACACAAATCCCGCTGCTCTCGAAATTATATTTAGAACTTTTTGATTTATTGTAGTTGATGAAGAAAAGCATCCGCTTTTATGGTAGTGATAGCCACAGGACATATCTGCCCAAATAGTGTCTGTAATCGACAAATTCAGGTATTTTTAAAAAGTGTAGCTACCGTATCTAGGTTACAGTAATAACTACCATAAATGTCGCTGCAGTTTCTTTCCGCAGGTTGATTTTTTTTTTCTTCTCACTGTGAAGTGCTACTGTATGTACGATGGTACATGGAGTAACGTTACCTTTAAGGCCAGGTTCACAATTATGCGAATTAGATGCGACTTTCCCAGCATCCAATTCGCATAGCAGGAGAATGTGACTGGCTCCCTATGGAGCCGGGTCACATATCTCTATTGCGGTTGCGGAGCACACTGCACAGAAACGCTGTGCGTCTTTGGCTCCGTTTCAGGGCCAAATTCAGGCATAGATTCGGCCCTAATTCATCCCTGAAACGGGGAAACAGGGACGCACAGCGCTCCTGTGCGTTCCGCAGCGGGTTCCAGTGTGAACCGAGCCTAAAGCTGATGTAGTGCTACTCCCATAGGAGCCGCTGGATTGAATGGTCCTCTGTTCTCTGCCTTGACCTTCTTAAGAACCTCAGCCCCTCCGACACACCAGTGTACAAACATACAATATCACGGGAACTCACTGAAAGTAATACTTAGTACCCAATAGTAGTACTATATCATAGAAAAAAGGCATTAAACCAGGCAGTAAAGGCAATGGTAAAGATTATTCTACTGAGTGCTGGAACTATACTGCCAGAGGTGGTGGCAGTGCTAGTCCTAGACTGACTGGGTATGTACTGTCCAAAAGAAAAGGAGGATGGCAGCAGAAGCAGCAGGGGAACAAAGGGGGCTAGCAGAATAATTATCGTGGGAGGGGCATGTTCTTCTGCCGGCTATTTATGAGGCCCTTTATGAGCGTTCTTGCACTCAACGATAGTCCTAGTTAACCTGCATGCACTATAGGTACGGTATAAATTTGGCATAAGTGCAGTATTGAGTTCAGTATCGGTGCGATATTACTTGGGCACACCGGGTGTCCTGCTCTCAGTTGCTCAGTCCATGCTAGCAATATCAGCAATGGGCAAATAGCCCTTTCACCAGTCCCCAGGATGCTGCAGTGACCACTTTACAAGAGGCGCCTCCATAATCAGTGGTGAGAAGCAGAGGGAGAGTGGATACTCCAGTCTCCCTGTGGCAGCAGTACAGGTGCTGTGATGTGGGCGGTGCTGCGCTGTCCTCACTTCCAGTCTTATGCTCAGATCTTCAGTGGTATGGTCTCCCGCTGACAGACGAATATCTTGATGTAGGTGATCTGTGTCTAATTCCCTAAGTGCTATGAGGAAGAGCTTTTTCCTGAGCAGTTTAATCAAAAATCATCTCTCCATTCCTCCTAATGCACCGGGCCTATAGGGATCTGTAGTTCAAGGAGTCCATTCATCCTATCATATGGCTGCCATCTCAAACGTCAACTCCCAGGATTGTCAGTGTTGTGCATAGAATTCTATGGGTTTGCTTGGGTTTAGCTCTTCCCCTGCTGGAGAATGATGCAGCATAACAGTATCTCAGTAGAGGAAGAGAAGAATTAAAAGAGAAGTATGGGAATTTTTTCCCATAATCTTACTTACCTAGGTGGATGCAGCATTGGTCCGATGCTACATCTGTCCCCGCCATCTCTGCACTGAGAACCGAGCTATCGAACACCGCCGATGGCTCTGTTCTCTCTGGTCCCCCAAGCAGAAAGCTGCTGCCTGTCAGTCAGTAGCTCTCCTGCTTTGCTCCTCCACCCTCACTGGTGCGCTGAGCTGTGGAGGAGCGGGAAGCGGCCGTCTCAGGGGCTCGCTGAGAGGCTCAGATGGCCTTCAGTCCAGGCACCTGTTTTTTTCAGCAGCAGTGATTTTATTAATGCTTAAAGTGAAACAATAAAAATTGAATATTCCTTTAAATATCATGCCTGGGGGTGTCCTTAGTATGCCTGTAAAGTAGCGCATCTTTCCAGTGTTTAGAACAGTACAAAATTTAATTTCTAAACGAAAAAATGTAATTTAAAACTGCTCGTGGCTGTAATGAATTGTCGGATCCTGGCAATATAGATAAAAATCATTGAAAAAAAATGGCATGGGTTCCCCCAGTCCATTATCAGGCCCTTTGGGTCTGGTATGAATATTAAGGGGAACCAAAAAAAAAAAATTGCGTGGGGGGTCCCCCCAAAATCCACACCAGGCTCTCCAGGTCTGGTATGGACTTTGAGGGGAACCCCGCACCAAAAAAAAAAAAAATGGCGCAAAATCCACACCAGACCCTTATCCGAGCATGCAACCTGGCAGGCCGCAGGAAAAGAGGGGGGGCTGTCACCTAATGTCAGAGGGGGTCATCCGTTTATGTCACCAGGTGGCCCCACCCTCAGCTAAATAACAGCTGTCATTGCAAAAGGCCTGCAGTCGTGGGACGCCACCCATCGATACAGAATTTTTCCTTTTTTTTCATTTTTTTCGGGTCGTTAGGCGCTGTCATCGAAGATGAAGTTACATCGCGGGACACTTTTTTGTTAAATAAAGGAATTGTTCCAAATTGTATCCTGTCATATTTACCATTTTGACACTTTTTTTTTGGTGAATGTGTAGGGGTACAATGTACCCGATACCCATTCACATAGGGGGGGCTGGGATAGGGGGGGCGGGATCTGGGGTTCCCCTTGTTAAAGGGGTTTCCAGATTCCGATAAGAACCCCCCGCCCTCAGATCCCCACAGCCACCGGGCAAGGGTTGTTGGGGAAGAGGCCCTTGGCCCCATCAACATGGGGACAAGGTGTTTTGGGGGGACCCCAGAACACCCTCTCCATGTTGAGGGCATGTGGCCTGGTATGTTTTAGGAGGGGGGTGCACTCTCTCGCCCCCCCCCCCCTTTTCCTGCGGCCTGCCAGGTTGCATGCTCGGATAAGGGTATGGTATGGATTATGGGGGGACCCCCACGCCATTTTTTTTATTTTTGGTTCGGGGTTCCCCTGAAAATCCATACCAGACCTGAAGGGCCTGGTAATGGAATGGGGGGTAAACCATGCCGTTTTTTTTAACTGATCTGGGATCCGGCAATACATTACAGCCACAAGCAGATTTAAATTACATTTTTTCCTTTACAAATGTTATTTTGCTGCTCTCATTCATAAAACTATGTACGGTTGCCGTTTAAGCAGCCTTGCATAGTGTGGGATGTGGACTCCTGAGCCATGATTGGCCAAAGAATGCAGGTCAGATGCATGCTTTGGCCAATCAGCAGCTGTCAATGCACTGCGATCTAACCTGTTCATTATGGGCGTTCCGTGGGCGCTCAAATTTCCCACGAACGCCCCATAATGTTCGTTATTCGGCGAATGGGCAACACCCGATGTCGGGCTTATCCCTAACCAGCAGCACTCATGCAGCCCCACAGAAGGACACTGCCACCACCATGTTTCACTGTAGGCACCATGCATTTTTCTTTGTACTTCTCACCTTCAAGACGCCATGCAGTTTTGAAGCCATTCGTTCCAAAAACATTTATCTTGGTCTCATCACTCCAGAGTACAGAGTCCCAGTAGTCTTCTTCTTTTTCCATATGGGCCATGGCAAATTCTAGGCAGGCTTTTTTGTGCATGGGCTTTAGGAGAGGCTTCCTACGTGGATGATACCCATGCATGCCATTCCTCTGCAGTTTACGCTGTGTTGTGTCACAGGAAACAATCACCCCAGTTCATTTTTCTACTTCTTTAGCTAACTGCAGTGAACTTGCATGGTGATTTTCTTCAACCCTTCTCATCAGAAGACGCTCCTGTTAAATTGTTCACTTCCATGGACGGGCTGGATGTCTCTGTGAGATGGTTGCAGTTCCATCTTTGTTAAATGTTTGTATCACTTTTGCTACAGTATTCTGACTGATAAGTAAAGCTTTGTTGATCTTCTTGTAGCCTTCACCTTTCTTGTGTAAAGAAATTATTTTCTTTTGCAGGCCTTGTGAGTTGTGACATTTCTCTTCCATGTGGTGCCATTTCTGACAGCATGAAATGGAAAGGGGTTTTTATTAAAGCGGTTCTGCACTCGTTTTTTTTTGGGCTATATGCCAAGGGCATATAGCTCAATTGGGGGACTTACCTGTTCCATCTTCCATCTCGATCGCCGCCGGTTTTCATCTTCATCTTCTTCTTGTCTTCTTCTTGTCTGCTGGGGTCCATCTTGCCTGTGGGCATGTGAAACCCCACAGGCACTTTAGATGGCCCAGCATGCACCGCCGTTACTCGCGCGTGCGCAGTAACGGCACATCTGCCGACATCTCACGAGATTTTGAAAGATGTGGCCGAAATCTCGCGAGATTTCGGAAGATGCCCGCACTGACTCCTGGGATCAATGACACCAGATCCCAGGAGACAGTGCGGCGTGACGAGGATCCCCGCAAGACCCCGCCCACCCCCGAAGAGAAAGAAGACAGGAAGTCCTCGATTACAAGGTAAGTAAAAAAAAAAAAAAAAACACATTTCATTTAGTACTCTTTGCCTGATTTGGAAGGCAAAGAGATTTACTAAATGAAATGGGTGCAGAACCGCTTTAAGTAATGCCCTTTTATAATCAACATTATCTGCTGCACACCTGTTTAATGCATAATTAGACTCACCTGTAGTTGAATTCTTGTCAGTTAGGATTTTGTTGTCTAAAATTTAGCTTTGCTCCTAAGACTTTCATTGGGGTGTATTCATTTTTGCAACATGGTCCTGAATGAATATGTTAGGAAAAAAAACGTTTTTTGTGTGTGTAAATTAACAAATCTTGGTTGCAATCAATGACCCACATTTGTGGGAGTATTTTGTAGTATAGTGTCCCAAAGAAAATGTTGATTCTGAAAGTAAAGTAAAGGTTTTCTGACAAATCTGTTGGGGTGTATTTTTTTATGTGCAGCACTGTACATTAATACTGAACAGACTTGGTTGTCACGAAGACAGCCCAGTCCTGTAAATTACAATGGGAAAGTGTGACTCTCCCTGTGTAATCAGCAGAGATCTGTTGTAGTTTACTTGGTTTAACCACTTCAGCCCTGGAAGATTTTAGCCCCTTCCTGACCAGAGCACTTTTTACAATTTGGTACTGCGTTGCTTTAACTGACAATTGCGCGGTCATTTGAGTCCTTTTTTCCCCCCAAATAGAGCTTTCTTTTAGTGGTATATGATCACCTCTGTGGTTTTTATTTTTTGCGCTATAAACAAAAAAAGAGTGACAATTTTGAAAAAAAAAAAACAATATTTTTTACTTTTTCATATAATAAATATCCCCCAAATTTAAAAAAAAAAAACACATTTCTTCATCAGTTTAGGCCAATATATATTCTTCTACATATTTTTTGGTAAAAAAAAAAAATCGTAATAAGCGTATATAGATTGGTTTGCGCAAAAGTTATGGCGTCTACAAACTATGGAAAAGATTTATGGCACTTTTTTTTTTTACTAGTAATGGTGGTGCGATTTTTAGCGGTATTGCGAAGGACAGATCAGACACTTTTGACACATTTTTGGACCATTGACAATTATACAGCAGCCAGTGCTATAAAAATGCACTGATTACTGTGTAAATGTCACCGGCAAGGAAGGGGTTAACACTAGGGGGCGATCAAGGGGTTAAATGTGTGTTCCCTCAGTGTGTTCTAAATCTATGGGGATATGACTAGGAGTAGGAGAGGAAACATATCGCTGTTCCTACTTACTAGGAGCAAACAATATGTTTCCTCTCCTCTGACAGCACAGGATTTCCCGTGGCCAGCGGCGATCGCGCACGTGCCCCCTGGTGGCCGAAAAAGGGAAGGATGTACCCATATGGGATTTTGTCCAGGAGAGCTATTCTGCCGCAGTATATCTGCGTGAACCAGTCGGAAACCGGTTAATGGAGGGGTTTTTGGTTGTCTTAAAGGGGTTGTAAATCCTTGTGTTTTTCACCTTAATGCATCCTATGCATTATGGTGAAAAAACTTCTGACACTGACCAGCCCCCTAGCCCCCCATTTTACTCACCTGAGCCCGTTCGTTCCCCCAGCAGAGACACGCTCTTCCTCTCTGCCCAGGGTTCTCAGCTCTTGATTGGATAGATTGATAGCAGTGCAGCCATTGGCTCCTGCTGCTGTCAATCAAATCCAATGACGCGGGCGGCAAGGGCGGGGTCTAGTCCGGCATTCTGTGTCTATGGACGCAAATGCTGGACTTGGGAGCCCGCCCCCAAGGTTTACCAATGCAAGGAGAAGCCACGAGTGCCTCCGGGGGACCCCAGAAGACGAGGTTCGGGGCCACACTGTGCAAAACTAATTGCACAGTAGAGGTATGATATGTTTGTTATTTAAAAAAAAACAACAAGGATTTACAATCACTTTAAAGCCTGTTTCTGTCTTTACAGTCAAATTTGAGAAAACCCCACTATTTGTTTGTTATGTGTTCACAGTCACACAGCATGCCTAAATTGTTTTAGATGTGTCTCGGGGGGAGTGCCATGGCTGACTGCAAGGTTTTTTGAACAATGTTAGAATGTGTCTGTCCCAGGTCTCTCCTCATTTACATACAATGCATTTTTAGAACACACAGTTTAAGTTTAAATCTACTTCCAACTTATAATGAACATCTGCCTGCACAGTGCAAACTGAATTAATTATGGCAAACACAGGTGCCCAGACCCCTAATTTTCTTTGCCCAAACAAAGAAAATTATCTAGAATTATGTTTCTTACTGGAGGATCCAGAATAGAGAATCTCAAAAAAAAGGTTACAATTTTTAACATCATGGAGGAAAGGTTGTGGGATTATCTCAGGGAGCCATATTGACAACAAATTAATTATATAAATAAAACCAATATTTATTAGGTATTAACATTAAGGCCCCTTTCACACTGACGGACCGTTCCGATCCGCCTGTCAGTCTATGGAGCGACGGATGTCCGGGGAGACATGTCTGCTGACATCTGACCCGGTCCGATCCGCTAAAAGCAGACGGATGGCTCTACGTCCAGATCCGTCGCTGGCGGATCGGATCGGGTGAGATCTGATGAAAACGGACACGCTGTCCGTTTTCATCCGATCTCTCTATAGAAACTAGTAGCGCTGGACAAGCCCCTCCCTGCTCAGTGAGCAGAGATCTCCCACTGAGCCAGCGGATCCGCCTCGTGTGAAAGGGGCCTTACATTCAAATAGAACATATATACAGTGGTGTGAAAAAGTGTTTGCCCCCTTCCTCATTCCCTGTTCCTTTGCATGTTTGTCACACTTAAGTGTTTCGGAACATCAAACCAATTTAAACAATAGTCAAGGACAACACAAGTAAACACAAAATGCAATTTGTAAATGAAGGTGTTTATTATTAAAGGTGAAAAAAAATCCAAACCATCATGGCCCTGTGTGAAAAAGTGATTGCCCCCCTTGGTAAAACATACTATAACTGTGGTTGTCCACACCTGAGTTCAATTTCTCTAGCCACACCCAGGCCTGATTATTGCCACACCTGTTCACAATCAAGGCATCACTTAAATAGGAGCTGCTTGACACAGTAAGGTCCACCAGAAGATCCTTAAAAGCTACACATCATGCCGAGACCCAAAGAAATTCAGGAACAATTGAGAAAGAAAGTAATTGAGATCTATCAGTCTGGTAGGGGTTATAAAGCCATTTCCAAAGCTTTGGGAATCCAGCGAACCACAGTGAGAGCCATTATCCACAAATGGCGAAGACATGGAACAGTGGTGAACCTTCCCAGGAGTGGCCGGCCGCCCAAAATTACCCCAAGAGCGCAGCGACGACTCATCCAAGAGGTCACAAAAGACCCACAACAACGTCCAAGGAACTGCAGGCCTCACTTGCCTCAGTTAAGGTCAGCGTTCATGCCTCCACCATCAGGAAAAGACTGGGCAAAAATGGCCTGCATGGCAGAGTTCCAAGGAGAAAACCACTGCTGAGCAAAAAGAACATCAAAGCTCGTCTCAATTTCTCCACAACACATCTTGATGATCCCCAAGACTTTTGGGACAACATTCTGTGGACCGATGAGACAAAAGTGGAACTCTTTGGAAGGTGTGTGTCCAAGTATATCTGGCGTAGAAGGAACACTGCATTTCAGAAAAAGAACATTATACCAACAGTAAAATATGGTGGTGGTAGTGTGATGGTCTGGGGCTGTTTTGCTGCTTCAGGACCTGGAAGACTTGCCGTGATAAAAGGAACTATGAATTCTGCTGTCTACCAAGAGATCCTGAAGGAGAATGTCCGACCATCTGTTCGTGTACTCAAGCTAAAACGAACTTGGGTTCTGCAGCAGGACAATGATCCTAAACACACCAGCAAGTCCACCACCGAATGGCTGAAGAAAAACAAAATGAAGACTTCGGAGTGGCCTAGCCAAAGTCCTGACCTGAATCCTATTGAGATGTTGTGGTATGACCTTAAAAAGGCCGTTCATGCTCGAAAACCCTCTAATGTAACTGAATTAGGACAATTCTGCAAAGATGAGTGGGCCAAAATTCCTCCAGGACGCTGTAAAAGCCTCATTGCACGTTATCGCAAACGCTTGGTTGCAGTTGTTGCTGCTAAGGGTGGCCCAACCAGTTATTAGGTTTAGGGGGCAATCACTTTTTCACACAGGGCCATGATGGTTTGGATTTTTTTCACCTTTAATAATAAACACCTTCATTTACAAATTGCATTTTGTGTTTACTTGTGTTGTCCTTGACTATTTTTTAAATTGGTTTGATGTTCCGAAACACTTAAGTGTGACAAACATGCAAAGGAACAGGAAATGAGGAAGGGGGCAAACACTTTTCCACACCACTGTACATAAAAAGGTAATCCAGGACTAAAACTGAGACAAATACAGTGGGTATAGAAAATAATCGTCTGCTTTTAAAATAATCATATTTTGCTGCTTTGCAACCTCAAATAAAGACGGACACAGTTTTTTTTTTTTATCCACCCAGGTTCACATTGATGTGATTTGGCATGCAATTTGACATGTTAAATCGCATGCCAAATCTGGGGCAATTGCCAGCAATGGCACCATCAGAATCGGTTCGACGCTGCATTTGCAGCGCCGCACCGTTTCCCAAAAGTAGTTTCTGTACTACTTCTGGTGAGCAGAAACCCGCACAGATGTTTCTGAAATCGCCCCCGAAGTCGGGACTGACATGCAGGAATGAAATTGTGTGAGTTCAGCTGAACTCACATGATTTCATTCCCGCAGTCAGTGTGAACCAAGGCTAAAGCTGTATAACACCAACATGTCAAAAACAGAATCACTGAGTTGGAAAAAGCATCACCCCCTTATGTCAGTAGTTTGTTGAACCAGCTTTTGCTTTAATTACAGCCTTAAAGAGGAAGTAAAGGCACTCAATTATTTTTTTTTTTTAATTCAACCTGCAAGGCAAAGGCATAATGAGCTAGTATGCATAGCATACTAGCTCATTATGAATAACTTACCAGAGTACGAAGCCCCCGAAGCAACCCTCGTCCACATCCTTCTCCGCCGCCATCAATCCCGCAGTGACTTCCGGGTCTCGTTGCTCCGGCGCTGTGATTCGCCGGAGCCGCGATGACGTCACTCCCGCACATGCGCACGGGAGCTGCCACGAGTGGCATATCGCTGTGATATGTGCCTGTCTTTTTGTAAATATCTCCTAAACCATGTAGGTTTGGGAGATATTCCTTAGACCTACAGGTAAGCCTTAATCTAGGCTTACCTGTATATAGTTTTTTTCTTGGAAGAGTGCATGTGATCAGCACAGGGCCAATCAGCACTGTCCAGACATAGGATCAGGGGAGAAAGGAAACTCCTCCTACAAGCTTTACTAGGAACTGATGATACAAGTCACAAGGCTGCTATATACTGCTGATGAGAAAAGGTATTTATCCGTTTATAATTTACAAAAATAAATACATTTCCATGTTCTGTGTACTGTGGGAAACCAGATATAGTGAATGCAGGTTCTGGGTTTAGTAACACTTTAACGGCACCTCTTTAGTAAATCAGGCCAAGGTTGACCTCACCTTACTTAGGTGGTGTATGGATTGCCTTTAAAAAGACATTAATAAGAAAAAAAAAATTGATACAGCCTTAAAGAAACTGTGGAAAATTACTGGTGGATGGGTCATGGTCTAAAAACCTGCCATATTCCCTTGTATACCCTTGTAAAAGCAGAAGGGTAAATATTGCCTTTTACAGGTCTTGACTGCGATCAATACGATGCTCAACTCCCACCTGTGCGTGAAATGATAACCTATTGTGTCAGTAGATGTACACAAATAGCGTCTAGCATCCCACTTCTCTACCACCTGGGTTCTATTTGCTTAATCTCTTTCAGTCATTCTTCTCTGCAGCTTGCTCAGTGAGCTCATTATAGTCGATGTTTGTACACATCTCCTTCATGCTAGTTTATTTTTCATTTCACACATCTTTTGTTGTGTATCTTTTTTTTTTTTTAAGCATAAACCAGAACTCAATTTTACAGACCTAAAATAGTATATGAATTTTCAGGTCTAGTAACGTCTATTTATTAAAAATAATATCATAGCAAAAATTCAACCAATTAAAGGATTGTTTGAGATGTTCAACTAGAAATGCATCATTTACTGTACTTTTAGTACAAGATGTCCTTTATTTAATTTTCCTTTTCCCCCCCGAGTGCAGCTTGTTGTGTATTTACCTTCCTCCACCAATATTCAATGTACAAGCACAAAAGATAAACCACCAAATTTCTCCGCAGGTGAGACCAGAAGAGCTGCTGGCAACAACACAATAGGATGGATTGTGGACAGTGAATATAAGCATAGATTTGCCGCACTAATTGTTAAAACATGCAAATAAAAAAGTGACAGAAAAAAATGTATAATCAATGTATAATGAAAGTTCGTAAATATTCCATAGTGGTGCATAGGGGTTAGCTTTCTGTTCGGGTCGAACATGAGTTTGACTCGGACATTGGCTGTTCGCCTGTTCGTCAAAAACCAAACATTATGTACCGCTCGCGCCAAATTCGAGCAGCGCATAATGCCCCATAATGCACTGCGGGAGCGCAGTGCATTGCTGTATGATGATTGGCCAAAGCATGCACCATGACCTGCATGCTTTGGCCAATCCCAGCGCCCTCAGCTAATAGAGCCATAATTGGCCAAAGGCAGGGTGCCTTTTCCCAATCATGGCTCAGGGGGACTAAGTCCACGCCCCCACACTATATAAGGCTGCCTGCATTTTGGCCCGTGTAGTGTGTTGTTGGCGTGGACGGAGAGAGAGTGTCATTTAGATAGAGCAGGCAGGTTATTCAGTTAGCTGCAGTGTATTTAATATATATATATATATATATATATATATATATATATATATACAGAATATATATATATATATATATATACAGAATATATATATATATATATATACAGACAGTCTTGTCTGTCTCTATATATCCACTGTATCCAGTGTACTTTTTCTAATATACTTCAGGCAGGCAGGTTATTCAGTTAGCTGCAGTGTATTTATATATATATATATATATATATATATATATATATATATATATATATGACAGTCTTGTGTGTGTGTATATATATATATATATATATATATATATATATATATATATAGAATAGATAGATAGATATAGATATATAGATATCCACTGTATGCAGTTTAGCTATATCTGACTGCAGGCCATTCCACTGTATGCAGTTAAGCTATAACTGACTGCAGGCCCTTCCTGGTGTACTTTTTCTAATATACTCAGACGGTGTACACAGTACACAGTACTGTGCACCCATAGTGCATTTGCTACTACTTTTCTGGTGGTGTACACAGTACACCCATAGTTGTTTTTACACTTCTGTTGGTGTACACAGTACCATGCACCCATAGTGCAATTGCTACTACTTTTCTGGTGATGTACACAATACAGTACACCCATAGTTGTTATTACACTTCTGTTGGTGTACACAGTACCGTGCACCCATATCGCAGTTGCTACTACTTTTCTTGTGATGTACACAATACAGTACACCCATAGTTGTTATTGTACTTCTGTTGGTGTACACAGTACCGTGCACCCCTAGTGCAGTTGCTACTACTTTTCTGGTGGTGTACACAATACATACAGTGCAGCCATAGTTGTTATTACACTTCTGTTGGTGTACACAGTACCATGCACCCCTAGTGCACTTGCTACTACTTTTCTGGTGGTGTACACAGTACACAATACATACAGTGCACCCATAGTTGTTATTACACTTCTGTTGGTGTACACAGTACCGTGCACTCCTAGTGCAGTTGCTACTACTTTTCTGGTGGTGTACACAGTACACAATACAGTGTAGTGTGGTTTTGCAAAACAAAATTTACAGCAAGGCCACCAAAGAGAGGCAGATGCTCACAGGCCACAAAAAGAGGGCAAGCAGGCTCTGTGTCTACAGTTGACAGTGCTGGTCATGGACGCGGTGCATCCTCAGCACGAGGCACGCTTGTCCTCTTTTTTTGCAGCTGGCCATGTTATTGAGCCACAACATGCAGAAGAGTTGGTGCAATGGATTAAAAAGCCCTCTTCATCCTCCTCATCCTCTGTCACCCAGGCTCAGAGTACTTTGCCTGCCAATGCAACTGCCAAAGCAGCCTATTCCTTTGGCTCCATGTCAACAGTCACTCCTTCCCTAGCCCCACCATCATGCACGGAGTACCCCAAACTATTTGACCACAGTGTCGGGTACATGCTGCAGGAGGATGCGCAGCGATTTGAGGGCTCCGATGATGGTACCCAGGTTGAGAAAGGGAGTAACGTGAGCCTAGAGAGAGGGGGTGCCTAAGAAGGTCAAGAAACTGGCAGTCATGTTCCCCCAGCTGCAGCATACTGCCAAGTTTGCTCCAGTGACGAGGAGGGAGGGGATGATGAGGTCACTGACTGATATAAGAGAGGAGATGGAGGAGCAGGAGGCACAGCTCCAATGAGGCAGGATTTCCTCCAGGGGGCAGCTTAAGGGCAGCCACCCTATTTCATCACATCGCAGGTGCAGGGTGCGGTTGACTCCCCACATATTTTGAAAAGTTCTTTGGTGTGGGCCTTTTTTGACATGTGTGCAGCAGATCGCACCTTTGCTGTTTGCACCATATGTCTGAAGCCTATCAAGCGTGGCCAAAACAGCAGCCGCTTGGGCACCACATGCTTGACCAGACCTATGATAAACTCCCATGCAGTTCTTTGGCAACAGCACTTAAAAGACCCACATCAAAGAATAAGGCAGACCTCTCTTGCTCCTCATCAGCTGGGATCTCCAACCCCACTATACCTCCAGTCCTCTCAGAAACCTGCACTGAGAGGAATGAAGGTATAGAAATAGGTGTCCTAAGTACTTGCAGCCAATCTGCTAGCGGTACACCAACATCCGATTTTAGCAGGCAAATTTCCCTACCCCAGTTGCTAAACCGTTGAAAGAAATTTGGTCCCAGCCATCCACATGCTCAGCGTCTGAATGCTAGCTTGGCCAATTTGCTAGCACTGCAACTGCTGCCTTTTCAGCTGGTAGAATCTGCCCCCTTTTTGTGAATTTGTGGAATGTGCGGTACCTCAGTGGCAGGTTCCCAAACACCATTTCTTTTTACGGAAGGCCATTCCGGCTCTCTATCAGCATGTGGAAGGCAATGTCTTGGCCTTGTTGGACAGGGCGGTCAGCAGTAAGGTGCATATTACTGCTGACTCATGGTCCAGCAGGCATGGACAGGGACGTTACCTTTCTTTCACGGTGCACTGGGTAACTCTGCTGGAAGGATGCAGGACAGGGTTCAGTATTGTTGGAGCTTGTTCCGCCACCATGCCTCCAAAATGCTAGTGGTCATTCTGCCACAGCTCTCTCCTCCACCTCCTCCTCTTGTTCCTCAATGGCTTCTTCCTCTGCGGATTTCTCCTCTGAACCAGCGGTTCTCCGTAGGCATTCAATGGGCTATGCAAGCACTTAGGCAAAAAGATGCCATGCGTTGCTTGAGTTGGTCTGCTTAGGGGGCAGGAGCCACACTGGGGCAAAGATTCTGTCAGCTCTGCAGGGGCAGGCTCAGAGGTGGCTGATGCCACGCATGCCAGCTTCAGCCAGGAATGGTTGTATGCGACAATGGCACCAACCTCCTCTCCGCCCTCTGACAGGGACACTTGACCCATGTTCCCTGTTTTTAGTGGTGCGGCGGTTCTTGAGCAAGTACCATGGCTTACAGGATCTCCTGAGGCAGGTCAGGAAAGTCTGTGGTAATTTCTGCCGGTCATATAATGCCAGTGCTCGGCTGGCTGACATTCAAAGAGAATGCAACCTGCCCAAGAATGGCCTCATTTGTGACATGCCCACCAGGTGGAACTCAACGTTGGCAATGCTGCAGCGGCTGCACATCTAGCAGAGGGCCATCAATGAGTACCTGTGTGAGTATGGTACCAGGACAGGGTCAGGGGAGCTTGGCTTTTTTTCGCCATGCCAGTGGCTACTGATTAAGAAAGCATGCACTGTCCTGTCACCATTTGAGGAGGCCACGACGATGGTGAGCAGTGAAGTGCATGTATCAGTGATACTGTTCCTCTTGTCTTCCTGTTGGAACACACGCTTCGTGGAATAATGGACAGGGCTCTTGAGGCAGAACAGCGGGAGGAAGAGGAAGTCTTCCTTACCTCTCAAGGCCCCTTTATCCAGATACTAGTATTCCTGCAGGCCCGCGGATCACACAGGAAGAAGAAGAGGAGGAGGAGGATTGTGTCAGCATGGCGGATAACACTCAGCATCAGCAGCAGTCTTCAAGGGATCGTTTGCAGTCCCTATAAACCCATGGAGTTGTACGTGGCTTGGAGGAGGTGGTTGAGGATCATGAGATTCTTAGTGACCCAGAGGACTCAGGATCAAATACCTCTGCAAACTTACGCCACATGGCCTCCCTGATCCTGCAAAGCCTGAGAAAGGACCCTAGGATTTGTGGTATCAAGGAGAGGGATCATTACTGGCTGGCAACCCTTCTTGATCCACATTACAAGGGTAAGGTTGCAGAACTTATCCAGCCTTCGCAGAGGGAGCAGAGGATGAAACATCTTGGAGAGGCCTTGCAGAAAGGTTTGTGCAATGGGTTTCCAGAGCCTGGGAGGTTATCATTTCCTGGTGCTGGACAATGTGTTGCTGAGGCTTCTTTCAGTCACAGAAAGAGCAGTGGAGAAGGTGGCCGGCTGACCGATGCCTTCAGACAATTCTTCAGTCCTCAGTGCACAGGTCTGATTGGCAACCATCGCCAGCGTCTGAATTACATGGTGCAGGAATATCTAGGGGCAAGATCAGACTTGGAGACCTTTCCACCAGAACATCCACTGGGTTACTGGGTCTTGAGGATGGACCACTAGCCAGAGCTTGTTTAATATGCAATTGAGCTACTGGCCTGTTCTGCATCCAGTGTTCTTTCAGAATGCACATTCAAAGCTGCTGGAGGCTTTGTAACCAATCACAGAGTGCACTTGTCCACAGACTCTGTTGATCGGCTCACATTAATAAAAATGAATAAGTCTTGGATCACCAGCTACCAAGCACCTGATGCTGATGTAACCAATTGATTTTTCTATGGATGTGGGATCCCTTGAAGACTGCATAAGCTGAGTGACTATCTTATTATGCTGAGTGACTATCCTATTACTCCTCAATCTTCATGATGATAGCTTCTAGGAATATTTTCGGTTCAGGGAAACACCACCACTGCCTAAGGCCCAATTTTTATGCCCCTGTTTAACCACTTTCAGACCGGACCAATTTGCAGCCAAAGGACCAGGTCCCTTTTTGCGATTCGGCACTGCGTCGCTTTAACTGACAATTGCGCGGTCGTGCGACGTGGCTCCCAAACAAAATTGACGTCCTTTTTTTCCCACAAATAGAGCTTTCTTTTGGTGGTATTTGATCGCCCCTGCGGTTTTAATTTTTTGCGCTATAAACAAAAAAGCGCGACAATTTTGAAAAAAAATACATTCTTTTTTATTTTTTGCTATAATAAATATCCCCCAAAAATATAAAAAAACATTTTTTTCCTCAGTTTAGGCCGATACGTATTCTTCTACATATTTTTGGTAAAAAAAAATCGCAATAAGCGATTATTGATTGGTTTGCGCAGAAGTCATAGCGTTTACAAGATAGGGGATAGTTTTATAGCATTTTTATTAATCATTTTTTTTTTACTAGTAATGGTGGTGATCAGCGATTTTTATTGTGACTGCAACATTATGGCGGACACATCAGACATTTTTGACACATTTTTGGGACCATTGTCATTTATACAGCAATTAATGCTCTTTAAATGCATTGATTCCTGTGTAAATTACACTGGCAGTGAGGGGGTTAACCACTAGGTGGCAGTGTAGGGGTTACATGTGCCTAGAGGTGTGTTTCTAGCTGTGGGGGGGGGGGCGTGGCTGTCAGCTAGTGAATGCTGATCTCTGCTCCAATCACAGGGAGCAGAGATCGGCGTCACTAGTTGCTAGTCAGCCTTCCTGTGAGACGATCGCGGGTATCTCCGCGGCGATCGAGTCCGCGGGACCCGCGGCCGGCCACACTGGGGTATCGACCGGCGCGAGCGCGTGCCTCTGGCGGCACGCGCCCGATGGCACGGCGGCATCTTAAAGGGGACGTACCTGTACGCCCTTATCCCTGTCCGTGCCATTCTGTCGACGTACATTGTCGCGCACCAGTCGGCAAGCGGTTAACAGGGGCGCGTAATTAAAATTTATGATCTAATATTTCACAGCAGGGCCTATTCCTGCGCTCAACAAAAGTTTCTGTGAGGCTTTACATTGTTGTGCCACCACCACCACCTAAGGCCCAATTTTTATGCCCCTGTTTAACAGGGGCGCGTAATTACAATTCTTGATATATTTCACAGCAGGGCCTGTTTCAGCGCCCACCAAGAGTAACTGTGTGGGCTTACAGTGTTCTGGTACCACCAACACCTAAGGCACAATTTTCTGCAGAGTGTATAGGGCAGGCCGTATAGTATATACAGGCGGTCCCCTATTTTCAAACATCCGACTTACAAATGACTCCTACTTAGAAACAGAGGGAGACAACAAAAAGTGAGAGGAAATCTACCCCTAGGAAGGGAAATTCTCTCCTGTAAGAGTTAATATGGGAAAAAGGTGTCTCCCCCACTGATGCTTTATCACCAATCCTTGGTTCCCTAATAACCCAAAATATTCTAAATCCAATTGTCATTGGGACAGAAAGTGAGGTGAAATATTCGTAACAGGGGCACAGACAGCAAAACAAATGTTAGAGGGGGATGATAACCCTTCCCTATGTTATCCAAAAAGCTTAAAAATAGATTTTTTGGCTGGAGCTACACTTCCAAAATGTACCTGTTCAAAATTACAAACAGATTCAACTTAAGAACAAACCTATCTTGTTTTCGTTTTTTGTTTTTTTTCTTTGCCACATCAGTTCAACTTTCCCTGGAGGACCTGAGTCAGCTTTTACTGTTCATCTTTGTCCTTTCCATTAGTCACATCATTGCGGCATTTTGTTCTTAATATCTGTTTATTTTTATTTAACACAGAAGCCAAATTTCTCCCCCTTTTTTTTTTTTATTGTTTAATTAAACCGAATATTTTCCACCCTCCCCCCTTCCCTACCTCCCCCCCTCCCCTCATCGCTGCGTCCATTTGCCTATCAGCCATTTTTAGTTGACCTAATACTGCGAATTTAACTCTATATTCTAACAACTTCCGCATAGCTCCAGGTCTTTTTGAATTTCTTCCACTTGTCCCACTTTTTTCCTATCTCATCACTTTCCTCCACTGAGCTAGTTTTAAGAGATTCCATGGTGCGGATATTCTCAACTGCGTCAATCCACTCCCAGATAGATGGACTTTCTAGATTACACCATTTTCTGGCAACCAATCGTTTTGCCGCGTTTAAAAGGTGTGGCACTAAAGTCCTTTCGTAGTGTTTCACCTCTCCTCTGGTGCCGTGAAACAAGATTACCCAAGGATCTTTTTCAAGGTCTGTTCCTGTAACTTCCTTGATATAATTTATGATTTTTGCCCAGTAGGTTTTCATCTTGTGACACTCCCACCAGAGGTGAGCCATAGTTCCCTTGTCCTTACACCCTCTCCAACATTCTGCCGAGGCCCCTTGTTGGTATTTGCTAACTTTTGCTGGAGTAATATACCATCTTGATATGCATTTGTAATTCATTTCAATGGTTCTAGCATCAATAGCTGACCTATGGATTAATTTTAGGATTTTCCCTACTGTCAGTGTATCAACCTGCGTGCCCAGATCCCTCTCCCACTTGTGTATGAATGGCGGAATCTCCAACCCCTCCCCCTCCAGTATTAGTTTGTAAATTTTTGAGATCGTCCCTTTCGTCTCCATGGCAGTAAAGGTCCGTTCGAAACGAGTTAAAAAAACAGAAAAAATAAAAAAAAAATAAAAAAAAAAAAAATAAAAAACAAAAAAAAACAAACCTATCTTGTTTGTAACTCGGGAACCGCCTGTATACTGCTGCTGTTCAGAGTATATAGGGCCTGGGGGCCCCACGCCTTTTTTTTTTTAATTTGGGTGCCGAGGGTTCCCCTTAATACCCATTCCAGACCCAAAGGGCCTGGTAATGGGCTGGAGGGGGGGGGGCAACATTACATTACAGCCCCAAGCAGTTTCAAATTACTTTTATTCCTTTAGAAATGTCATTTTGTGCAGGGACTGTTCTAAACAAGGGAAAAATGCGCCACGTTACAGGCATACTATAGGTTCCCCCCCCCCCCCCAGGCATGATATTTAAAGGAATATTTCACTTTTATTGTTTCACTTTAAGCATTATTAAAATCCCTGCTCCCGAAAAAACGTCTGTTTTTAAAACTTTTTTTTGCATTGATACAGGTCCCCTGGGGCAGGAACCGGGTCCCCTAAACTTTTTATGACAATAACTTGCATGTTAGCCTTTAAAATTAGCACTTTAGATTTTTCACATTCGAGTCCCATAGACTTTAGTGGTGTTCGCACACATTTTTTGCCTGTTCGCATGTTCTGCCTCAAACCGAACTGGGGGTGTTCGGCTCATCCCTAGTGGTGAAAATAAATTGCAAATCATAAGTGCATAATCAATGTATAATGAGAGTTCATAAATGGTCTATGGTGGTGAAAATGAAGTGCAAATCACAACAGTTCTTAACAAGTACATCCAGCATGTATAAACGTGATTACTCCATGAGTGGATCACTGAAGTGTGCCGTAAAATGAACAAAACGCCTCCTTACCAAAAACACTGGACTCCAGATTATAAGAGTATAGAGAGATCCACCGCTCCAGGATGGTCCACCCAAACTCAATCCCACAGCTGTTCCTATGGTTAGAGAACCCAGGTTCAGGCACGGCACAAGCTGATGAAGATGCAAATTAAGGACTCTGAACGGCCACACTCCAAGAAAAATTCAAAAGCCTTTATTGGTAAAATATGGAATCACACAAAAATAGGTCACAGCAAAGCAAGAAAATAGCTAATGCATTTCACACTACCAAGAGTGCATACTCATAGCTTAGCATTAGCTATTTTCTTGCTTTGCTGTGACCTATTTTTGTGTGATTCCATATTTTACCAATAAAGGCTTTTGAATTTTTCTTGGAGTGCGGCCGTTCAGAGTCCTTAATTTGCATATTCTCCAGATTATAAGAGTTAGAAATACTTGATCAACCCGAAGACAGGAAATCCAAACGCTGTCCCTAAAGGGAAAAAAACCCACATAGTTTAAACTTTATATACATTAGAAAGCAAGGAATGCTAATAACTCACATTAAAATGAATAAAATCCAGCATGAAAATGGAGATACTTATTCCCGGGAAACAATTGGAAATCTCATAGGTCCGGAATACGTGGTGACATCACAGATGTAGAATCTGCCCTACATGTTTCGTCAAATAGGCCGTGGGGGGGGCAGTCATTTTTTTATTTGCATGTTTTAATATTTAGAGCGGCAACTCTATGCTTATATTCAATGTACAACCACACCTGGAGCCATACAGTCTTTGTTCAAAAAACATACCTGTCATGTCCTCTTTTTACTCCGCATAAGCATCACAGCACTCATTCTTATGGGTGAGTCATACTCATAGCTGCTTCTGGCCATCCAGCTGAGTATTGCTCATCCAGTTGTATGACCCGGGGCGCATGTGCAGTGTAGCGCTCACTCCCTGTACATGCACCTGCAGTCAGGTACACAGTCACTCCTTTGGCTCAATGAACAATCTAGGGGTATGCTTTTTGGATGCTTTGCAGAACTTGAACTTGGATGGGAGTAGGGTAACTGTGGGATACTCCAATCACTCTAGCAGCAACTTGAGGACACTAATCTTCCTATACTTGTGAGCAGAGTCCTTGCACAAGCAGTTAGTGGACTGTTCTTTACCAGAACACTAGGCACAATGTCCCCTTTTGAGCAATGCTGAATCCCGCACTACGAGGGAAAGCAGAAGCACACAGTCTCAGGGATCTCTTTCTCCAGTCTATACTCACCAATGTCCTTGGATAGTTGGATGCCTCCTTCCAATATCTGCCAGACACCTTTTTCACTGATACCAGATCCCTAGATGAAAGTCCCTCAGTCAGCTCCAGCAATGTTCAGCAGAATATGCCATACAGCTAGCCTAGCTGGGACCTTTAATGAACAGCAGGGACATGGCAGTCTGCCTAGGAAGGCAGTAGCCCTCCAGATTGGGATCTTACCCTCTGGGAAAAGAAACCCTTCTGCTTCAGATCTGAGAGTATTTATGCTCCTCCCCAGCCACCATCTGGGCACCTCATCCCAGGGATTGGCCAGGGCTGAGGGCTGCAAAAATATTCAGCAGCATGATTTGACTCTTCCAGCTCTCTATCTTCCAGAACCTTTCCTGACAGACAGGAGGAAGCAGTCAACTCTACAACCAGTGAAACACAGAACAGCAAAAAAATATCAAATGCAGCTCGACTGATTACAGTGAGCCAGTAACTCAATTTACCTAACCTAGCTCCTATCTTGGAGGGTGTTACACAGAATAAAAAGAGGATTTGGCCAGGATAATTTCCAAACATAAACTATGTGGCCCCGGGCGGGGACTCGTAGGGAACAGAGGGAGGAAGGAAGTATTTAACTAGGTGGGCTGCACTCAGGCGGTGGGCACAAGTATATGTAAGTTTCTAATCACTTTCTGTCTCCCAAAGATATTGTTCATGAATATTAATAAAGGGGTTAAATCCCTCCTGTAAAGACACCATAAAAAATCCGAGCATGGGTTCAAATCCTTCCCCGCTCTCTCCAAACGTATTGTCCACTTGCTATAACCAGAAATACATTAGTAAAAACAGTGTAAACCCTGATATTTTTCATGCAGCATTACCACAGTTATTACACTAATAGCTAGTAAAATTTACAAGGTGTTAGCACGACCTTTACATTTTAGAACAGCAGTATGTTTGTTAGCGAGCATGTATTTCTAAAGGTCTGTGCTATTTTTCTAACCACATATACGCATTTCTTGAACAGAAGGGGTGATGGAATTGTAGCTTTGTACAGATAATGAGATATGAGATAAAATTTACAAAGTGACCTTTTATGTTCACACGTGTAACCTACCATTTATTTTTATGGAAAAACTTCTCTTTTATAAGTTTTACAATGTTATTTTACAAGTAATCTTACCATGAAAACTTCAGTTAGTGCCGGTTCACACGACTTAGCCGCCTAACAAGTCATGCTCCGTTCTGTACTATGGAACCGTTCTCAGGGCCGTCTTTAAGATTGATTGGACTCTGGGCAAAAATATTTTTTGGGCAGTTTTGCTCTCCACCTGCTTTGAGACATACAATAAAAAGCAGCTAGACTTAAAATCAGTTTACTGAATCAGATCAGACAACGATTGGTTGCCAGAGGTTACAGTGTATCATTACCACTCACTGATGATTGCTAGAAGTTACAGCACATAATTTCTCCTTGTTTATTGGTTGCTAGAGATTACTGTACATCAATACTGCTCACTGATTGGTTACTATAGGTTACTGCACATCATTACTGCTTACGGGTTGGTTGCTAGAGGTTACAGCACATCATTACAGCTTACTGATTGGTTGCTAGAGGTTACAGCACATCATCTCCTTACTGCCTGCACACCATGGGCTGGGGAGGTGAGGGGGGCCATTAATAAACAGAAAACTCCTAGGGATCCTAGGACTCCTGGGCTCAGTGGCAGTGCTGGGGGGAGGGGAGTGTGCGATCAATGGAAATGCTGATTTTTTTTAATACTGACTACCAATATAAAGAGGAGTTTCAACACTAGCCACCAATGTAATAGGGGTTTACACTGACCACTAATGTAATAGAAGCATTCACAGTAACCACCAATGTAAGGAGGGAGATTTACACTGACCACCAATGTAAGGGGGCGTTCACACTGGCCACTAGTGTGAATAAACGGATTCTACACCAAGCACCAATGTAATGAGAAGATTTACACTGACCACCAATATAATTGAGACATTTAGCCTGCGTTCACATTTGTGTGTGTTGGGAAAGCATGCAAAATTGCTTTCCTGACACCACAGAAACGTGCTGCCCTTTAGTAGATACACAGCAGTGCCATTAATTGTTAACGACAACCTCACCCATCTGCTGACATGTGCCTTGGCACTGTGTGATTTTGGAAAAGGGTGTGGGAGTTTCTTCCGCATTTGTAGCGCATAGAGAAGCCCATTGAAATGAATGGGCTGCTCTACACAAGACCTACATCTTTATCCACCATGTGAGTACACCTTTGCATTTTTAAACCCATGCTAACCTCTGCACCCCAAACCTCCCCCATCCTCTCCACTCCCCCTCCCCTTCAACTCTACCTGCCTCGTCTGCTCATCTTTGCACCCACCTTCCTTACCTCTATACATCCCCTCCTTGCTCACCTGTGCACCCAAACTATAATTCCTTCTCTGCCTACCTCTGCACACCCCCACACTACCCTCCCCCCCCCCCTACCAATTTGCTTACCTTTGCAGAACAGGCTGATGATAGGCTTAAGGACCACAGTTGTGGGCAAGACTTTCAAGCATGCCCCAGTACCTCCCCAGTGGGCAGCATTCAGTATAGGTGATGGTGGATATGACCTCAGGGGGGCATGATATACATATGAATACCACCTCTATTTACATATGAATCCTGCCGGTCTGTCGCTATTTACATATGAATGCCATCACTATTTACATATCAATGTCGGTATTTACATATAAACACAGGGTCTACAGGTGAGTCATCTGGACACAACAATTGTGCAGAGCTGGGCAGCATTAGTAACAAAACTTCACACTGAGATATCAGGATACAGCATGGAACTAAAACCTCAAGGGACAAGGGAATTTAAACTGGTATAGTTGCCAAGTATCAGGCAGCTGCTTTGGGCCCCACAACAATGACAGGGCCCAGGGCAGCTGCCCCTTTTGCCCTGCCTTAAAAACGGCCCTGACTGTTCTAATAGGAATGACTCAAGTCGCTCCGACTTAGAAAAAGGTTCCTGTACTACTTTGGGACGACTTTAGAGCGACTTGCATTGACTTCTGCACAGAAGTCGTTTTGCAACCTGCCGCTAAAGTCGTGTACAGATCGTCTTGCAAAGTCGCGCTGCAAGTCGGGCTGCCCCTGTGGGAACCAGCACTTACGGTGTTAGGGCTTGTTAACACGCGAGGTTGGGGGGGCAGTAAAACCAGGTGGTTATAGTTTTACCACACCCTGACCGTTCACCTGAACACTAACATACAGCCACCCATGGCTGTACATATGCCACAGTTGTAATGCTGTGCTTTGCGGAGAAACTAAAACTGCATGTTGCTTTTGGTGCACGAGGCTGCCACCGAATGTGACTAATGCAGTTCTGTAGGGCCTCACCAGTGAAGGCTGGTTGTTTTTTTTTTTTGGGGGGGGGGGGGCGGTAAACAACCACCCCCATCTGCCAGTGGGTCAGGCACTTACCCCATCTAGGTAGTGGGCAGCAGGCGTCGGACATCAGGCATCGAGCAGCAGGCATCGAACAGCGGGCAACGGGCAGCGAGCAGTGGCTCCTGTGTCCCTTTCCTCCATTATGGCTGCTGTGCATCTCCTCCCCTCCACCTAGGCGTCCAATAGGATCGCCTATCCTTTCAGTCAATCAAGTGACGGGTCTCCGACCCGCTTCCTGATTGGCCGGGAGGGGATTCAGTGTTAGAATATCGAATACTCATTTGCTATTCTAACACACCTGGGTGGGCTGTGAGCTCATTCTCTGCACCCGAGTCCACCCTATTTTAAAGCCTATTAGATCCTTTGGCTAGACTAGAAAAAGGAAGCTCGAGATCCCAAACGACACCCTTTGGGCACCGTCAGCTGATCTCGTGTGTATCGCGTGTTAGTTGACGTTTGGTTAGAGACGATTCGCGCTTCTCAGACTTCTGCTTAATTCGTTCGCTTCTGCCGTTCAGTTTGTGCTTGTGAGGTTTGTATCTGGCTTTCAGTGCGTGTGGATCAGTTCCTACCTGTTCTCAGGCCGTTCTGGTCCGCTCGTTCCTGTTTTTTCAGGTCGTTCTTCATAGGCCTTGCTGTTCTTCAGTGCGTTCTGTTAAGTTGTTTGTTTGATCAGCCGACCGTTTTGAAGCCATGGAGTGTGGACGTACTCGGGAACGAGTTCGTGCTGTGCAGGGGCTCGGTGTTGCGGTTAACACCTTGGCACGAGCCCAGTCCATGAACAGGGTGAGGAGGAGTTCATGGACCAAGAATTGGTTGCGCCAGCGTGACCAATTCTCGCATATGCCTTTGCTCCGTGAGATCCGTGAGAATAATCCTGATGATTTCAGGAATTATCTCCGTTTGACGGACCCCATTTTTCACCGTCTGTTGGCTTCGCTGTCCCCTTATATTACCAGGCAGAATACCTGCATGCGGCAAGCCATCAGTGCGGAGCAGAGGCTAGTCGCCACGTTGCGTTACTTGGCGACGGGGAGAAGCTTGCAGGACCTCAAGTTCACGACAGGCATCTCCCCCCAGGCTCTGGGGCTCATTATTCCAGAGACCTGTTCTGCCATTATCCACGTCCTGCAGGAGGAATACATTAAGGTAAGTCTTCTCTTTTAAAATTACCTATGTCTTGTATGTTTGCTAATGTAGTGCATCAATGTCATCATTAGCTAATTACCATGATAGGACTATTCTATGAATGTCCCCTATTCCTTTTTTTTTTTGTTTTTTGTTTTTTGTCTAGTATTTTATGGTTGACTTATCAAAATAGCTTTAAGAATGTATTATTTAGTGGGTCACATGCATATTTCCTTGCACCAACCTCCCCAGCATGGAATCTTGGCCCCCTAAACACCCCTAGCCTAGTCACTTTCTTTGGTTAAAAATGTATATTACCAGCTCCATTGTACTGCTTTACTCACCCCCCCCTTTCACCCCCCTTGACCCTCACCCCTTTCACCCCCCTTGACCCTCATTTTTAAATTGATTGCATGTGGATTTGGTCAGCTTGTAATTAACCCACCCCCCCCCCCCCACACACACCCCGTTAATTAATTGCATGTGGTTTTGGTCAGCTTGTAATTAACCCACCCCCCCCACACACCCCGTTAATTAATTGCATGTGGTTTTGGTCAGCTTGTAATTAACCCACCCCCCCCCCCCACACACCCCGTTAATTAATTGCATGTGGTTTTGGTCAGCTTGTAATTAACCCCCACCCCCCACACACCCCGTTAATTAATTGCATGTGGTTTTGGTCAGCTTGTAATTAACCCACCCCCCCACACACCCCGTTAATTAATTGCATGTGGTTTTGGTCAGCTTGTAATTAACCCACACCCCCCACACACCCCGTTAATTAATTGCATGTGGTTTTGGTCAGCTTGTAATTAACCCACCCCCCCCACACACCCCGTTAATTAATTGCATGTGGTTTTGGTCAGCTTGTAATTAACCCACCCCCCCCACACACCCCGTTAATTAATTGCATGTGGTTTTGGTCAGCTTGTAATTAACCCACCCCCCCCCCCCCCCACACACCCCGTTAATTAATTGCATGTGGTTTTGGTCAGCTTGTAATTAACCCACCCCCCACACACCCCGTTAATTAATTGCATGTGGTTTTGGTCAGCTTGTAATTAAACCCACCCCCCCACACACCCCTTTAATTAATTGCATGTGTATATTGTGTGACCTTACAATTAATTACTCCACACCCACATGCCCATTATTATCTTCTCTGGGCCATCAGAGGGGTCATCAATCAGAGATTTGTCCCTTATCCTTAATCTTTTGGCTTTATTTCAAGGACTTACAAAATAAATACATATGTTCTTCCAAATTGTTTGTTAATTTGTTGCATTTAGTTAGGTGTTTTGCCTGGTTTTTAATTCGATTTGTATATTTCTGTTTGACTTCACAGTGTCCTTCCACGCCACAGGAATGGCAGACTGTGGCTTCCCAGTTTGCTGCCCGTTGGGACTTTCCCAACTGCGGAGGGGCGATTGACGGGAAACATGTGCGAATTGTGCCCCCACCCCATTCGGGGTCTTACTATTGGAATTATAAGGGGTTCCATAGTATAGTGTTGATGGCGGTGGTGTCGGCACAATATGACTTTCTTTATGTGGATGTGGGGAAAAACGGCCGGATGTCGGACGGAGGAGTCTTCAACCACACGGAGTTCGGTCATCGTCTCCAGACTGGTGGCCTGGAGCTGCCACCAGATGAAGATAATGTGGAGGGACTCCCGTTCGTTTTCATTGCCGACGAGGCGTTCGGTCTGGGTGACCACCTGATGAGGCCATTTCCCCAACGATCCCTCACCCCTGAGAGGAGGATTTTTAATTATCGGTTGGCCAGAGCAAGAAGGGTTGTGGAAAATGCCTTTGGTATTATGGCCAACCGTTTCAGATTGCTCCTTACATCCATACATCTGGCAGAGTACAAACTGAATACTATTATTCTTGCATGCTGTGTCATGCACAATTATTTACGCAAACATTCGGGAACCTACTCATTACCAATCGGGCCTGAGGCCGGAGTGGAAGGCGACATGACCGGGCTGGATAATCGCCGTCTTGGTTTGGCCCCACAATCAGCCCAGCAAGTGCGGGACCGTTATTTACATTATTTTAATGGTAGGGGGGCCATTGCAATGGCAGCAGACCCTTAAACCATCTTTTTGTTTTACAAAGAATAAATACAGTTATTTATGTTTGAAATATTGGTATTTTCGTATTGTTTAGCTTTTAATTTTGCCTGTTTTATATGTTGTCCTAGTGCACATCTTAATAGTGGCAAACTTGTTTTGCGTTTAGTAAATAAGCCCCTTTGTCAATAAACCACAACATGTTTTGGTCAAACTGGTAGTATTTAAAAAGAAGAAGCCACACATTGTTTAATTTGTGCAAACATTTTTTTTTTTATTCTAGTGCACATCCAAACCTTTTTTATGTTGTGTTTATTTTTTTTTATTTTTTTTTTTGTTATTTTTGTTATTTTTGGTTAATATTTTTTTTTATTTTTTTTTTTCAACAACATTTTTTTTTTCTTTTTTTTATGTTATATTTTTTAATTTTTTTGGTCTTTTTCTCACAACATATTTTTTTTTTTTTTTTGTGATTGATTTTTTTTAACAAACATAAAAACATGTTTTAAAATGGTAAAAAATTTAGGGTTAGCATTAGAAAATATTTACACAATGTAAACGTCCAGAACTTACAAAGTTCAACAGGTAACCCATGAACAGTAGAAGCCAAATTTAGAATATGCACACTAATTTAACAGGAAAATGGGTAATGTCAACATGTGCTATGTTCCATCATGGGGAATCAATGGACGTGTTTTGTGTGTGAAACCCCTTCCCTCTCACCTACTAGCATTAGGGGTTGCAAACACAAAATGCGTCCATTGAGATCCCCTGATGGCACATAGCACATGTTGACACACCGTGTGCATATTAAAAATTTGGCCTCAAAAATTTGTAAAACATAGCGCATCAAAAGGGGAATGAAGGACATGATTGATGTTAAGAAATGGAAAAGGGGTCTTTAGATTCTCCCCAAAACATCAATCATGTCCTTCATTCCCTGCTGCATGGTGGCCATCTCCTTCTGCATATTTTCCAGCTGCAGATTCCAGGCCATGATCTGGCCAATAAGCCTGTGGGCACTGTCTGTTGAAAATGGCTCCGCAGCTTGTCCTTCCACAAACAGATCAGCATCACCTAAAAGTTGGGTAGATAAAACACAAGAAAAAAAGTGTCAAAAACATGCAGACCTTAATTTATTAGCTCAATCTGTGTTCTGAGACACTCACTTGGTGGGGTGCAGATTTGATCCACTTCAACCACCTCTTCCTCCACATCCACGCGTGGGCTTGGGCTAACTGCCCAATTAGTCTGGTGAGGCCGGGAGGCCCTCGTAGGTTCGGACTGACGTCTGAGTCTTTTGCCCCCTATGGTAAAGGAACACAAAAAGGTACACTTTTAATCACACTGATATTTGAGTGCCAAAATAGGATTATTAAACATTGTTTAAAAGTGTTGTCCAATTATTAGCAGTTTGTTAGAAGATCCTACTTGAAGACAGAATTGAAATGTCTATCTACTGAAACTCCAATACTTAAACCGCCCTTCAACCCTAAATTTGAACTTCCGCTCATTGTATCCCTGCACCCCTGTGGTGTCTTATTTGGAACCTTTTAGGGGGGAGGGGTTGCAGATACCTGTGTAAGGCAGGTATTTGCACACACATCCGGCCCTAGACTCCCACAGAAGTATACGCCACATCCCGTCCCACCGTGCTGTCTGCTGGGACACACAGGGGTCCCCGAGCTCGCGCGGACCAGTCCTATTGCATTGCGCAACTGGCGCATGCCCAATAGTGACCCGGGAAGTGAAGCCGCAAAGATTAATTTCATGATTGCAAGATCAGAGATTGTAGCTGCACCATCCAAGGGACAGGTGAGTGTACTTCTTCGAAAAGTCACCACCTACAGTATTTGTAGATGATGAGCATTTTTCTGGAATTGTGAGCTTGACACCCTGCTTAACATATTTATCCCCCCCCCCCCAAAACAGCTTCTGGAGTCCCTGTGTAAGTTACCCCTAAAACCCTTACTACAGCAGTAATTGTATAGATAGTGAGAATAATAAACAACCTTACAACACCAACAACCCAAAGCCAGGTAAACTCAATAAACGTTATGAAGACAAACTGAACTTTCATCAAATCTGCGCAAGTTTCACGTACGAATGCTAATAACACCTGCGCAAGTTTCACGTACGAATGCTAATAACACCTGCGCAAGTTTCACGTACGAATGCTAATAACATCTGCGCAAGTTTCACGTACGAATGCTAATAACATCTGCGCAAGATTAGACATATCAAGTATAACCATAATAGCGCACGTGCTTGACTTACTTTTTTTGATGGCTTTTCGAATTCTCCTGTACTGATCGTGCTCCCTGGATTTGATGTCGGACCATCGCTTGCGCAGTTGATCCTTGCCCCTTCGTACGCCGAATTTCTGCTCCAGGGTGCTGACGATTGTAGTGAGAATCTTGTCCTTGCGCAAGTTGGGTCGAGGGTAGGGGCCATTTTCCCCGTCGTAATCTTCCCTTTGGAGGATGTCCACCATCTCCACCATCTCTTCAAAGGCCATATTGGTGGCCTTATATCTGCTGCTGGATGCAGATGTGTTCGCTTCTGGGCTTTCCTCCGCGCTACTGGCTGAGAATGTGTCCGCCATCTTCATGAATTTATTCACCCACAATGCAACGAGGGGAAGCGGGGCGGGGAATACTCGTCAGGAGGAACGTCATGGGCGGGCGACGCGGAGGACGCAGGCGGACTTCGACGCGTGCGCAGTGTATATAAGGCTGTTTGAGGGCCCCACGTGTTCCCGAACGGAAGTAGCGAGCGCTCTGTACGAAGGTAAGTGTTTTCTAGGATGCATTACTGTGGTTTATTGGGTTTTGGGCCTGCATTTTTTAAGGATATGTGTGTGTTGCTGCCTGTGTGTAGGGGTTGCTGCCTGTGTGGGTGTGTTGCTGCCTGTGTGGATGTGTTGCTGCCTGTGTGTAGGGGTTGCTGCCTGTGTGGGTGTGTTGCTGCCTGTGTGTGGGTGTGTTGTGTAATGTTTGGTTTGAAAAACTGGATGTGCGTTTTTAGTAACATTTGTGCTTTTGGTCTTTTGTATTGCCATTACTAACAAAACAGAAACAAACATGTCAGCAGCCCAGTTGAATCCATTCAAGGACCAGCAGTTCATGTCCGAATTCATTGCACTGTACAGAAAAAATACCAACCTGTGGCAGCTCAAGAACCCTTTATATGGCAATAGGGATGTCCGGAAGGCAACACTGGGGCCACTTGTGGATTTTGTGAAGACTCAAGTCCCCAACGCAGACACCAAGTTTGTTGAAGCCAGAATTTCAAGTTTAAGGCACATGTACAAGCGGGAGCGCAAGAAGATTGAGGAATCAGTCAGATCAGGAGCAGCAGCAGAGATGGTTTATGTACCGAAGCTGTGGTACTACAACCAACTGGTTTTTCTAGGTGACCAGATGGAACCCAGGCAATCACTGTCCACTCTTCCCTCCACCCTTCCCTCCACTCTTCCCTCCACTCTTCCCTCCACCCCAGCTGAGGCTTCCACGGAAGGAGAAGACCCCTCTACCTTGGAGCAGGCTGATGCGCCCAGCTGGAGCCAGGTATATATTTAGTAGCCTAAATTGTGATTGTGTGAATATTAATGCTGTAAACGTTAAAATGTGAAACAATTAACACCCTGAACTCAGAATTGTGAAAAAAGCTGCCAAAAATTGCGCACACTTCGAAAAAGTGTGGGTGCAACATATCGATACATATATAGTGTATACATACATCCAGTAGTGGCAAAAAATGCCTTATACAACATTGGTGATCTGCTTGGAAAATGCAGGGGTCCAAATGATAGCCTTTTGGATCTTTTTCAAAATTTATCTGCTCCTTCATAAGTTTACAATTGGATGATTGAGGAGGCCATAAACCAAAAAACAGGTGTTTGATTTTTGTTTTTATTTGCACACAGGATGAGCTGACCCAGGATGATGCCGGGACAAGTGGTATGGAGGAGGAGGACATGACCAGCGAGAGCCAGGAGGTGGCTGGGCCCAGCACGAGCCAGAGTGACAGCCAGACTGTATTAAGAAGTCTACCTCCACCCCTGCCCTTACCCCCAAGAAGGCCCAGGAGGATGACCATTGTTGAGGAGGAATCACTCCAACTTATTAGGAAGGCGAGTGCGATTCTCGACAAAACCCCCATTCCAGAAGAGGCCTATGCCACCTACTTGGCCAGCAGGTTGCTGGAAATGGAGAAGGGCCAACGGCACCTGTGTGAGGGCCTCATTTTTGAGGCTATTAAGGGGGGTTTGAGGGGTCAATTACGAGAATCCACCCGCCTGACACATGAAGGCCCGACACCAACTTCTCCTCCTCCTCCTCCTCCTCTTCCTTCTTCTCCTCCTCCTCCTCCTCCTCCTCCTACCACAAGTCAGCCTCCAAGGAAGCGTGCAGGGAAGACTGCAGGGAAGAGTGCAGGGCAGCGTGGTGGGAAGAGTCGGAAGTGATTGCCTGGCTTCAGTCTGGTCTCACAGAAGACACAGGCTGTTGTAGTGCCACAGCTTGGGGACATAGATGTCATCTGCTGCTGTTCCTGGTCTGTCTGATTCCTGATCAATCTTCTTGTGCTCCCTATATTGGATGAAATGTGCCCAAGCTTAATTTTTGGCTTCACAAACTTGATGTCTGCCGTTGGGGCAAAAAGTCTTCTCAAAATTGCAAAGTGGCTCCAGTGTTGCCTTCCTATTTTGTTTTGCCTTGTTTGTTTAAACCAGAATAAATGGTAATTAAATTTTCAGAAAATAATGATATACGTGCTTGTTATTCAAAAACATAGTTTCTTTAGGAGTAGGCAGGTACATGTCTAAACATTCATTTGACAATACAAGTGTAAAGTGCAACTTCAATGGAACTGCAAGTGCAGTCGCTGGAAAGGTGAGGGTTAAGATCTGAATTAAGGGCAAGCTCTGCTGACTCCACAATTGTATCATGTGTAATAACAAATCCTTTTGATAACCAACAAATAATAAAATATATCTAAATAGAGATATATGTACATATATAATAATATATATATATATATATATATATATATATATAAATAGATATATATATATATATATATATATATATATATATATATATATATATATATATACACGTATATATCTATATATCTATATATATATATGTATATATAGATATATCTTTTTTTGGGTTTATTGAGAAATATAGTTATATTTTTAATTTGGTGATTTGGATATATATATCTATATCTATATCTATATATATATATATATATATATATATATATATATATAGAGAGAGATATAGATAGATATATATATATATATATATATACACAAATATATAACTTCACTAAAGAATGCTGAAGAAAAAACGTTCGGGAGTACTCTGCGTGAATATACAAGCAGCAAGGCAAAATCATTCTTCAAGTACGATAACATACAAATCCCGCTGTCAGAAGAAAAAAAAAAAAAAAAATCTGCAGCGTGACGATTGTGCGAGCTTCAAAACGAAGGCTAGTTTTACCAGACCGAGCGAGTCCGTGACATACTAGCTACTGAGCATGCGTCCTTTTTGGTACGCCGGACCATACTACACACGGCCGGATTATCCGCTGGACTGCCAAGTCCAGCGGATAATTTTAAAACAAAACTTAAAACTTTAGTCCGCCGTACTTTGGCCAAAAAAAGTCCGCCGGCGCCCACACACGAGGGGATTATCCGCTGGACTTCAGTCCAGCGGATAATCCCGCGGGATTGTCCCTTCGTGTGTACGCGGCATAAGGGTTACAAGCTGAGTTGATGTAAAGATTATAGCAAGGGTTAGTGTTAGGATTTCAAGGAGGGGTAGTGTTAAAGATATAGGTAGGATTAGTGAAAGTTACAGGCAGGATTAATAGTAGCTTTAGAGAGAGAGTTAGTCTAAGGCCCCTTTCACACTTGGGACTACAAAGTCGCATAGCAAGTCGTACCCCATGATTTCCAATGAGTATTGTTCATATCTGTGCAACTTCAAGTCGCAGCGACTTCAAATTAGTCCCTGCACTACTTTGGTCTGACTTTGATGCACCTTAAGGTCCATAGACCTCAAGATTACACAGGCTTTGCCTCAAGTTGCGTCCAAGTTATGCGACTTTCAGGTCGTACAAGTGTTTAAGGGGCTTTTTTTGCCTGTTCGCATGTTCTGGATGCGAACCGAACAGGGGGGTGTTCAGCTCATCCCTAGTGACAGACAATCACGGCAGTCACATTATCATAAACTCCACCCCGCTTCCCGGCATCCTAAAACCCTTAAAGGTTGGGAGGCACCAGCGCCAAGGGGTTAATAAGTTTCAAAAGAAATTTTATAAAGGAAGATGTAAATACCTACAAAGGAGAAGCTGCGCTATGTGTACCCAAATTAACTAAAAAGCTCCTCAAAAACGTGTAAATGTATTAAGAATAAAAAAAAAAATTAGATATATAGATAGATATATAGATAGATAGATATATAGATAGATAGATAGATAGATAGATAGATATATATATATATTAATAACTAAAAATATTCACATATAAAGTATATATATCAAGTGAAGAATAATATACCACATTATTATCAAAAATTCCTGAAAAATTTCATGAAAAAAATATTTAACAGTGAACAAAGTCTTTAAATATAATCCAAAATGTAGTGAATGGAATTGAGGACCAGACGCAATTTGTCAAGATGTATCACACCAACACC
The DNA here is from genome assembly GCA_028564925.1 of Lithobates sylvaticus. Taxonomy (NCBI): domain Eukaryota; kingdom Metazoa; phylum Chordata; class Amphibia; order Anura; family Ranidae; genus Lithobates; species Lithobates sylvaticus. Next base: position 83,450,973 of record CM053038.1, on the reverse strand, counting down.
AGCAATTAGAACGAGCGAAATCCTTATTGCTGATCAGTGGAAGCTAACAGCTCCAGATGTAGGATACACCCCAAAAAAAGAAATCACAGAATAGCGTAATATTGCCTCATAAAATTATACATAAACATGCGGTATGCACACTTACAGAGTAGAGAAAAAAAGATGTGCAAGAAAAATTGAATGAAAAAGAAGAAGAGGATAAAAAAACAGTGATCCAAACGCTAATTGTAGTAGTGTCCCAGCACCACATAGAGGGGCATCTTACCAGAACCAAGCCCAATCAGCACATGTAATCCTGAGTGGTTTAATTGTCACAAACAGATACAGGGAGGAACCCCAGTGATCCAGACGCTAATTGAAGAAGTGTCCCAACACCACATAGAGGGGCATCTTACCAGAAAACAGCCCAATCAACACATGTAATCCTGAGCGATACACTTGTCAGTGGAAATAAGGCACCGTTCACAACCTCGATCTCAGCGGGTATACATCTCATCCTCCTTGTGGTTCCGTAAATACCTAGTTATCCTGCCATGAAGACCTTGTTCAGGGACTTTCTGTAATAGGGTGACAACGCTCAGTCCCTGTCTCTGATATGCTCACTTGTGTTGTCACCCTGTCACAACCTCCCCAGAGGTGACTACAAACAGCTGTTCTGAGGCATGTTGTACTGGAAGGTTCCACAGTTGTCATTATCCCAACCCCCCCACCTTACCAAAACACTATGTAGCCAGCACTGGAGTGCATATAAACAGGAAGTGTTTATAAATGACTCAGAGGAGGATTTCCCCCTCTACTAGCAAAGCCAGCAATGTCATAACTGGGACAAATAGAGTCTGCCAGAAAGCTATATATTCAACACGAAAAAAAAATTCTGCCTGATTCAAAATACAATGTCATGTATACAATATGAATTGAATGCATAGTCATATAATTAAGATTTTATACTAATAATTAAAAAACATAAAACAGCTTAAAAAAAAATAAAAAAATAATAAAACAAAATTTACAAAAAACACTTAAGTTTAAAAGAAGAAATCTTCTGCTTTCCAACAAAAGACAAAAGTTTTGGATAAAAGTTACAGATTTTTTTAGTGATAAGATCACATTTTACCCCTCACTGTGTGCAGAATCTTCCCTACAGCTGCCATTTAGTTTTAAATGGTGCCATCTGGATATTTTTTGTCTGTGCTGAAAATAACGTGTTCTTGCCCGTACAGATGTACCTTGCACGTTGTGTATACTGATCCATCAGATTGGAAAAACCACAGGTCGAAAATAGCAGTAGACAAGAATAATTATATATTGTGTTTACCAAACTGTGCACCCTCGCACAGCTGAAATGTTCTAGCAAACCCCCGGATGACCGGAAAATCTGTGCTGAGAAGTTGAGAGTTCTTTGTCTTTGATTTACCTGGACTTCCTACGGGTCCTGTATGTAACCAACATTTTATGTTAACTTAAAATATATTTTGCAAATGCATTGTGAATATAGAGGATATACATAAAATGCTACACATTTAAAATGGTCCTTTATTTCTGTAAATTTTTATTTGCAACATGTATTATGTATTAGCCACTTAAGGACCAAGCCTCTTTTTTAGATGTTGTTTACAAGGTAAAAATTTATTTTTTTGCTCGAAAATTACTTAGAACCCCCAATACATTATACATTTATTTTTCTAACACCCTAGAGAATAAAATGGTGGTCGTTGCAACACTTTCTGTCACACCGTATTTGCGCAGCGGTCTTACAAAGTTTGTCAATACATGTCAATACATGTCTGCTGCTGACAGATCATGTAGTGATCTAGAAGTTCTAAATATTCTAGGCTTTCTCCAATCGGATTTAGATCTGGCTCTATCGGTCAGCTCCCTTGGAGTTCAAGTGTCAGCTTTTCGGCCTTCATAGGTGTATTACGGTCTAGACATCTTTTCCTCTTTACAAATCTTCAAGGGAGCAGCTAGGCTCAGACCTCAGAGTAAGCGGAGGTTTTTCAAATGGAGTCTCCCTCTTGTTCTCAACTCCCTCTTGGAAATTGGAGTTAAGTGTTCTAGGGCCTTCCATTAAAGGCCTCTCTGTCAATTTCACCTTTTTCCTGGCTATCACGTTGGCAACAAAAGCCCCAGAGATTGATTCACTGGTGATGGAGAACTTTTCTTACGTTCTTTGCAGTTGATCGGTGCTGTTACCTATGCATGACTCTATTCCCAAGGGTGCATCAGTCTTTCATGGGAGCCAATAACTTGTTCTGCCAACCTTTAGAGTTCTAATTTGCATCCTTTAGACGTGAGAGAGGGCACACTGTGGCTTAGTTGATTAAAGCGCATTTCTAGTAAACAGGGAATCCTGAGTTGACTCCCAGTAGGTCCTTTCTTCAGTTTTAGGAATCCCTCAGATATTGTGAAGTCATATCTACAAGCTACAGCTTCCTTCAAGCTCCAGAACGCCTGTTCATTCTTTTCCTAGAAAGGACAGAGAAAACGTGCCTCATCTAGGACAATTGTGGCATGGATTGTGTAGGCCAGGGGTGCCAAACCGCTGGCCCACGGGCCACATGTGGCCCATGCTGCCCTCCGATTTGGCCACCATGTCTTGCTCTGAGATGGCGGGTCGGCAAGCCCAGATAGATCGCGGGTTCCCGACCCGCCATCTCCGAGCATTAGTGCGAAGAACGGAGCCGCCGCTAGAGGAAGCAGAGCCGATGCTTCCTGTATAGCGCTGGCTCCTTCACAGGCAGAGTGATACCAAATGTACTCCGGTGACAGCTCTGCTCTCTACTGCAGCAGCATGCTTCTGTCACAATTATTCTAGGGGATGGCGGGTCGGGACACAGGAACCCGCGATCTGGGACAGCAGCCACCAGTACCAGCCACCAGTATCAGTACCAGCCACCAGTATCAGTACCAGCCAGCAGTCCCAGTACCAACCAACAGTACCAGCCAGCAGTACAAGTAGCAACAGTACCAGTACCAGCACCAGCCAGCAGTACCAGCCAGTAGTACCAGTCATCAGTACCAGTACCCACCAGAAGTACCCGCCAGCAGTACCAGTACCCACCATCCATACCAGTCATCAGTACCAGCCAGCTGTATAAACCAGCAGTACCATTACCAGCCAGCAGTACCCGCCAGCAGTACCAGTACCAGCCACCAGTATCAGTACCAGCCAGCAGTACCAGTTATCAGTACCAGTACCAGCCAGAAGTACCAGTACCCACCAGCAGTACTAGCCAGCAGTACCAGTATTAGCCAGCAGTACCAGTACCAGCCAACAGTACCCACCAGCAATACCAGCCAGCAGTACCAGCACCTGTCAGCAGTACCCACCGGCAGCACCAGCCAGCTGCAGGAATCCTGAGGAAGAAGTGAAGATTGAGGTCAGTTGGCAGGTAAACCGCTGTGCATCAGTGTGAAAGCAGCCTTAGGCCTCTTTCACATGATCAGTCCGATCGGGTCCGCCTGTCTGTTTTTCCGGTGGACTCATATGGTCTCTCCATTCACCCCTATAGAGCGGCATATGTAAATGGACTCGTGTCCGTTTACATCCGCCTATCTGAAATCCGGTCTCCTTAAAAAAAACAGAAGGGGATCTGTCCCCTTCTGTCTGGGTGGATCGGAGGGCCCTTAGGGTAGAGCGGGTTGCATCCGTGTCTGCTCTACATATGCAGAGTGGACACAGACCTGCCATCCCCCCTTTACACTCATTGTGGCCCGTGGCCAGTTACCAAGTTGATAAAGTGTCCCTCGCTCCTCAAAAGGTTGGGCACCCCTGGTGTAGGCAATCCAACAGACTCACAGAGCCAAGGGCTTGGCTCCTTTGGAGGTAGTGACTGCTCACTCAATCAGGAGTGGGTCTACATCTGTGGCAGCTTTGCAGCATGTGGTTCCCAATGTAATCTATGCCTTGTGGTCCTCAATACATTTGTGGCTCATTATTGTGTAGAGTCTGCTTCCTTATCCTCTGTTTATTTTGGCTTGCAGGTCCTCCCATTGGGTGTATGGCTAGTTAGTTCCCATACGTATGCTGCCATGGAGTCAGTGAGGAAAATTGAAAATTTCCTATCAAATACTTACCTGTTAGGGATGGAGCCTAAACACAGGCATCCAACACAGGTGAACAGATCGATGGGCTGCACTAAAGGAATCAGGCTCCAAAAGGTAGTGATAAAGATATATTTATTAATAATAAAGACACACGTGAACACAGCAACCACAAACAAGCAAGAACACAAATAACACAGCAAACCCCCAAGCCCTAATCTAACTAACTAGCTAACAATACCCTCAAAGCAATGGAACATATATATATACAAGGCAGGGAGGAGAGACCAAGGGGGAAACAGGAAGCAAGGGAACATCAAGGCAGGAGACAGGGGACGGGTCTCAGGAACCAGGTAAGGGGGACAACATCCAGGACAGGGCAGGAAGCAGATAATGGGTCAGGTTACAGGTACAGGTACAGGTACAGGTTTCAGGTCCAGGATCAGGTTTCAGACAGGCAAGACAGGGCTACAGAAAGGAATACTGAAGCACTGAGCTTCAGTGAGGGACAGGCTTATATAGTCTGCAAATCCACAACAGGTGCAGCTAGGTTGCTGGCATGTCCGTCTGCTGGGAGACCCCCGCTGGTGGCCACCAGAACTGCACCCTTTGGTGTCGAAGGAAATAGTGACACCACCAGGCGATCCAGGTAATAACACCATTCCTGACAATGTCCATCGGCTGGGAGGCCCCTGCTGGTGGCCACCAGAACTGCACCCTTTGATGCCAAAGGAAACAGTGACACCAGCAGGCGATCCAAGTAATAGCACCGTTCCTGACAGTTCCCCCCCCCTAAGGAGTGGCCTCTGGACACTCCATTCTGTCCTAGATCTGGCAGTGCGTGTAAAAGTGTAAGAGTCCAAAAAAGTCTTCTCTGTGACGGCAGACCTCCTTGCGCTCTCTGGCCAGAGTCTCTTAACCTACTAGGAGGCGTGCCACCCGAGTCCGACAATGGGGCATGTACCCCACCACCAGGGTCTGGAAGTTTAGATCTGGAAATAAAAACAGACAGGGCAGCAGGCTCCGGGTCATCAGGCTGGGTAGCGGACAGGAACTCATCAGGCTGGGCAGCGGACAGGAACTCATCAGGCTGGGCAGCGGACAGGAACTCATCAAGCTGGGCAGCGGACAGGAACTCATCAGGCTGGGCAGCGGACAGGAACCCATCAGGCTGGGCAGCGGACAGGAACCCATCAGGCTGGGCAGCGGACAGGAACCCATCAGGCTGGGCAGCGGACAGGAACCCATCAGGCTGGGCAGCGGACAGGAACTCATCAGGCTGGGCAGCGGACAGGAACTCATCAGGCCGGGCAGCAGACAGGAACTCATCAGGCCGGGCAGCAGACAGGAACTCATCAGGCCGGGCAGCAGACAGGAACTCATCAGGCCGGGCAGCAGACAGGAACTCATCAGGCTGGGCAGCAGACAGGGACTCATCAGGCTGGGCAGCAGACAGGAACTCATCAGGCTGGGCAGCAGACAGGAACTCATCAGGCTGGGCAGCAGACAGGAACTCATCAGGCTGGACAGCAGACAGGAACTCATCAGGCTGGGCAGCAGACAGGAACTCATCAGGCTGGGCAGCAGACAGGAACACCTCAGGCTGGGCAGCGGGCACGGGCACATCAAGCTGGGCAGTGGGCACATCAAGCTGGGCAGCGGGCACATCAAGCTGGGCAGCGGGCACAGGCACATCAAGCTGGGCAGCGGGCACATCAAGCTGGGCAGCAGGCACGGGCACATCAAGCTGGGCAGCAGGCACGGGCACATCAAGCTGGGCAGCGGGCACATCAAGCTGGGCAGCGGGCACATCAAGCTGGGCAGCGGGCACGGGCACATCAAGCTGGGCAGTGGGCACATCAAGCTGGGCAGCGGGCACAGGCACATCAGGCTGGGCAGCAGGCACGGGCACATCAAGCTGGGCAGCGGGCACGGGCACATCAAGCTGGGCAGCGGGCACATCAAGCTGGGCAGCGGGCACGGGCACATCAAGCTGGGCAGCAGGCACGGGCACATCAAGCTGGGCAGCAGGCACATCAAGCTGGGCAGCAGGCACGGGCACATCAAGCTGGGCAGCAGGAACAGGCACATCAAGCTGGGCAGCAGGAACAGGCACATCAGGCTGGGCAGCAGACAGGGACACTTCGGGCTGGGCAGCAGACAGGAACACTTCGGGCTGGGCAGCAGACAGGAACACTTCGGGCTGGGCAGCAGACAGGAACACTTCGGGCTGGGCAGCAGACAGGAACACTTCGGGCTGGGCAGCAGACAGGAACACTTCGGGCTGGGCAGCAGACAGGAACACTTCGGGCTGGGCAGCAGACAGGAACGCTTCGGGCTGGGCAGCAGACAGGAACACTTCGGGCTGGGCAGCAGACAGGAACACTTCGGGCTGGGCAGCAGACACGGGCACATCAGGCTGGGCAGCAGGCACGGGTACATCAAGCTGGGCAGCAGGCACGGGCACATCAAGCTGGGCAGCAGGCACGGGCACATCAAGCTGGGCAGCAGGAACAGGCACATCAAGCTGGGCAGCAGGAACAGGCACATCAGGCTGGGCAGCAGACAGGGACACTTCGGGCTGGGCAGCAGACAGGAACGCTTCGGGCTGGGCAGCAGACAGGAACACTTTGGGCTGGGCAGCAGACACGGGCACATCAGGCTGGGCAGCAGACACGGGCACATCAGGATGGAAGGCAGGCAGCGGGTCATCAGACTGGAGAACTGGCAGCGGGTCATCAGACTGGAAAACTGGCAGCGGGTCATCAGACTGGAAAACTGGCAGCGGGTCATCAGACTGGAAAACTGGCAGCGGGTCATCAGACTGGAAAACTGGCAGCGGGTCATCAGACTGGAAAACTGGCAGCGGGTCATCAGACTGGAAAACTGGCAGCGGGTCATCAGACTGGAAAACTGGCAGCGGGTCATCAGACTGGAAAACTGGCAGCGGGTCATCAGACTGGAAAACTGGCAGCGGGTCATCAGACTGGGAAGCTGAGACATCAGGCTGGAAGGCCGGCACCAGGACATCAGACTGGAAGGCTGGGACATCAGGCTTGAGGGCTGGAACATCAGGCTGGAAGGCTGGAACATCAGGCTGGAAGGCTGGAACATCAGGCTGGAAGGCTGGCATCGGAACATCAGACTGGAAGGCTGGGACGTCAGGCTGGAAGGCTAGGACATCAGACTGGAAGGCTGGAACGTCAGGCTGGAGGGCTGGCACCAGGACATCAGACTGGAAGGCTGGGACATCAGGCTGGAAGGCTAGGACATCAGGCTGGAAGGCTGGAACATCAGGCTGGAGGGCTGGCACCAGGACATCAGGCTGGAAGGCTAGTACTGGCTCTTCAGGTTGGATTGCTGGCACCTCCGGCTGGAACTCTGGTGCTTCAGGCTGGGACAGATTAGTGGGTGTGGAGGCAGATTGGGTTACTGGCAGGATCGTTTTGGTCGGGAAGAACTTTCGTTTTTTCTTTGACTTGGTCGCTGAAGCTTTGTAGGTTGGGGGTGCAGCAGACAGGAAAGGAGTGTTGGGATTTGGCAGAGAAGAGGTAGGGGAGTTGTATGCAGGATAGGTACAGGGAGAGGAGACTGGGTATGAATACTTGGTTGGGAGCAATGTATACTGGGTGGCAACAGGGTTTGGTATGGGTGATGGGGAAACATACATTTGGGTAGGCTGGTGTCTGATGGCAGAAGTGGTTTGTTTGGCTGGGGCTAATTGCATCATGCCAGACCATGCTGAAAGTATGGGTTGTACAAATTGTGAATTCAAGTTTCCCTGTCTAACAAAAGACTGCGCAGACACAATGCATTCAGAAATCACCTGTGGGGAACAGCCAGAGTAGTGCTCAAAAAAGTCGTCGGGATCATCTTCAAAAAGCCATACTAGGGATACAACCTGATTCATATCAAAAGGGGGAGTGAAATCATCACGGCCCTCAGGAATACAGGGTAGGGCCAGCTCGGCACAAATCTGGATCAGGGGCTGCACGTCCTCAAAAAGAAAATGGCCCTGATCAACAAAAGCATGGACTATACGGTTGCACTCCAGTAGTTGCTCCCTAGTATAGCCACCCAAAGTCTGATAACAAAGATCTCTTTCTTCCAATGCCAGGAGTGAAAGATACAAAATATCTTCCAGCTGCATCTTCCTTGACAAAAGCAAGTGTCCAGACCCAATTCCCAAGTGCAGCCGATCTGTTAGTATGGCTTCAGTATTCTGTTAGGGATGGAGCCTAAACACAGGCATCCAACACAGGTGAACAGATCGATGGGCTGCACTAAAGGAATCAGGCTCCAAAAGGTAGTGATAAAGATATATTTATTAATAATAAAGACACACGTGAACACAGCAACCACAAACAAGCAAGAACACAAATAACACAGCAAACCCCCAAGCCCTAATCTAACTAACTAGCTAACAATACCCTCAAAGCAATGGAACATATATATATACAAGGCAGGGAGGAGAGACCAAGGGGGAAACAGGAAGCAAGGGAACATCAAGGCAGGAGACAGGGGACGGGTCTCAGGAACCAGGTAAGGGGGACAACATCCAGGACAGGGCAGGAAGCAGATAATGGGTCAGGTTACAGGTACAGGTACAGGTACAGGTACAGGTTTCAGGTCCAGGATCAGGTTTCAGACAGGCAAGACAGGGCTACAGAAAGGAATACTGAAGCACTGAGCTTCAGTGAGGGACAGGCTTATATAGTCTGCAAATCCACAACAGGTGCAGCTAGGTTGCTGGCATGTCCGTCTGCTGGGAGACCCCCGCTGGTGGCCACCAGAACTGCACCCTTTGGTGTCGAAGGAAATAGTGACACCACCAGGCGATCCAGGTAATAACACCATTCCTGACAATGTCCATCGGCTGGGAGGCCCCTGCTGGTGGCCACCAGAACTGCACCCTTTGATGCCAAAGGAAACAGTGACACCAGCAGGCGATCCAAGTAATAGCACCGTTCCTGACATTACCGTAATTCTCCATTCTAATTCTCCATTGCAGCAGGAGTCATCCCCCCCAGTGTCCGGAGTAAGCCAGTTACGGAATGCGGCCTCTAGCTCAGAGCAAATAATTATGGGAGTGGGGTCCTATAGGGAAGGAGTAGAGGTGGTGTTAACCCATACGTATGCTGCCATGGAGTCAGTCAGGAAAGCTGAAAATTTCCTATCAAATACTTACCGTAATTCTCAATTTCTGATAGACTCCATGGCAGCAGGAGCCATCCCCCCCAGTGTCCGGAGTAAGCCAGTTACGGAATGCGGCCTCTAGCTCAGAGCAAATAATTATGGGAGTGGGGTCCTATAGGGAAGGAGTAGAGGTGGTGTTAACCCATACGTATGCTGCCATGGAGGAAAGGAAAATTACGGTACGTATTTGATAGGAAATTTTACGTTTTTCTTAATTCTGAAAGTTCTGGGCTGCTTAGCATGTGTGTCCGTGTGATACTGGAGTTTTGCTTTTTTTTTTTTAAGTTTTGACTGCAGCTATTTCAGGTTAGGCAGGGAGCAGTAAGAGAAGGAGGGCACATTTTATTCTTTGATTTACATTTACTTTAAAAAAATTTAAAAAACGATTCTCCTTCCAGAGACAACAATATGTTTCCATGATTAATAAATGTGCAAAAGTCTAACACAACAAAACACTGCTTCTTTGTGTTGACATGAACAGTCTTGGCATTTAACACAAACACAGTGGAACAATACAAGTTCTTTACTAAACAGCCCTAGCGGGTACATGAATAGCAAGGAGCAATTATACATGGAAAGAACAAGGCATACCCATTAGACTTTCCACTCAAACTGACATTACTAGTGGCTGAATTGTACATATAAAATAGGGCAGCTTAACACACATTATGTAAAAGAAAAATGAATATCTTCCATTATTTGTGATGCAAATGGGGGGAAAAGTACGGCTTTTTTTTTTTATATACAATTAAAAATAAATGATACTTCAGTGGCCTTTCTGTGTAATCATGAATGCCGTAAATGCTGTAATACCTTCCAAGCCTGCGCTTTGTACACTACACTATAAATGTTACATTTGTTACTTTGCTTCACATTAGGTAGCTAGTCTGACAAAAATGATTAATTGCTAAGCTGGAGTTCTTGTATTCAGGATTTGCCAAAAATGGCAAAAATCAAAGGAAGGGGTTCATTTTCGATGACAGTTATTTAAAAGCCAGATGACTGTTTCTTTGTGATTAAAGTACAAACCGTATTACAAGAGGAGCACACAATTATGGGAGCTGTTTTTAAAATCTCTCCAAATACCTGTTCTGTATAATGTCAATAATTTTTTTACATACTGTAAAAAAAAAAAAAAAAAAAAAAAAAATCAAGATACAGAAATGAACTATGATTTGGGGATTTTCTCTGTTGTAGGGTCGAGGCCATGGTCAGACTGGAAGTAAAAAGCAGATCTGGCACATAAAGTTGTATATGATCACACTTATAAACTGACAAAGAAACCAGGGACGTGCGGTGAGGTCAGTGGCTGGTGAGGCACTGGCTAGTATCAGAGCCAGATACACACAGGTTACATACGCCGCTAACCTTAGAGCGAGAACAATAATTCTAGCACTAGATCTCCTCTGTAACTGTAAACATGTAACCTGTAAAAAAATTTAAAGCGTCACCTTTGGAGATTTTTAAGTACCGAAGGCTAATTTTAGTGTTTTTTGGTTTTTGTTATATATATATATATATATATATATATATATATATATATTAATGAAACAGTTTTATTAAAAAAAACATGTTTTTAGAAATTGCTGTGCAAATACCGTGTAACATAAAAAGTTGCAATGACCACCATTTTATTCCCTAAAGTGTCTGTTAAAATCATATATGTTTGGGGGTTCTGAGTAATTTTCTACCATACAAATGATGATTTTTACATGTAGGAGTGAAGTGTCTGGGCGACAAGGGGTTAATTACCATAAATAAGTAATATACAAATATTTATTATATATTGTTTTTAAGGTAATTCTACTATATTTTCTAAAACTGTACTCAAGCAGGTGGCTTAACTGACAAATTACTAAAGTTTGAAGTTATAACTTTTCATAACATATAGCATAATAATATATGATTTAGCTTGGTTAAAACAGTACCTTTTCAGCAGGCAGCAGATTCTCATTCTCCCTCTTAACTGTGTGAGAAAAACATGGAATTATGGGTAAATCTTATACCCATAAACCCATACTTTTTCCTTCTAGTTAAGAGGGCTGGGATGGAAGGGAGCAATTTACTTTTAGACACATGCCCCCTTCTATGACACTGCAGTAAGAGGAGAGCCTCCTCTGCAGCATTGGTATTGGACAGCTTGTTCCAATGGTGTTCCAGTGGTGCTTTGAGAGGCTCTGTGAGCTCAACCTCTCGCCGAGCTACGACCCTCGAAGTTTGATCGCTCTGCCTCACCTGCCTCCAATGACTGCACGTCCCTGAAAGAAACCTGGAACTTCTTGCATGCTTCACTGTTGCTCTGGAACGCTCTCACTCATTCAATCAGATTGTCATCTAACATTAAAGCAGTAGTAAACCAACGGCTTTTTTTTTAACCTGAAAGGCAATGTCATAATGTGCTAGCATGCATCACATACTAGCACATTATGTGAAACTTACCTGAAAACTAAGCCTTCCAGTCGGGTGCATCTATCTTAATCCGGTCTTCCTTCCAAGTTCGTGGACTCCAGCTGTGTGAGTGGCCAGAGCCGCAATGACGTCACTCCCACACATGAGTGCCAGAGCTGACGTTTAAGGCACGGGACTCTGAAGGAACGGCCCGGTTGGCCATTCCTTTAGAGAGCATGCGCCAGTGACACCACCGGCTGCATGTATAGCAAATATCTCCTAAACAATGCACGTTTAAGAGATATTTACAGTACCTAAAGGTAAGCCTTATTATAGGCTTACCTATAGGTAAAATTCATGCATGGGAGTTTGCTCCCACTTTGAGGAGGAGCTACAGTCTCCCCCCAAAAAATTAAAAGTCAGCAGCTACACTGTAGCTGCTGACTTTTAATATAAGGGCCCTTACCTGTCCAGGGATCCAGCACTATCTTCACCAGAGCCTTCAATGGCTTTGGGTGCAGGCACCAGCATCTTAACTAAGAGAAACTGGCAGTGGAGCCTTGAGGCTTCACAACCGGTTTCTCGCTGTGCATGCTTGAGCCACACTGTGCATTGTGAATGGTCCCACGGTCTTCTGGGACCTGTGATGTGTCCCAGAAGGCTGCAGGCAAAGAGGAGGTGGGTGAACTTCTGCGCAGGTCACCAAGGCGATCCAGGTGGAAGAGGGAGCGGATACCTGTCAAAACCAGGTACCCGCTTCCTCTCCCCAGAAAATCAAGTGTCAAATGTGGCAGAAGAGGGGGGAGGGGGCAAACAAGCAGAACTTCCCCTTTTAAGTGAAGTTTTGCTTTAATTGTTTCAAGCTCTTCCTAAATCTACCATAATAACCATTTTTCTTTTGGATAGAGTTGGGAAGGGTTAAAACTAGGGATGATGTTCGGATTAACTGCTACCATGGCTTTAAAGTGTATATTGCGGTTCAGGATCTGTCGTACTGGCAAATGTATGCGTAAATTCACATCACTTTGTCAACCATAATGTACTGCATGGCCTTTGAACTATGGCCAGCAGGTTAAGAGGAACCAATAAGATGGCTTTTGGTTAAGCCAGCCCCATCACTATAAAAAAGGGGAGGAGGGGGGCACAGACCAGCCATAGTGTCAGTGGGTAGGTTAGGAAACTGTACTTTAACTCTGATTACTAGCTCTTTGGGCAATTATTCCCTTTGCTGTCATTTATTCAAATTATTGGGGGAGGGGGGGTTATTGTCTTTTATTTTATTTTGAGGTTGATTTGAGGTCAGCCTTCTTTAGCAGCTGTCCTGTACATAAAAAAAAAAAATCTGAATTGCTTTTCTTTGTTTCAAGGGATTGTATTTTAGCGTTTACATTTATTTTGAGGGTATATTGCTTTTTTTTATTATTTTTTATTTTTTTGTTTAAACTACTTTTCTTCTTGTTGCAAGGTTTCCAAAAGTGGACTTTTGTTTAGGCTGTGTTTTTTGGGGTTTTCATTTCTTTTGTGGGATGTTTTCATTTTTATTTCATGTTGATAGGGCAGTTTTTAGTTGAGGTTGCTCAAAATTGAGGTTGTTACTGGCCATCTGTCATTGGAGCTGCCTTTTGTTTGCAGCATATTACTGAAAGAGAAGAAAAATAAGTGCAAGAACAGTGTGCATGATACTCGTATGCCGTGTACACATGATCGGATTTTCCAAAAGGAAATGTTGGATGTGAGCTTATGCCGTGTACACATGATCGGATTTTCCAAAAGGAAATGTTGGATGTGAGCTTATTTGGCGGTAAGTCCGACCGTGTGTATGCTTGTTGTCAACAAATGTTGGCTAGCATACTCTCAAATTTTCCTCCAACAAATGTCTGTTGTTGGACTTTTCGTGTACACTAGGTCCATCGGACAAAAGTCCAAAGTACAAACACGCATGCTCGGAAGCAGAAGCGGTCGGTCTTGTAAACTAGCGTTTGTAATGGAGAATTAACATTCGTGACGTGGCAAATTATGAAATCTCCAAATGCTTTGGAGCTTTGGGAGGCAACTTGGACAAGACTTGAGTATGAATCACAGTGCGACTTGGGGCAACTTCAACAGGACTTGGGGCGACTTACAACATGACTTTAAGTCGCCCCCAGGCCAGGCGACTTTAATTTAAAATAAAAAACTGCCATGGGTTCCCCTCCAAGAGCATACCAGGCCCTTCAGGTCTGGTATGGATTTTAAGGGGAACCCTGCGCCAAAATTTTAAAAAATAAATGGCTTGGGTGTCCCCCTCAAAATCCATACCAGGCCATTCAGGTCTGGTATGGATTTTAAGGGGAACCCTGCGCCAAAATAAAAAAAAATGGTGTGGGGGGTCCCCCTCAATAACCATACCAGACCCTTATCTGAGCACGCAACCTGGCAGGCCGCAGGAAAAGAGGGGGGACGAGAGAGCGCCCCCTCCTGAACCGTACCAGGCCACATACCCTCAACATTGGGAGGGTGCTTTGGGGGTAGCCCCCCAAAGTACCTTGTCCCCATGTTGATGGGGACAATGGCCTCATTCCCACAACCCTTGCCCAGGGGTTGTGGGGGTCTGCGGGCGGGGGGCTTATCAGAATCTGGAAGCCCCCTTTAACAAGGGGACCACCAGATCCCGCCCCCCCCTTTTTGAAATGGTAATGGGGTACAAAAGTACCCCTTCCATTTCACAAAAAAGTGTCAAAAATGTTAAAAATGACAAAAGACCGTTTTTGACAATTCCTTTATTTAAAGTATTCTTCTTCCCATCTTTGAAGCATCTTCTTCCCCGCTTTGTTCTTGGGCCTCTCCACATCCATGGGAGGCTCCTGCTGTGTGATGCTTCTCTTCTTCTGACACTTCTTGGAGACGCCATGGAGGAAGGTGCTGGACTAGAACACCAGAGCAAGAAGCAGAGGATCGGAGGAAGAAGCAGAGGATGGGATACATGTGTGTACTTTTGTACCCCATTACCATTTCACACAGGGGGGGCAGGATCTGGGGGTCCCCTTGTTAAAGGGGGCTTCCATATTCCAATAAGCCCCCCGCCCGCAGACCCCCACAACCACCGGGCAAGGGTTGTGGGGATGAGGCCCTTGTCCCTATCAACATGGGGACAAGGTGCTTTGGGGGGCTACCTCTCGTCCCCCCCCTCTTTTCCTGCGGCCTGCCAGGTTGCGTGCTCGGATAAGGGTCTGGTATGGATTTTGAGGGGGACCCCCACGCCATTTTTTTCTTAATTTTGGTGCGGGGTTCCCCTTAAAATCCATACCAGACCTGAAGGGCCTGGTATGGAATTTCGGGGGACCCCCACACATTTTTTTTTCTTAATTTTGTTTTGGTTCATCCCTAATGCTAACATGACCTGTGTGCAAATATCCTTAAAAAAAAAACATAAAAGTGAACCAGTGTAAAAAAAGTTTTGTTTAGATGTGCGCCCGTTCAACCTATGCAAATGCATTTATGTTGCTTGACATTTACTAAGATTTTGCCGGCGCAGTGAACCAAAGCATTTGAACGTACGCAAATGCCACTTGCGCATGCGCAGTGCATAAATTGACCTCACGTAGTTCTAAATGTACTTGCAGGCGCAGCAGGCTTGTTCAGAAAAAGTTACTTCCTCATTCTATTTTGGGCATATTTGTTACTTGGGCAGTTATAACTATACTTCCTCACATCACCCACATAACCCCCATAATATTGGCACTTCCAGCTTTTTTTAAATTTAGAGTTGAAGATGCCGTGCGCCATGTATATAGTGGTGCACCGATCGCCTCCTCCCGTGCGCCGAGACTACAATAGTAAATGTGGAATTGCAATGTGTTACAGGCACAAATGTTTTGTAAATACAAAAAACGGCAATTGCGCATCTGCGTGCGCCGCAACTCATGGCAGCACAAACCGTTCGTAAATCAGCCCCTATCTGTACACGTTACATCACTACTGGAAGGGGATTATAATCCTCCCAGCAGAGAAAAATCTGATCCACATTACCACATATATTTACCCGTTTGTCATTATTCTGTCAGAAGGGAACTATTTAACCCCAAACAGAACAATAACCAAACATATATGTGAAACCTGTAAAAGTCCTTCTTTTGCTCCTGAATGAAGGGGCCCCTTCTTGGACAGCAGGCAGCAAAGAGGTAGGCAGGGACAGTACACCCTAGTGTCCATGATTAAAGCAGTAGTAAACCCGCTGAAACTTTTTTTATTTTTTAAACACCTGTGGGAAAAGTCATAATGAGCTAGTATGCACCGCATACTAGCTCATTATGAAATACTTACCTTAGAACGAGGCCATTATGAAATACTTACCTTAGAACAAGGCGTTGGTAACTCACCTGGTCGCTGACATGTTGCCTCGGCGTGTCTTCCGGGTATCGCGACTCCAGCGCTGTGAGTGGCTGGAGCCGCGATGTCGTCTATCCCGCGCATGCGCACAGGAGACTTCTTCTCGGCAGGGTTCGGATTCTGCCGGCCTTTCAGCCGAGAATCCCCCGTGCGCATGCGCCGCTGCAGTCAGCGGCACATTGCACAGGGAATATCTCCTAAACCGTACAGGTTTAGGAGATATTTTTTTTACCTACAGGTAAGCCTCATTATAGGCTTATCTGTAGGTAAAAGTGAAATTTTTGTTTTTACAACCACTTTAACCGTCTTTCCATCAGGCACCCTGGGTGGCAGGCAAAGACTGCCCCTGTAAAAGAAAATGTCAGTGAAGAAAACCACACAGACCCTGCCCTTTTCTTTCAGTCCTTGTGGCTGCTCCTGTGGTGGCTGCACAGCCCAGTAGTCCTCCTCATACATAGAAGCGGGGATCCGGCAACCTCCTCATGCTATCCCCTTCTCCTCTGACATAGACCGAATGGCTCCTGGTAGGCCGACCCGCCTTTACAACCAGGACTCGGTCTCTGTAGATGGCGCGTCCCAGCTTCCATTCCTCCTGAATGTCCTTGAACTGGGCCCAAGCATCACTCTCTGGCACCCTTAAAGGCTTTGGGACATGCATGAACTCCCAGATTGGGTCATCCTCCCACTCTGTCCACAATGTCCATAATCTCAGAGGGGACATACAGAAAGTCTAGACCCCACTCCAGAGCAACCCTTCTCTGTATTTCCCTCTGGAACCGAGAGAACCTTGGCATATCCTTGGGCTTCCCTTTCCTGGGCAAGACACAAGCATCCTGGGCCTGTAAGACCCACTGCCTGTAGGTGGGCGCTCTGGTCTGGGTAGTGGAAGGTCTGCTTAAAAAAAATCTACTGCAAGGAACTGGGGTCCATACTGGGGGCTGAGGTTCTTCTCTTGCCTCTGAATGGGTCTCTGTAGAATGGGAGTTTCCTGTCTCCCACTCCTCCTCACCAGAGCTTTCCTCAGGGAACAACCAGGCAAACCTGGTTTTCCAAGGACCCATATCTTTCCAGTATTCTGGGGGAACCCCAATCAATGACTCGGCCCTCGCTTACCTCATCCATCTAACCTGAGGCACTCCTCTCTCTAGCATGGGCTCCTTCTGGACGGGTATAGCATGGGACCGTAGAGCAGGCCAGCCCTTCAGGGATGTCATCTGGTTTCTGAACACTGGCACCTGCAGTCACCAGGCCCCTGGCCAGGCCACGGGTCGTGGCAGCATCCTCCTTCTCTGGTATGTCCAGGATCTTTGCGGAGGAGTCGCTAGGCTGCAACACCTCTCCGCCTGTAATCCCTGGCCCTCTCTGGCCCTCTCTGGCCCTCCGAATCTCCTGTGGCTGCGGCATACAAAGTCCTGAAAGCAGGTTGACAGTATAGTACCTTGACATCCGCTGAACAGGTCCCAGCCGGGTTAGTGGCTCCCCACAATGGCCTCACCGGGCCCAAGCTGTTACTCCCGAGTCCCGACGTTGGGATGTGGCACTTGGGACAAAGTAGACACAGCCGCTCCACTCCATCAATCACCCCCAAGGCGAGTCCTCCACGAATCTCCAGCCGAACGCCAGTATCCAAAAGCACTCGCTCCTGCATGTTAGGCAACCACCGTAAAGCGGGCATCATCCGACCACCCTCCACCATCTTCAGCTGCCTCGTGGTGTTTCCTGCTTGTTGGAACTTGTCAGTTTCCTCCAGGGCATGACTCCACCCTCCAGCTCTCTGTCTGCTTGGCACCTGAGGAACTGATAAGCAGGCTCCGTGCTGCATGCGCTGCCCTGACCCCTTGTGGTAGAAGTTGGGATTAACAGGCGTGCTGATGCTAGCTGGTTCTCTCCACACAAACTGCTCCACAGTAGCTGAATGCTCATAGCAGGCAAACTGTATGGTGGTTGCCCTTAGCAACAATAAAGTCAATCTCTAATGTCTCTCGGACTATTCACCCAGACTATTCTACACCCCAGGGGCCCTAGGTCCCTGCCCGAAAAAGACAGTTCATTGAGGCCTGGCTGAAGTAGTGTCAGGCATACCCATGCGGTGCTAGCTAGTCTGGAGGAGTGACAGTCTGCAGAAAGAGAAGTGTTGGTGGAGGAACAGTCTGCAGCAAGTGAAGTGCTGGAGGAGGAAACGGTGAGCAGCAAGTGTGCTGGAGAGAGAAGAGTGAAGCGTATATACATGAGTGTATATAGGCATACCTCCCAACATTTTGAGATGGAAATGAGGAACACCTACTAGCAAATGTTTGTAGGCATAGGACACACCCCTGCCACACCCCCTTAAAAGAGAATTAACCAACAAAAAAAAAAGGCTAATTAAATCCACAAGATACTTTTTTTTTACCACTACTATTCCTTTATATTGGCTTTTAAAATTTACAAATGCAGCAATTTATCATTTGGATGACAGGTTTAGTAATGGGAAACACTTTTTGAAAGATAAAAAGTGCATTTTATATACAACTATATAGATCAGACCAAAATGAGGGACAAATGAGGGGGAAAGAGGGACAGAGGGACATTACTCAGGGACAGTCCCTCAAAATCAGGGACAGTTGGGAGCTATGTATATAGGAATTATAAGCGACTTTGCACTAAATCTTCCTGGGCATCCCATAATTCCCAAATCCCCATCCAAGTTTAATCCCCCTCAAATAAACAAAACAAAGCAGTGGACTGGTTTCTGTCTCTGAGTGACTGGGATGGATGTCTGGCTGAGTAGGGTGATGGGTGAACCACGACACAGCAACCCATATGGGGGCATGGCTACATGGGATTGGTTAATCAATTTTCCCAGCAGTCTGCCCTAAGATACAAGTCAGATTTCAGTCATTCCCCTGGAATTTCAGGAAATCACGTCTAAAGGGTTGCAGGCCAGCAGCTTTGCTCATTAGTGCCCCGCAGGTGTACAGCTGATTGATAATTATAAAACCACTCCCATTAGATTTCCTTACCACACGGACACAGACAAACACAGGGATTTCTTTAGAATAACAAACGTTAGGAATCTGCAACAAAGTGTGTTACAATCCTTGTAATGTACATAGATCACCCAGAGGTAAATGTTTTTTTCTCAACAAAAGTGGAGTTACGCTTTAACTTTTTTGTCTGACTATAGATCTACAGTATGTTTGTCCCAAGCGAGTTTGAAGCCACTTACTGTTGACTGACTCACAACCTCTACTGGAAGTCTATTCCAAGCATCAACTACCCTTTCAGTAAAATTATACTTTCTTAGGCTTTATGTACACTACACTGGCAGCTCCTAAACTTGAGTTTAGGTGCTTTTGGCATTTTTTTGCCAAAGCTCTTATACACCACTAGGCCATGGGAAAATGCAAAACGTGGCAAAATTGAGGCACATTTTTGCCCCTATTTCGCCATGTTTTCCCATGACAGCGGTAAATGTAGGACAGTGTACATGAAGCCTAACATTAGTTTCAAACTTTAGGTCCCTGATGCCCTGCACTCACAATATATCCTCCGCCTTCCAGGTTAAACAGCATCGGGGGTCATTCAACCTGGAAGACTGAAGAAAAAAAAGATAACTGTTGAGAGGGACAGCTCTGGATTGAAGGTTAGTATTGCAGACAAAGCTTTTTATATTAAACCCGTGCCGGAGCATTGTTTTCTTTTTTAAATGCCAGCATTTTTTTGCCAAAGCTCTTATACACCACTAGGCCATGGGAAAATGCATTGTTTTCTTTTTTAAATGCCAGGAGATAAGCTTTAAAGGGATCATAAGATTAGTATGTTTTCCCAAACAAAGGAATGGCAGGAATGGTGGCTACAGCCATTGTCTGTTGGCTACAGCCATCTTTAGTGTTATGGTTCTGTTCCATTTTTATTGTTGGTGTGTTTTGTGTGTGTTTGTGGGTTGTGTAGAAAAATATCTCTGAAAAGCAGATTAAAAGAAACTAAATCAGAAAGATAAATGACTTTTATTTGGTGAAGAGAGGTATGAGCTATGGGCTCTGCTGTGACGCTGTTACTCTCACAGCAGGGAAAGTGGGTAACATCCAAAACCGATTATAAACTCATTGAAGCTTGGCCGACATTTCATTCCTTGACAGTCTGATGGAATATACACGACTCTTGTTGTGTTATGTTAAGATGGTATTAAAGTTTAGCACAAATACCACAGTTTAATAAAGGAATTTTATCTTATATTGTTTTACAACAATTTAAATGTACCAGAGCTATACTACATTTTGATACTTATGTTGAAAACTAAATAAAATATACAATGATTTACACACTAGGAAATTGTTTGTATTGTTTACCCAGCCTTGGAACCATCCTAGCTGCTGCCCCTCAGGCCCAGTTCACATCGCTCCAACTTTGGAGAACTAGTTGCATCAGACATCTGTGGCCGGACCCCATTCTGTGCAATGGAACCGTTCTAATATACGTTTGGTCCAACTTTGGTATGACTTTCATTGACTTCTTTTAAAGAAGTCACATGCAAGTTGTGCCAAAGTCAAGCTGGGGTCTGACTTTAAATTTGTGCGACTTTGTAGTTGCGAGCAGTGTGAACCCGGGCCTAAAGCTTACCATACTCTGGAGTGGTTTAGTGTGTGGGCAGTTGTCTGATTTGGGCTGGGCTGGGGTTGGTGTGATGCATGTTTTACCACAATACATATCTCCCTTTTTTCAAGAACTTTATTTGAAGTGTACAAAGTGACACACCGTGGTGACTTGTGCCATCCAGTGAGGTGTGATATTATGCAGCATGTCTACATTTTATCGCACTTCACTGCACTGCACCTGTGGGCTAAGTTGTAGTAAAAACGCGGCACAAAGAAAAAGTTGTATTCTGTCTAACCTAGTGGTTACTAGCTTTCTTCCAGTGTGTAAAAACATCAGTTACCGCTCTAGTGTGAATGAAAACAGGTCCTTACACCTACCCACAACTATGTATTGCAAGGGCTTGAATGCAGACTGATTGGGTAGTTTAGGTAGGTCCTCATGTTACATAGTTTTAGTAAATGTAAAGAAAATTGTACAAACATTGTAAAGTCATAGTTCCGGATCACGGGTGGAATCCAGAACTTCTTTTGAGCGACAGGCATCCCGAGATTCTGTTAACGCGATTTTACCACGATTCGTCGGGTGACAAACTCTGCAAAATCGTGCTGCGATTTGGGTGCCATTCAAAGTAACAGGGATGGCAAGGATGTTCCGCCGTTTGTGGCGATTTGGACTTGCAGGCAGAATCGCACCGATTCACCCGTGATATGGAACGCCATAGTGTAAATGAAGCCTAAAATTTGTATGGTGACCTTAACGTTGTTGTATATCTATAAAAATCACTACCATAGACAGTGCTGTGACTTGGCCTAGGCCGGCCCCCAGCACGAAAACCGCCCCCCATAAAATGGACCATGACTGACTACAGTCACTGGCCATACCTGGTGCACATAGCTTAATTGGTGGAGGTGGAGCCTAATCCACCTACCCACCTCCGTGCGGCATCATTGCATGTTCTCCAGCTCAGGGCAGGGAGTCGGGACAGGTCTCTCTGTAACCAGAGTAGGAGGAGCGAGAGAGAGGAGGACCCTCAGGTACAAATTGATGAGAGCGAGGGATATATATATATATATATATATATATATATATATATATATATATATATATATATATATATATATATATAATGTGTAGATGGATTGAAACAGCGAGCCAGGACCAATTTAAACACGTGTATACCCGCCCAGGCAGCATTAGTAACACAGCCACTGTGCCCATCAATTGCCGCCACTGTGCCATCAATTGCCGCCACTGTGCCATCAATTGCCGCCTTTGTGTCATCAAACGCAGCCACTGTGCCATCAAACGCAGCCACTGTGCCCATCAAACGCAGCCACTGTGCCCATCAAACGCAGCCACTGTGCCCATCAATTGCAGCCACTGTGCCCATCAATAGCCAACATACGACAAATTCTCCTGCGCTCTGGTGTCTAGTCTCTTGGTTCGTAAAAAAGTATATAAGTGCAATTCCTCAAGGTAATGTCCAAAATCTTGCAGCCCTCCTTTGAACAATGGGTGTTCACAACACTACGGAAACAAGAAAAGCAGAAGGGCGCACCGACCTTTGTGCATTACCACTAAAAAGGTTTTATTAAAATATATAAAAACAGCAAAATTATTACTCACAAACGAGTACACGGTACAGGCAAAAACATGGATGGATGCACACGTCCACTGCTTTCAGTCACGATTCTTGAACACCGGGAGGACCTGATGGTTCCTCCAGTGAATGGCTGACGCGTTTCAGGGGAGTACCCCTTTCATCAGAGCCTACAAGCGGGCAATGGTCTTGTCTCTTGAGACAAGACCATTGCCCGCTTGTAGGCTCTGATGAAAGGGGTACTCCCCTGAAACGCGTCAGCCATTCACTGGAGGAACCATCAGGTCCTCCCGGTGTTCAAGAATCGTGACTGAAAGCAGTGGACGTGTGCATCCATCCATGTTTTTGCCTGTACCGTGTACTCGTTTGTGAGTAATAATTTTGCTGTTTTTATATATTTTAATAAAACCTTTTTAGTGGTAATGCACAAAGGTCGGTGCGCCCTTCTGCTTTTCTTGTGCCCATCAATAGCCGCCACTGTGCCATCAAACGCAGCCACTGTGCCATCAAACGCAGCCACTTTGCCATTTTTTAAATTAACATTTTAAGTAAGTGAAATATTTTGTGCTGGTTCTCATTCATAGCAGTCCCAGAGAAATTTAATTTGACTTCATGTCCCATGGACACAAGTGAGAGGAAACCTCTCAAAAGTAATGAGATTTCTCTCTAAAGCCTCATACACACGATCGGACCGTGGACCAACTTTCCTGTGGATTTTTGTCCAAAGGGCGTTGGCCCCAAGTTGGTATTGCATACACACGGTCGGACTTTTGAGTCAACCAACACGAACGTAGTGATGTTTCAACGTACTGACGACACTTTAAAAGAGGACGTTCGAATACTCCAGCGCCACCTTTGGTCAACTTCTATATTGTCTGATCTTTTGCATTGGTTCTGAGCATGCGTGTTTGTACTGTGGACAAAAGTCCGATGGTTTTCTGTACACACGGTCGGACTTTGGTCCATCGGACTTTTGTTGGCAGAAATTTGGTGCGTTCACACAGCCAACAAAAGTACGATGAAACCTGGAAAAAGTTGGTCCGATGGAGCGTACACACGGTCGGATGTTGGTCCAAACCAGCTAATTTGCATGTTGGTTGTCAAAAAGTCTGATCGTGTGTACGGGCCTTTAGAAAGTTATCACTACAATAATTTTCCTCAATTTCTCCTCTGTACCTGTCAACAAAAAATTTTGGACTTTCAGTACGAGAGGGAATATCACCAGGATTTTGCATACTCCTATAATCTATTATAATATTTATCTTTGTTTTGTAAATGGTTCTTATAAAGCAGTAGTGAAGCCTTTTGAATGACAACTAAGAACACCTGAAACCATATAAAATGTGCAGCATGAAGGTAGGTGCAGTCTGCTGTCGCCACTGCAGGTGGCGCTCAACCACAGCGGCAGTGCAGAGGAAGTCACGAGGAACAGGGTTCCTCTCTGGTTTCCTGGGTCACTGGGGCAGCGACCCAATTAGATGCTGGCTGTTCATGTGACCCTGGTGGCCATCTTATGTGTGGCAGAGTCTATTTCAGCCCCTGGCCCCTGAGTTTGGCGCACTTTACGCAAGTGGGTAGTGCAGGGAAAGGTACGGGACAGCTACGCTTCTGGACATCTTCCTAATTGGTCAATGACACTAATGCAGCCATTACATCTAATCACAATGCAGCCATCACATCTAATGATTGGTAAGCTGTAATATATTATATTTTTGGTTTTGGGCTTATTACTGCTTTAATTCTGCTATTGCAGAGAATTCAGCACAGGCCAATCAATTCTTTTTTTTATTTTTTTTACACTTTTTAGCTGAACTCCAGGCAAATGGCTAAAACTAAAATACATGTATGGGGGCTGCTTTACCTGCCAAAAGACTTATATTTCTGTCCATCCAGTCCTGAGTCCTGAGATATACACAGCGTTGCCACATAACATGGCCTTACAAACTTTGATAAATTATCAATTTATTTTTTGATCAATCTTGTCTAATATAAATAATTCATCTGGAGCAAAAACCCCTTGCAATCAATATGTCACACATGGGGAAGTGGATTTAAGCAACATTTAAAGAGGAGTATCCAAAAAAAAAAAAGTCAGCAGCTACGAATACTGCAGCTGCTGACTTTTAATAATCAGGCACTTACCTGTTCCAGGGTCCAGCGATGCGGGGGGTCGAAGCTCCGCTCGTCCCCCGATCCACTCTGATTCTTCGCGCAGTCATCTGGGACCTGTCACGTGTCCCAGATGACTGACAGGAGGGAGGGAGCCCTTCCTGCGCCGAGGGGATGTGATGTCACCTGCCCGGGCACTGAAGGAGGCAGACTACGAGGGACCCCCTAGCAACAGGCATTTAGAGGGGAGTTAAAAAAAAAGTTCCAAATATTATTATTTATTTTATTTTTTTTAGGAATTTTAAGCATTTTTTTTGGGGGGGTGCAACACCACTTTAAAGCCCCATACACACGGTCGGATTTTCCGATGGATTCTGTCCTATCAGACAATGTTGTCGGAAATTCCGACCGTGTGTAGGCACCATCGGACAGTTTCCATCGGATTGTCCGACGGACAAAGTCCTATCTCCTGCTGGATAGATTTTTTGACAACAAAGTCCGATCACACCAAATCCGATCGTGTGTAGCGAATTCCGACGGACAAAGTGCTACGCATGCTCAGATCACATTACAAGACCAAAGATATTGGCTACTAGCCTCTACGTAGTCCCGTCGTAGGCAACAAACGTCACCACGTTCAGAATGATCGGATTTTCCGACAACTTTGTCCGACCGTGTGTACGCAAAACCAACATCGGACAAAGTACGACGGACATGATCTGACGGACCTGGTCCTCGGATAATCCGAGCGTGTGTATGGGGCTTTAGAAGCAGTTATAACTTTTTAAGTAATTAATCGTATCTTTGTTTTCATCGAGTAATCTCCATATAATCGAATCATTTGTAATATGATCGCATTAATTAAAAAAGTATCTCTGCGCTGCTATTTGATTAAAAACAATCAACGATTTTTCACCCTGCCCAATCAAAATCGAGTTTATTAAAGAGAAGTTATGGCTATTCCTTTGTTTGCATATTCAGAGGTTTTGAATCACACATTGATCTGAAAATATAATCAAGGTGTGTATGGCCACCATAAATCCTCATACACACGATCGGATTGTTGGCCAACAAAACTGTTAAATTTTGTCCGAAGGGCGTTGGCCCAAACTTGTCTTACATACACACGGCCACACAATTGTTGGCCAACAAATACGAACGTAGTGACGTACTACGTTGTTTTTCAGCCCTTTAGGCTTTACCCTTTGGGCTCCTTCTGCTAATTTCGTGTTAGTAGAAAAACTACGGAATAATGGGGTTGTGGTAACTTGCCCAAATAAAAAAAAAAAAAAAGAAGCATAATATTATTCTTGATATTACTAGAAAAAAAAAAGCCTTTGAAAATGAGTTTGCAATAACTTCATCAGTATCACCAGCAAAGCAGCTTCATTATAATCCCATTAAAGAAGAAGAGAATTTTGCGCTGCATTTCGAGATTTCATAATTTGGCGCGTCACGAATGTTAATTCTCCATTACGAACGCTAGTTTACAAGACTGATCGCTTCTGGCTCGTCCTTGCTTCTGAGCATGCGTGTTTGTACTTTGGACTTTTGTCCGACGGACTTGTGTACACACGCTCTGAAAATCCGACAACACACATTTGTCTGCGGAAAATTTGAAAACCTGCTAGCCAACATTTGTTTGAGGAAAATCCAACAACAATTGTCTGATGGAGCATACAAATGGTTGGATTTTCCGCCAACAGCCTGTCATCACAAATTTCCTGTTGGAAAGTCCGATCGTGTGTACGAGGCTTTAGTGTATCTGAACTGTGAGCTCCTACATAGCCGAGCACTTATAATAGTTTCAAGTTAAAATTATCCTCTACACGCAGTATATTTATTCATGTAATTAAACTATGTGCAGCAGTGTCACCTAGAGGTCATAAAATACATAACACTACAGAATATAAAATGGGCAGAAAAAAAGAGAACACGGGAAACATTTTTTTCTGCCGAAGCTGCTTAATGATTTCATTAAACCAGTAAAATAATTTCATTCTGATTTCTAAATATCCATTTATAATTATGTTGTAATTTCCATCCTAATTTTTAAATAAACTGCTGTTTATCACATACATTCATTCTGCGGGTTTTTTTATTTTTTTCATTACTAAGGTTGCTAAGCTTTGTCTTTCATCTCACCATCCATTGTATACATTTTCTTTTGAAGTTTGTACTGCAGAACATGTTAAATGAAGTGCATTTTACTGATTGTCTCTTCTGCGACACCTTAATTTCATTGCCATGCAATGCGCAATCATTTTAAAATAAGGATTTTAATTGTTAAAACTGCAGTACCTAACTTTCTGAAATGGGAAAAAGGGACACATTAAAGCACAAAGTAGGCAGAGAACAAACCAACATCACTGTTACATGGACTATGAATAATTAATACTCAAAATATAATTGGTTGAAAAAGGGGTCTCCAAACTTTCTACTCAAAGGGCTAGCTTACTGTCCTTCAAATCTTAGTGGAGTCAGACAATGGGGTTGATTTATTAAAGGCAAAAAGACAGTGCACTTTGCAGTTGCACTTAGAAATAGAGGGGAAGCTCTGCTTACTTCCATCATCAAATCATGTGCAAGCAAAAATGCTGTTTTTTTATATTCCTTGCACGTGATTGGGTATTCTTTGCAAAGTGAGGCTTTACTTTATTTACTAAGCTCTGGAGCAACTGCACTTGCAGAGGGCAACTGCACTTTGCAAATTGCACCGTCTATTTGCCTTTAGTAAATTAACCCCTATGGCCATTGGGAGTAGAAAATCCCCCAATGTCACTCTGAGTAAAAGCCTAGGGCTTAGTAGTCATTGAGAGTAAAAAAAAATTACATAACGCCTGTGGTCAGTAAGAGGAGGCATTGTGCATCATCGTTGGTAATACTAGGAGGAATAATGCCCATTTGCTAGTGTCAGTTGAAGTAATAGTGCCCGATCTTTGGTGTCAGTGGGAAGAATAGTGACCCATCTTTAGTGTCAGTGGGAGAAATAGTGTTCCATCATTTATAACAGTGGGTGGAATTATTCCCCATTGTTGGTGTTTATAGTGGGAAGGAATAGTGCCCCATCATCCAGTGTCAGGGGAAATAATAGTGCCACTCTTTGGTTTCAATGGAAGGAATAGTGCCCCATCACTGGTATCGGTGGGAGGAATAGAGCCACATCTTTGATTGGAGGACATATGCCCCACTGTTGGTGCTGGTAGAAGGAATGGTGCCTCAATGTCGGTATCAGTGGGAGGAATTGTGCCTCATATTAATGAGAGGAATAGTGGCAGGGGCAGGATAAAGGCAAGCAAAGAGCCATATGCAGGCTGCAGTTTGGAGACCACTGGGTTAACCCAACAAATGCTTTTATCATCCCCTTGCTTTTATACTGATTTTATTACTGCCATTGTAACAAATGCAATAATTTAAGGCTGGGTGAAAAGTTTAGTGTAGTACATGTTTGCTAGTTGATTAAAATATTTTTTATAGGGGTTCTATGCAACAGCAAGAGGGACAATTGAAGAACAAAAAGGGACAGAGAGATTTACTTCCAAAAGAGGAACAACAGTTGGGAGCTTTGGAGTTGTGCCAACAGCTCCCCCCCAGACACCCCCCCCCCCTTTTTCTTACCTGAGCCCGATCCAATCTAGCAATGTGCATGAGCACAGGGGCTTCAGCCGCTGTCTCTCTCCTCATTGGACAGATTGATAGCAGCAGGAGTCATGGACACAGCAGCAGGACTCGGGAGCGAGCATGCATGGGTGCCCCTAGGGGCAGCGGCTTTCCCTGGGGACACCTGATAAAGAGGAGGGGCCTGGAGCACCTGAACCAGATGGCATCCACCCACAGAATCGAAAAGAATTGAGCTCTGTCATTTCAAAGCCATTTTTTCTCATTTTTAGGGACAGTTAATGACTGGAATGGTACCACTGGATTGGCGTGGGACCAGTGGCGTCACTAGGGTTGGTGTCACCCGGTGCGAAAAAAAATGGTGTCACCCCCCCACCAACTATAGTCCCCCCCCTCAGTACAGACCCCCCTCCCGCAACCTTGCAAAAATGCAAAATGCAAAAATTATTTAAATTAAGCTGGTTTCTTTGACATATATATTTAAAATGTAATACATGCCCTTTAAGCTGACCACATTATCGTGTATGTTATAAAAAAAGTCTAGATTCCATAGAATAGAAAACATCTACTGAAGGAACGGATTTGATGCTATCATGAAGTCCACAATTTATGTCATTTCAACTGAGCTCTGCAAGCTGAGCTAGATGGAACTTTCAGTCGGAAAGAGGAAAAAAAATCTCAGTATAATAGAACAGAATTACATCTTAACGTCTCTTTGTTTATCTTACATATGGCAACCCCCCCCCCCCCGGCCGGCGGCCCCCCCACCACACACACAAATCAACAACCTGGAGAGCTGGCTTCAGGGGAGGGCTGGCAGCCTTAGGCCTGGGGGGCAAGTCCAGTCAAGTGGCCCATTGAACTACCGAATCAGCTCACCATCATCAGTGCCCATCAATGCAGTCTGTTCAGTGCCCATCAATGCAGCCTCATCAGTGCATGGGGATTAGAGAGAGGAGAGACGCTGGATTACGCAGAACGGAGATCTCCTGCTTACCCAGCATTGCCACTGTCATACGAAGTCTCGCCTCCTGGACTGGCTCCTATGATAGGATGCTGTCTATCATAGGAGCCAGCCCAGGAGGTGGGACTTCGTATGACAGCAGCCGCCAGGTAAGTGGGAGATACCCGCTCTGTATCTGGCGGTGCTCGCCCCCCCCCTCCCTCCGAGGCAGCCCAATGGGCCCAAAGGGGCCTATGGTAGGGTCGGGTCTGGGTGCCCTCCCACTGCCCCAGCTTGCAGTGCACCCGCCCTGGATCGGCCTTGCAAAGCGGGGACAAAACCGGGGACAGACTTAATCCAGGGACAGTGTTCTCAGTCCGGGGACTGCCCCAGGACCAGCTCTCTTACCAAAGAAACACGTGTGTGTGTGTGCCACTCCGATCAGCAGGGTCACTCACCAGGTACTCATGAGTCTGCTGTTCCAGGCCGCCACCGCGTCAGTACAGGCTGGAGCAGCTTCCAATCCAGTCCTCACGTCGGCACCCAGCTTTCTCTCTTCACAGCTCCGCCCTTGAAATTTGTAGAGTGCGCCAATGCCGGGACAGGATCATCCAGTGCCCAGGGCAAACTCCTCACTACCTATGTACCCCCTTCTAGCACAAATCCCCCCTCTCAGCAGAAATCCTCACTCCCCACATCACCCTTACAACATAAATCCCCCCAAAACCCCTTAATTTACAAATGCTCTTACTCCCAATACCCCCTCTCCTCTAAGCAGAGACCCCGCCCCCCATCTTCCCCCTAGCAGCAAAAAAAACACCTTTCAGCACAAATCCTAACCCTCATATAACCCCTTCCAGTACAAATCCCCCTCTCAGTACAAACCACTGCCTCCGCCTCCTTTCCCAGTGCTAATCCCCCCTCTTAGCATAAATCCTCTCCCATCTCCCTTCCCAGCATAAATTCTCCCTCTTAGCAAAAATATTCCCCCGTCTCCCCCTCCCAGCATAACCCCCCCCCCCCTTAGAAAAAAGTCCTCCCCCATATTCCCCTCCCAGCATAGATCCCCCTCTCATCACAAAGCCTCTTCCTCTCCAAGAATAAATTCCCCCTCCCAGCACAAATCCCCCTAAGCAAAAATCCTCCCAATCCCCCCTCCCAGCACAAATCTACCCCTCCAATCCCACACCCCCCACAAACCACCCAAACACCACCACCACCCACCCAACAATTCCCCACAACCCACACCCACCCACTACACCACCCAACACCCCCCACAAACCCCCCCACCCCACCCACCCCTCACACCAACCCCCCACCCCCACCAAACCCACCACCAAACATAAAGCAAACAAAACCCCCCCCACACACCCCCCCACTACACCCCCCAACCCCCCAAAAACCCTACACACCCAACACCACAAAAATAACACCCACACCCAAAAACACCACACCCCACGAACGCCCACACCCACCTACACCTCACAACCACCCCCCAAATACCACCCCCCCCCGAACCACAACCAACACCACTGAACCCCACAAACCCACCCCACCCACCCCCCCACCCACCCCCAACCCCAACCCAACCCCACCCACACACCCCCCTAATAACCACAAACTAACACAAACACCCCACCCCACCAAACCACCCAAACCACCCCCAACACACCAGACCACCACCACTCCCCACCGCCCAAAACCCACAACCCCTAAATCAACCATACGAACCCCCACCCCCCCCCACAACCCCCAAACCAAAAATACCCCCACCCCTGACCCACCCACCTCCCCAAAAATACAACACCCCAACACCCCCACACCCCCCAACACCACACACCCTAAACAACCCCAACACAAACCCCAACCCACCCACACCCCCCCCCTAAACCCCCCCCCACAACAACCCTCCCCCCCCCCCCCTACCCCCCCTTCCCCCTCCAGCACAAATGAACCCCCCCCCAACAACCACCCCAACCCAAACCCCCAAAACACCAAACAACCCCCCATAACTCCCAATAGAAAAAACACCACCCCCATATTCCCGCTCCCATCATAGAACCCCCCCTCTCATCACAAAAGCCTCTTCCTCTCCAAAATAAATTCCCCCTCCCAGCACCCATCTCCCCCTCCCAGCACCAAATCCCCCCAAAGCAAAAATCCTCCCCATCTCCCCCTCCCAGGACAAATCCCCCCTAAGCAAAAATCCTTCCCATCCCAGCACAAATCCCCCCTAAGCAAAAATCCTCCCCATCCCAGCACAAATCCCCCCAAGCAAAAATCCTCCCCCTCCCAGCACAAATCCCCCCTAAGCAAAAATCCTCCCCCTCCCAGCACAAATCCCCCCTAAGCAAAAATCCTCCCCATCCCAGCACAAATCCCCCCTAAGCAAAAATCCTCCCCATCCCAGCACAAATCCCCCCCAAGCAAAAATCCTCCCCATCCCAGCACAAATCCCCCCAAGCAAAAATCCTCCCCCTCCCAGCACAATTCCCCCCTAAGCAAAAATCCTCCCCATCCCAGCACAAATCCCCCCTAAGCAAAAATCCTCCCCATCCCAGCACAAACCCCCCCCAAGCAAAAATCCTCCCCCTCCCAGCACAAATCCCCCTAAGCAAAAATCCTCCCCATCCCAGCACAAATCCCCCCTAAGCAAAAATCCTCCCCATCCCAGCACAAATCCCCCCCAAGCAAAAATCCTCCCCCTCCCAGCACAAATCCCCCCTAAGCAAAAATCCTCCCCCTCCCAGCACAAATCCCCCCTAAGCAAAAATCCTCCCCATCCCAGCACAAATCCCCCCTAAGCAAAAATCCTCCCCATCCCAGCACAAATCCCCCCCAAGCAAAAATCCTCCCCATCCCAGCACAAATCCCCCCCCAAGCAAAAATCCTCCCCCTCCCAGCACAAATCCCCCCTAAGCAAAAATCCTCCCCATCCCAGCACAAATCCCCCCTAAGCAAAAATCCCCCCTAAGCAAAAATCCTCCCCATCCCAGCACAAATCCCCCCCAAGCAAAAATCCTCCCCCTCCCAGCACAAATCCCCCCTAAGCAAAAATCCTCCCCCTCCCAGCACAAATCCCCCCTAAGCAAAAATCCTCCCCATCCCAGCACAAATCCCCCCTAAGCAAAAATCCTCCACATACCAGCACAAATCCCCCCTAAGCAAAAATCCTCCCCATCTAAAACCTGTGCCTCATTCTCTCCCCTCCCAGAACAACCCCCCGCCCCCAGCTCCTTCTCCTCTTCTGAAAGAGCAGACTGATATGCTGGGACTTATAGTGCCCTAGACTACAGGGGACTAAAGAATGGCAGCCCACTCTGCTGGGACTTTTATTGCCCCCCACAGTCTAGGGCACTACAAGTCCCAGCATAGGATGCTTCCATATCTCAGCCCCCCACAGAGGGCACTACAAGTCTAAGCAGAGCGGGCTGCCACCAGTCCTTCACACAAGGCATCAGGAGACTGCACAGCCGTCCACCGCCGACACTCACTCCTTGGCTGCCAGTGCCTGCCATACACTCCTCCCCACTCTCCCCTTACTTTGGTGTCCTCAGCTCCTGGCTGCTCCTCTCCGGAGTACGGTGGGGCAGTGGGTGGGATTTCCTCTTGTCTAAAACATCCGGGCTCCCAGACCCCGGCGCAGCACACAAGGCTGCAGATCACTCCGCCCTCCGCCACTGTTCAGGCACCTGACTGGCTGTGGGTAGTGGTGGCGGCGGCCGGATGTACAGACTGAGCATCCCGGATGCAGCCGCCGACTTCCTCAAAGGAAAAAAAAAAACATCAATGGGCAGCGGCCGTTCTGCATATAAGTTGGAACGGCCTGGGGGGAAATTGCCACCCTGCCACCCTGCCCCCCGGCCCAGCCCTGGCTTGGACACCCCCCCCCCCGCACCTGTTTACAATTCGGCGCCGGGCGTCTGGAGGGGAGGCTCAGGAGGGAAGCTTCACTTGCAGCTGCCGTGCCGCCCGGGCGGAGCGGAGACACTGTTGTGACGTCACGTCACGTGGGAGTCAAGTGAACGGCAGTTAATAAATAAATAAACCAAAAAAAAAAAAAAAACGGCAGCAAAAAAAAAAATCAAAAAAAAAAAACAGGGAGGGTGTCACCCCTCTAGCGGGTGTCACCCGGGTGCGGACCGCACCCCCCGCACCCCCCTAGCAACGCCTCTGCGTGGGACCAATGTGGTGCCCATATTTAAAAAGGGATCAAAGTCTTTACCAAGTAACTATAGACCTGTTAGTTTAACTTCTATAGTCAGGAAGATACTGGAGAGTTTAATAAAAGACCACATAGATGAGTTCTTGCTGGAAACAATTATTTTAAGCAACAAACAGGATGGATTCATGAAAGATAGAAGATGTCAAACAAACCTGATTTCTTTTTATGAAGAGGTAAGTAAAACCTTGGACAGAGGGGTGGCTGTGGACGTGGTATACTTGGATTTTACAAGTGTTTGACACAGTTCCCCAACACAGCTAATGTGTAAGGTAAAGTCTACAGGCTTGGAAAGATCAATTTGTAAATGGATAGAAAACTGGCTAAAAAAACGAATTCAGAGAGTATTGGTTAATGATTTATACTCTGAATGGTCTAAGGTTATCAGTGGTGTACCCCGAAGTTCAGTGTTGGGACCCTTACTTTTTAATATCTTTATAAATGATATAGGGCCTGGGATTAAAAGTACAATTTCTGTCTTTGCAGATGACACCAAGCTATGCAGTGGATTAACGTCCTTACAGGATGTCTCCAATTTACAAGCCGACCTCAATGCTCTGTCTAATTGCTCAACTAAGTGGCAAATGAGGTTTAATGTTGATAAATTCAAAGTTATGCACTTGGGGGCTAAGAATATGCATGCATCATACATACTAGAGGGAGTACAACTGGGGGATCCATAGTGGAGAAGGATCTGGGGGTTTTGGTAGATCATAAGCTCAATAATAGAATGCAATGCCAAGCTGCGGTTTCCAAAGCGAGAAAAGTCCTTTCTTGTATTAAGAGAGGTATGGACTCCAGAGAGAGAGAGAGATATCATTTTCCCCTGTACAAATTATTAGTAAGACCTCATCTGGAATATGCAGTTCAGTTTTGGGCACCAGTTCTCAAAAAGGATATCGGGAACTGGAGAAAGTGCAGAGAAGGGCAACCAAACTGATAAGAGGCATGGAGGAGCTCGGCTATGAGGAAAGATTAGAGGAACTGAATTTATTCACTCTTGAGCAGAGGAGACTAAGGGGTGATGTGATCAACATGTACAAATGCATAAGTGGTCCATATCGTGAACATGGGGGAAGATTTACTAATACTGGAGCA
Source organism: Lithobates sylvaticus (assembly GCA_028564925.1). Lineage (NCBI taxonomy): Eukaryota > Metazoa > Chordata > Amphibia > Anura > Ranidae > Lithobates > Lithobates sylvaticus. The sequence continues at coordinate 83,416,809 of CM053038.1, read as the reverse complement.
CTCAGAATCTGGTGCAGCTGTGCATAGTAACCAATCAGCTTTTAACTTCAGCTTGTTTAATTAAGCTTTTGAAATAAATCCTGGAAGCTGATTGGTTTCTATGCAGAGTTGCGCCAGATTTTGCACTTTCCAGTCTTAGTAAATAACCCCCAGGGTGTTGAGTTATTCACTTTAAGGTCATCACAGAGGACAAGGGGGGACTCTTTGCGTCTAGAGGATCAAAAGATTTAATCTCCAAATACTGAAAGGTTTCTTCACAGTAAGAGCTGTGAAAATGTGGAATATACTCCATGCAGAGGTGGTTCTGGCCAACTCAGTAGATTGCTTTAAAAAAGGCCTGGATACTTTCCTAAATGTACATAATATAACTGGGTACTGACATTTATAGGTAAGGTTGATCCAGGGAAAATCTGATTGCCTCTCAGAATCAGGGATCAAGAAGGAATTTTTCCCCCTGCTGTAGCAATTTGGATCATGCTTTGTTGGAGTTTTTCGCCTTCCTCTGGATCAACTGTGGGTAAAGGATTGTGTATATGGGATTGTATGATTTTTTTTTTCTTTTTGTTTGAACTAGATGGACTTGTGTCCTTTTTCAACCTGACTATGTAACTATGTAATAGAAGATGAGGGGGGGATCTTTCAACAGGAACACCTAATCTGTTGATAACTGTGTCAGATGGGATTTCCCCTCACTTTGGAGAGATTTGTTCTTACATCCTGTTGTGTCTCTATAACAGGTAATAAAGAGAAGAGAAAGAGAAAGATAGAACAGAACTGAAAGCAAAAAAAAGAATGACAGATTTAACTGTTCCTTGCTCTATTAAAATAACACATTGGCTAGAGATATACAGCACTTTAACTTAAAAAGTTCACAGACTTAATGGGTAACTCCACTTTTGTGAAATATGGCTACCCAGAGGTGTCCAGTACCCCTCTGATGTAGCAAGCTGCTTGCTGTGGGGCAGGAGGGAGGGGCCAGGAGTACCGGTGAGGGACTCCAGAAGAGGAGGATCTGGGCTGCTCTGCGCAAAACCACTGCACAGAGCAGGTAAGTATAATATGTTTATTATTTTTGAACAAAAAAAAACAAGACTTTAATATCCCTGCAATGTACATTGATCACCGAACGTGTTTTTTTGTCAACAATCTGGAGTTACTCTTTAAGCTCCTAAAGTCTCATGTTTCATGCATTGAGAGAAACATTTTGGTAAGGACAGCATGGACAAAATATATTTTAGGTAGTGACTATGTGATTTTCTCCAAGTATCACTTTACAAAAACTTCTAAATAGTTACATGAGTAATGTGTAGGCATACAAAAATGCCTGCAAGCACCTTTATAATTTAAAGTTTTATTATAAGATTTGTGTCACACATAAAATTCAATACATTTCATTTTTGCATTCTTAATTTTATTTCTTGTACAAATTTTTTTTATTTCCCTCTATCCTCCCCTCCCCCCCCCCCCCACCCCCCCCCCTTTTAATCTTTTTGTTTTTTTCATTGTTTAACCCCCTTTGAATCCCCTTTACACCTATTTCAGTCATAGAATATAATTTACCTTCATTGTCAATAGTTATAGTGAGATCAAGAAAAGTGATCTTTTCTTGGCTGTACTCCAAGGAGAATTTAAGATTGTATGTGTTGATAGAAATTTTTTCAAAAAGCGTTGAAGGTCTGGATAGGTGCCAGTCCAGAAAATTAAAATATCATCGATGTATCTCATCCAGGAGAGGATGTGCTGAGTATAGCACCTCATCTCCGGATCCGAAAGAATGTCCTTTTCCCACCCCCCCAGATACAGATTGGCGTAGGAAGGGGCACATTTAGTGCCCATTGCTACGCCCTGTATCTGGAGGTAGTGGGAGGATCCAAACGTAAAGTAGTTTTTGGTCAAGATAAACTTAAGCAGAGATAAAACAAAGTTATTGTATGGTTGTGCATTGGGGCCAAGACATTTTAGTTGTTTGGCTACAACTTCCACTCCTCTCCCCCCCCCCTCGCAAGATGTTTATCTACGAGTTCACTAGCTCTTTCTGTGAGCCCTTCACAGCCAGAGACAATGGGTCTGCCTGGAGGTTTTTTTATTGATTTATGAAGTTTAGGAAGAGAATAAAAAGTTGGGGTTTTGGGGTGGGTTACATGTAGAAACTTCCAAGTGTTGGTATCTATGATTCCCTTTTTGGTTGCGTGAAAAATTAGATTTTGGTAGTCTAAAATGTAAGACTTGATTCTAGTGGGACAAATGGGTCTGTACCATTCGTGGTTGTCAAGGATGTCGTGGCACATATTCATGTAAGCCAGGACATCCATGACAACCACGTTTCCTCCTTTATCGGAGGGTTTGATAACTATATTACGATTAGACTGAAGCGACAATTGCGCGGTCGTGCAACTGACAATTGCGCGGTCGTGCAACGTGGCTCCCGAAACAAAATTGACGTCCTTCTTTTTTTCCCACAAATAGAGCTTTCTTTTGGTGGTATTTGATCGCCCCTGCGGTTTTTATTTTTTGCGCTATAAACAAAAAATAGAGCGACAATTTTGAAAAAAATGCATTATTTTTTATTTTTTGCTATAATAAATATCCCCAAAAAATATATAAAAAACCTTTTTTTTTTCCTCAGTTTAGGCCGATACGTATTCTTCTACATATTTTTGGTAAAAAAAATCGCAATATGCGATTATTGATCAGTTTGCGCAGAAGTTATAGCGTTTACAAGATAGGGGATAGTTTTATAGCATTTTTATTAATATTTTTTTTTTTATTAGTAATGGCGGAGATCTGCGATTTTTTTTGTGACTGCGACATTATGGCGGACACATCGGACATTTTTGACACATTTTTGGGACCATTGGGACCATTGTCATTTTTTACAGCAATTAATGCATTTAAAATGCATTGATTTCTGTATAAATGACACTGGCAGTGAAGGGGTTAACCACTAGGTGGCAGTGTAAGAGTTAAGTATGCCTAGGGGTGTGTTTTTTACTGTAGGGGGGCGTGGCTGTCAGCTAGTGAATGCTGATCTCTGCTCCAATCACAGGGAGCAGAGATCGGCGTCACTAGTTGCTAGACAGAACGGTGAGATGCTGTTTATCTCGGCATCTCCCCGTTCAGCCGCCCCGTGAGACGATCGCGGGGGTCCCCGCGGCGATCGAGTCCGCGGGGACCGCGATCGGACTCACGGGGGTCCCGAACAGCGCGGGAGCGCGCCGCTCCCGGCGCGCTCCCGATGGCACGGACAGGCTAAAGGAGGGACTTATATATACGCCCTCCTGCCTATACGTGCCATTCTGTCGACGTATATTGTCGTGCGCCGGTCGGCAAGTTTTTCCATATTGTCCAATAAGTTTCCATTCAGTATTTCTCCATGCTACTTAGATATTCCATACTATTGATGTACTCTACTCTCTGTATCCACTCTCTGGTACTTGGCTTTTTAATATTTAACCATTTTTTAGGGATGAGGGCTTTAGCTGCGTTAAGCAAGTATGGTACTAGTTTTTTTTTATATTGATTCTTTGTTTTATTCGTACCATGGAATAAACAGGTCCAGGGACATAACGGAATCCTATCTCCTGTTATTATCTTTATATAGTCTAGTATGCTTTGCCAACATTGTTTTATCTCTGGGCATTCCCGCCATATATGAAATGTTGTTCCAGGCAACTTACACTCTCTCCAACACTGTGGAGACTTAGCAGGATATATTCTATGTATCTTTTCCAGTGTCAAATGGCACCTTATAAGACACATATAATTTGATTCTATGGATTTTATATCAGATGCGTAGTTATATACAGCATTTATCATTTGCATCTCCTCAAGTTTAATATCCATGTCCTGTTCCCATTTTACTATAGCAGGTATGACCTCCTGAGACTCTATATCTGTAAGAATTTCATATACCCTAGATATCCCATGTTTTACCATATTTTTTGAGTTACAGAGCTTTTCCATTGGCTTTAACGCATTCTCATTGTCTAATGGGACCAGGGATCGAATTTACAAAATGTTGGATCTGTAGGTATTCCCAATCTTTTAGGTTTTGCCACCCATGTTTCTTTATTAAATCCTGTTTTGTCATTATAACACCCCGTGATGTGATATCTTTTAGTTGTGTATTGAACATTATGGGATTAATGGAGAATTATACCTCCATTTTCCCTACGATAAAGTGCATCCCATAATTTAAATGCTATAAAAGTTATCTCATGTGCACTATTACATTTTAATCTGTGCTCAGGTGGTATCCATATATTTTTTTGTAGTTGTGTACCATAAAGTGTATCTTCCATTTTTACCCATTTCTTATTAGTGTTTATATTAGTCCATTCCACCAATTTAGCTAATATAATTGCTATATAGTACCTATGTACATCTGGCAGTGCCATCCCTCCTTTTTTTTTTCCTAGTCAATAAATTATAATTTACCCTTGGCTTTTTATTTTGCCATATATATCTTAAAAATTGTGATTTTATTACACTAAAGAAACTTTTTGGAATATTTACCGAGAGCATTTGGAATTTATATGTTATTTTTGGTAGAATCACCATCTTTAACATATTAATTCTACCTATCCATGAAATTGGGCGATTTCTTAAGTTTCTTTTTTCTCCCATGATATAGATCGTATTCAGTAGATGTAATTTTAATTCCCAGGTATGTTATCTCTTTTTTCTCCCATGTAAAGGGAATTCTTGTTGTAGTAATTTTTATTCCTTTCGATCTATTCCTATATTCAGTATGACCGTTTTTATAGGGTTTATTTTGAAATTTGATAAAGCTCCATAGTCCTTTATTTTCTTAACCAAACAGGGCAGTTATAGTATGTCATCTGCAAATGCCGCTATTTTATGCTCCTCCTCTCCCAGTTTTACCCCATTTATATCAACCTTATTTTGTATTTTTGTAATGGTTCTAGGACAATTACATACAGGAGTGGCGAGAGCGGACACCCCTGCCTTGTCCCATTAAGCATCTCAAATGCAGACGACATACTCCCATTGACCCCTACTCTGGCTGTTGGCTGAGTATATAAATTATTTATCCACCTTAGCATCTACCTATACTCTGGAGGGTTTCCATCAAAAAAATCCAATCTACTCGATCAAATGCCTTTTCGGCATCGATCGATATTAATATCATTGGGGGCTTGTTTTTATTTTCTTTTTTCAAAAGTAATATGGTTCTCAAACTATTATCCCTCCCCTCTGTCTGGAACGAATCCCACCTGGTCATTTTTATTAATTCGGGCATAAGGTTTTTTAATCTTGTTGCCAACACTTTAGCATATAATTTTGTGTCAGCGTTTAAAAGCGCTATAGGCCGATAGTTAGAACATATTGGTCTATCCTTACTAGGTTTCGGTATAACAGTTATATTAGCCAGGAGGGACTCCTTCCTTATTTCCTCATTCTCACCTATTTTATTGAGATATTTACATAGTTCTGGGACTAGCTGTTCTTTAAATTTCTTATAGTACTTGATTGAAAAGCTATCCGGGCCCAGGCATTTCCCACTAGGGGTTTCGTTTAAAGCTTTATAAATTTCATCTGAGGTAATTGACTGTTACAATCTCTTAACACTGGCTACAGGTATTTTTGGTAATCTAGCTTTGGCAAGATATTCTTGTATTTTAATTTTTCTACTCTGTTTTTCTTCTCCTGTCTCATTACTTATTATAGAATATAGTGCACTATAATATGATTTGAAGGTATTGGCTATCTCAGATGTTTTATATTTAATTTCTCCTTTCTCATTTTTAATTTTTTCAATGTAGTTTACAGTTTTTTTTTCCTAGAGATTTTTGCCAGGTATTTCCCAGGCTTATTTCCCCACATGTATCTTTCTTTCGCTGCGTTCTTAAATACTTTTGCCTCTTATGCTTTTGCTCTAACTCATATAATTCTTTTATTGTATTTTTCATTTTCCTTTCTCCTTCCTTTTTTTCCCCAGCTCCGATGGAAATTAATTTCCCTCGTATCAGGGCCTTATGAGCTTCCCATATTGTTGCTTTAGAAACATCTATTGTATCATTGGTTTTGAAATATTGTTGAATCTCAGTTTTTATAGTTCTCTCTACTTCAGCATCTTCTATAAGAGCTTTATTTAGTCTCCAGGCACCCTTTCTGCTCTCCATTTCTCTAAGTCTGATTTTAAGTATCACTGGAGCGTGGTCCGACGCGGTGATAACACCAATTGCCGCGTCTACCGCGCGTTCCGATGTTTCGTGATCCACAAAGATGTAATCCAGTCTCGCATACGTATCATGCACCATTGAGTGATACGGGTAATCCTTTTTTTCGGTTACTTATTCTCTCCATATATCCAAAAGTTGTTGGTATACATTTTTTTTTTTTTTTAATAGTCTTAGTTGTTTATTCTCTTGAGGTGGGGCATGAGACGTACTATCAAGCTCTGGATCCATCGAGAAATTAAAGTCTCCTGCCAATATAACCTGTCCCTGCCTGAATACTGATAGAGCATTCAATACCCCATTTAAATATTTTTTTGGACGCTTGTTAGGACAATATACATTGGCCAATGTGTATCTTTTTCTTTGTAGAGTCCCTTTTTTGGAACAAAAACGACCCTCTGGGTCTACCTTTCTTTCTTCCACTACAAAACTCAGGTTCTTTGCTATTCCAATGGCGACTCCCTTTGCCCCCTTATTTGGGGAGTCAGCGTAGTACCAAACTGGGATTGCGTATGTGTACAATCGAATGTTGGAGTCAAGGGAAATATGCGTCTCCTGTAGGAAGACTATGTCTGATAAATATCTCTCAACCTCTTTAAGAATGGTATATCTTTTTTTAGGAGAGTTTAGTCCTCTTACATTATATGTTATACATTTAACATCTACCATTACGTAAGTTGTGAAAATTTCTTATTTCCTTGAGTGGATTCAGGTCAACAGATTTTTTTCTCCCCTCTTTCCCCCCTTCCCCCCCTCCCTCCACCCTTCTCCCCCCCTTTCTTTCCCTTCCCATTTGATGTAATCCTGACCTTATGGTCTGGGGGAACTTACCAAGGGCCTCCTTACCCCTCTTCTCCCTTTGACATGAGGTGGAGTTCTGTTTGGCCATGTCGCGATCCATCTCACCTATCTCCTGTGAGATGGAATCCCAGCTTGCCAGGGATGCCGGTCCCCACTTCCCAGTCATTTAATTATTTTCTTAGATTACACTCAGAAACCCCCATGTCCTTACCCCCTCCTGAGTCTCCCTTCCTCACCTTCCCCCCTCCCCTCTATCCCCTCTGTCCCGTGTCCTAACATCCTGTTACCTTTATGAGAAGAGGGGGGACAGAGGGGGAAGGAGAAAAAAAAAAGGGGGGGGACGCAAAAAATAGTTTTCTCCTCCCTATTCTCCTTCCCTCTCTTTCACCCCTCCACAATTATTATTTGATTCCCATCAAACTGTATTCTTAATCTCAGTTTCACTTATATTATGTGTTTGGTGTGGGAATGTTTAGTTTTTTTACAGAATTCCATGGTGTCTTCTATAAATCTCAATCTTGCTGTAGCGCCATTTTTTCCCGCCAATTAAGCATGAGGGGAACCCCCAATTATATTGAACCTCCTTTTCTACTAAAATTGTTAATAGAGGTTTTAAGGCTCTTTTTCTCTTCAAGGTCTCCTGCGACAGGTCCTGATATAATTGAATGCGATTCCCTTCATATTCTATAGGTGACTTCTCTCTAATACTTTTCCATATATGATTTTTATCCTCCCAGTTCTTAAATCGCACAATGATAGCTTGGGGGTTCTCCTGTGGAAGTTCTTTTGGCTTTATTATCCGGTGTACCCTCTCAATTTTTATTGGATTTGTTATGTCTCTTCCCATCAAGGGGTTACAAATCTTTTTTATGATATCCGGTAGATCTTCTTGTTGGGGGGGGATTCTAAGACACCTCGTATTCTGATATTTTTTCTTCTGTCCCTATTTTCCTGATATTCTATTTTATATGCTTGTTCCTGTTGGGCTTTTTTTAGGGATGTGATTTCTGTTTCTAATTTCCCAATAATATTACTGTTGTTTTCAGTTTTTTTCTCAACTTCTTCTACTTATTCCAAGATGTGGCCGAGATTTTTTTGTAGTCTTTCAATTTCGGTTTTCAGGGATTTTTCTAAGGCAGCAAACATGGATACAATTTCCTTTTTCATTGGCAGGGACAGAGGGTCTTCTTGCTGTGTAGCTTCATTTTCGAGCTCTGGTTCTTGGCATTGATCCATGGTAGCTTCTGATAATATTTCTCTATCCTGTGTTGATCTATTTTGAGCTTGTTGTTGTTTTTTTTTTCTTTGTCCCTCTCCTTTTTGTCTTTATCTTTGTTTTCAGCTTGTGTGCTTCTGGTATTTTGTTGTTTTTCTGATAATTGTTTCTCCGATGGGCCCGCTTGTGTGACATACTTATTCATTGGGCCGGGGTTGGCAATTAAGCTTAAGCGAGGTGATTTGGGTGTTGCTCCCGCTTTAGCTGTCTTTCCCTTCATTTATCTAGTATCCAAGCCCCCTTGAGTCGCAACTTCTTGTATATGGAAAGAAAGAAAGAAAAAAAAAAAGGCTCGGTGGAACTTCTTGAATAGTATATTATGTGTAGTACTAACCCTTTTGATCAAATATAACAATATACTATTTGCGTGTACTCTCAGCTGTCTTTCAAGCTCTATTTTCAGAAGTTTGTTGATACACTTTTATCAAACCATATCAATATACAGAGACCATCTGGGAGTATTATATTGCCTGTACCCAGAAAAAAAAAACAAACAAAGGGAGGAACAACAGCACAGAACAGCAACCGCACAGGTGTACAAGTACTGTTATGTATATGGCTCAACTTCAGTACGGCAATTTCCCTTGCGACTCTTATGCGATTAATTATAGCGTATATAGACCAAATACAGTGGCTCCTTAGGGATTTTAAATCTGTAGGTCAATTACATCCTTTAGGCAAGATACATTTTTCTTATGTACATAAAGTTCTCCTTTATGTTTTTGTTTTTTTTCCATATAGTTCTCCTCTTCCTCTCCTTTTCTCTTCCCCTGCTAGAGGGCCTAGTATGTTGTCCAGGCTTCTTTTCTTAGTTTACTTGGTTATTTAAGGCCAGGTAGCACAGCAGTATGAAGACAAGGGGACTCCTCTTCCAACAATCAAACGGAGAAGAAAAGAAAATATATCTAGCCCAAAGTGTATACTGGTATATATAGGTAAAGGCACAAATATATATAGTGTTGATATAGATTTCTCCGAATATAATGTGTACTGTCGTACTCCTATACCCCAACTTTTTGGGTAATATGTTCATATTTCAGTATTGTAATGTTCATTTAAGGTGCGCTTTTCTGTGTGACCAAGGAGCTTTCTTTCTTTTTTTTAAAAGTCCTTTCTCCTTTTCCAACAATAAGGTTCCAATATTTTTTCTCACATTTACGAAGCTTATCAAACCAGTTCCATATACCGTGTTAAATTGTACTCACCACTTAGAAGCTTTCTGAAATTTTCATTGGGAAGTGCCTATTTTGAGTCCATATATGCTTCTCAGCAGGGATGTCTGCATAGATAGACAGGTAAAACAAAAGCAAAGTGTGCAGCAGCGGTTTCAGAGAGGTAGAATACAGGGCACAGACCCAGGGGGCTTTGGGTACTCTTTAGTAAGTCTCTTCTCTGCTAGAGACCTCTCCCGCTGTTCCCTCTGGTATGAGACCACTCACCGTCCAAGATCTCAGCAGCTCCGATCCACGCGGCACCGACAAACACGCTCTTCTCCAGAAAGGGCAGCAGAGGGCACCAAGGGCCTCAAATCAGGTAACCCCTCGAAGACCTGCGCAGCCTAGCAAGCCACCGTGTCGCCCCCCCGGAAATATACTGGGGGTATGCCAAGGGCTGTTGCTTCACATCCACACTGCAGACCCAGTCTTCAGGCACTCGGGGACGGTCGAGAATTCAGTGCGGCATTAACTCATGGAGGTAATCCTATTCCAGGGCTTAACCCTCTCTGTGTATCATAACGCTGCAGCAGCTGGTTAACCTCATATGAGGCTGGTCCGTTCAAGAGGAGAGCGGGGGGCGCGGCGGGATGCCAGAATCAGGGAGACATGGACAGCCTCTGTAGCACGGTCTCTATCGCAGCTGGGAGCGGGAACCTAGCATTCACCTGTTCATGCTAGGTGTGGACACACGCCATTACTAGACTCCTCCCTCAAAATCATATCCCCTCTGCCTGCAAGCACCTTTAAACAGCTTTATGAGCACCCCATGGACCCCAAAGACTGGGACACATTAAACAGTAAAGTTAGGTTCTTGACAAACCCCTTTTACCTCCCAGGCCGCCCATCACTTTGATCGCCCATTACTAAGGAGAAGGAGGTGAGAACTTGCATGATAGAGCCCTTGGGGTGTTGGTTTCCTGGGGACATTATTAATATGTTTATATGAACATACAGGCACTTATAGGTGCCTTCACTTCCCATAATTAATGTGGTAGCTTTTACAAAGTGACAATTTGAACGCAAATTAAAATATATACACAGGTAAAGTTTGAGCAAAGTAAATTTATTCTTATTTTTTTATATATTGACACCACTGCCCCATCTCTTGAATTGCCTACATAGTGGGCCTCATGAAGTATTGCCGTGATCAACTTTATGTAACATCTGGCACCAAGCAGGTGGCCGGCTTAGACAAGGCTTGCTCTGATAGCTAAAAATCCCTCTGCTCATCTAACATATTGCATTGTACTCGTCTAGTGTGAAATTTTCTTGGATCAGAGAGTCTACATCATCACAAACCCAGTGAGCATCTGTTTCCTGATGACACAAATTTGCTTATTCAAAAATATGCAGGGGAAGAATATAGGATCGTGTTAAGCTGAGCTTATGAGTTTCAATTACTTTTTTCTTCCCCCTCTGCTACTAAAGTAATGTCATTATTATATTACCAAGCCTCATTCAACAATGTTATCTGTGGAATCTCCTAATGTATTCTTTCTTCATTCTTTTACCTCCTTAAAGTGGACCTGTGCTTTGGAAGAAAAGTATACTCTGTTAAGGATGAGGGTGGGGAACAGCGATGAGCCTAATGTGCCTGGGTTCATTTCAAAGGACAATTGCTGAACAAAAAAAATAACTTTGTAAATTGCGAACGTTCCCGGAACCCCAATTGTAACCTATAGGGGACAAATCCTGCAAATTAATTCTATCCATTGTTAAGGATAAAAGGCAGGGGATTGTCGAAAGGGCATGAGCTGGACACTACCCGGGGGAACATGTACCAATGCAAATTTGTATAAAAAAAATATATAGTTCAGCTGGGTTCGGGACTTTAAAAAGAAAATCTTAAATGTCAACATTAAAAAATGTTTGGTTCCTTCAAATAACAAGTCTGGGAGATTTCCAAAACTTGCCTATGAAGTGGTGCACTTGTACAATGTAATAAACCATACGTGACATTTACAAATGAAGAACGCAATTTAAACTGTTAGTTAACCACTTCAGCCCCGGACCAATTGGCAGCCAAAGGACCAGGCCCCTTTTTGCGATTTGGCACTGCGTCGCTTTAACTGACAATTGTGCGGTCGTGCGACGTGGCTCCAAAACAAAATTGGCGTCCTTTTTTTCCCACAAATAAAGCTTTCTTTTGGTGGTATTTGATCGCCCCTGCGGTTTTTATTTTTTGCGCTATAAACAAAAATAGAGCGACAATTTTGAAAACAATGCAATATTTTTTGCTTTTTGCTATAATAAATATCCCCAAAAAAAAAATATATAAAAATTTTTTTTTTCCTCAGTTTAGGCCGATACGTATTCTTCTACATATTTTTGGTAAAAAAAATCGCAATTAGCGATTATTGATTGGTTTGCGCAAAAGTTATAGCGTTTACAAAATAGGGGATAGTTTTATAGCATTTTTATTAATATTTTTTTTTTTACTAGTAATGGCGGCGATCAGCGATTTTTATTGTGACTGCGACATTATGGCGGACACATCGGACATTTTTGACACATTTTTGGGACCATTGTCATTTATAAAGCAATGAATGCTATTTAAATGCATTGTTTCCTGTATAAATGACAGTTGTAGTGAAGGGGTTAACCACTAGGGGGAGGGGAGGGGTTATGGGCTGTGACATGTGTTTTTTTTTTTTACATTAGGGGGCGGGGCTGACAACTGACATCATTGATCGGCTTTCCCGATGACTGGGAACAGCCGATCAATGACAGGCAGAGTAGGAAGCGCGGGGAGAGGTTTGTTTACACATACCTCTCCCCGTTCTTCAGCTCCGTAACCCGATCGCGGGACACCAGCGGCGATCGGGCCCGCTGGCCCTGCGGCCGGGGTCACGGAGCTCCCGACCGGGTCGTGAGCGCACCGCTGGCGGCGCGCGCGCGACCCACAGGCAGGCAAATGCACGATCACGTACAGGTACATGCTTTTGCCTGCCCGTGCCATTCTGCTGACGTATATATGCAGTGGGCGGTCGGGAAGCGGTTAATGACAATTTCTGGCCGCTTCATTCTATTTTAAACAGATGGCTGAGGATTCCCTTCAACATCTATACCAGGTCTTTATCTAGGATTGTAAGGGGGACCCCCCAAAAAAAAAACATATGGGCTAACCCAAAATTCACACCAGACCCTTATCCAAACACATGTCCTTGTTGGCCAGGAATAGGGGGCCGCATGTCATTAACAAGGCAATGGTGCCTCATCTTGACATCTTGTCCCTATGTTTGTAAGGACAAGGGCCTCATCCCCACATTCCTGTCCCAGTGGATGTGGGGGTCTGTAGGGGCAACTTATCAGAAATCTGGAAGACTCCTCTGGAAGCTTCCTTTAAAACAAGGGTGTCCCAGATGAGTATTATATAGTGACCTGGTTACTTATTTACATAAAATTAACACAAACACACACCATATATATTAAAGTAATATTAATAACATCCTACAATGTCCACAAATAATGTCCCAGAAAGTAAATATCCTAAGACAATCCTCTTACTGTACTCTAGCCATGAATGACAGCAAAGTTTCAATGGAGCCATCCACTGGTTGCTAGGACGTGAGCAGCCGCCAGCATTCTAGCGAAAAATGACGCATCACCAGCCCAATTCACTGTGGCTATTTATTTAAAAAAAGGCATTAGCACATTGATAATGGGGGTTGGAATGAACCAGGGAAGGCAAAATATACTTTAATGCCATGTACACACAACAGGACTTTTCGATGGACTGAATTCCGTCTGACTTTTTGACGGAGTTTCGACGAATCTGACTTGTCTACACTCAATCACACCAAAGTCCGACGGATTCGACCGCGATGACGTACGACTGGACTAGAATAAGGAAGTTCATAGCCAGTAGCCAATAGCTGCCCTAACGTCGTTTTTTGTCCGGACTACCATACAGACGAACTGATTTTTCGACCGGACTCGAGTCCGTCGGAAAGATTTGAAACATCCCGACCCCTTACCACGTGATCAGCCGTCAGCCAATGACAGCTGATAATGTGATAATAACTTCGGCTTTTTTTCCTCCTCATGCTGACAGCGCGAGGAGAAAAAAAAAAAGCCGATCACCGGCGGCAGTGAGAGGGACATCAGTCCCTCTCACTGCAATGTGCCCAAGGTCCATGGTGCCCACCTGTGCCCTATAAAAGTGCCGCCTACCAGTGCCCACTAGCTCCACCTGTCAGTGCCCACCAGCTCCACCGGTCAGTGCCCACCAGCTTCCCCTGTCATTGCCCACAGTGCCATCTGTCAGTGCCCAAGTGCCAGTGCCCACAATGTGCCTTTACAGTGCTGCTCATCAGTGTCACCTACCAGTGCTCATCAGTGTCACCTACCAGTGCCCATCAGTGTCCCCTACCAGTGCCCATCAGTGCCACCTATCAGTGCCCATCAGTGCCACCTATCAGTGCCATCTATCAGTGCCCATAAGTGCCATCTATCAGTGCCCATCCGCGCCACCCATCCGTGCCCATCAGTGCCATCTTATCTGTGCCCATCAGTACCGACTTATCTGTCCCCACCAGTGCCACCCTATCAGTGCCCACCAGTGCAGCCTATCAGTGCCCACCAGTGCCGCCTCATCAGCGCATATCAATGAAGCAGAAAAATTACCTGTTTGCAAAATTTTATAACAAACTAATAAACATGATTTTTTATTTTTTTTTATATTTTCTATTTTTTTGTTTGTTTAGCAAAAAATAAAAACCCCAGCTGTGATTAAATACCACCAAAAGAAAGCTCTATTTGTGGGAAAAAAATGATAAAAATTTCATTTGGGTACAGTGTTGTATGACCGCGCAATTGTCATTCGAAGTGCGTCAGCGCCGAAAGCTGAAAATTGGTCTGGGCAGGAGGGGGGTTTAAGTGCCCAGTAAGCAGGTGGTTAAAGTTCAAGTTTAGTTATGGAAAATTTCTGACATTTAAGCGTATATTTTTTTTTGTGAAAAAAAAAAAAAAGAAATAAGAAAAAGTAGATTTTTTTTTTTCAAGCAGATTTTGAAGAAGTGAAAAGGAGAGTTTCTTCTTGACATTGTAACATTGTAGCAAAATCAGTTTTGCTGAAATCGCTCTGCTCAACCCTGGTTAGGATCTGTTATTCAAGAGAAAAATAATGAAAGCCAGACAGACTTTTTTTACCAATATACTGAGCTTTCAAAAATGATAACACAAGGTATAACATATAGTAGAGTTATGAAAAAGGTTTAAATCATTTTAAAGAAAAAAACATTCCCCCCTGGGTGATCTATGTACATTGCAAGGATTTAAACAAACTCTGTTGCAGATTCCTACCTTTTGTTATTCTGAAGAAATCCCTGTGTGTTTGTCTATATCCATGTGGGAAAGTAAGTCTAATGGGAGTGGTTTCATAATTATCAATCTGCTTCTGCACCTGCAGCGCTCTAATGAGGGAAGTGGCAGGGCCTGCATCCCTTTAGACGTGTTCCTATTGGGAGTATCTGACTAAAAATGAAAAATTTGATGCAGGGGATGCCTGATATCTGACTTGTATCTTAGGGCAGACTTCTGGGAAAATCAGTGAGCCAATCACACAAGCAGGAAATTATGTTTCTGGGGGGCGTTCTGTACACATTCTGTGTACAGAACACCTCCAGGTAGTCATATTGCATTGCATTTTCAGAAAATTACAGCGGCTACAGATTGAAAAGGAAAAGTAATTTTTCATAAAATTCAATTACAATATGACTTGTGTCGCAATTGTAAACCCCATATTATTTTTTCTTTTTTGCTATTTTTTTTTTCCCCCCAAAAGTGGAGTTACTCTTTAACTACTCGCCGACTGCTGCAAGCCGATATACATTGGCACAATGGCAGCGGTGGGCAAATGGGTGTACCTATATGACCCCTTTAATTGGCGGGGCTCGCAGCGTACAGCGTGACCGTGCCAGCGGGACCCGCGGACTCTATGTCCGCCGGTGTCCTGGCGATCCTGTCGCGGAGCCGCAGAACGGGGGAGATTGTAAACAAGGCATTTCCCCGTTCTGCCTATTGACATGACAGAGACATGACAGAGATCACTGCCCCCTGTCATCGGGAGCAGTGATCGCTGTCATGTGAGTGGTAGCCCATCCCCTCCACAGTTAGAATCACTCCCTAGGACACACTTAACCCCCTAGTGTTTAGCCCCTTCCCTGACAGTACCATTTACACAGTAATCAGTGCATTTTTATAGCACTGATCACTGTATAAATGACAATGGTCCCAAAATAGTGTCAAAATGTCTGATGTGTCTGCCACAATGTCGCAGTCAAGATAAAAATCGCAGATCGCTGCCACTACTAATAAAAAAAAATTTATAATAAAAATGCCATAAAACTATCCCCTATTTTGTAGACTCTATAACTTTTTACTATAATTTTTTACCAAAAATATGCAGAAGAATACATATCGGCCTAAACTTTGTTTATACCGCAAAAAATAAAAACCGCAGGGGTGATCAAATACCACCGAAAGAAAGCTCTATTTGTGGGTGGGGGGGCAAAGAACATCAATTTTGTTTGGGTGCCACGTCGCGCGACCACGCAATTGTCAGTTAACCGCTGAATCGCAAAAAGGGCTTTGGTCAGGAAGGGGGTAAAATCTTCTGGGGCTGAAACGGTTAAATAACGCTATATGAATTTTCACATGCCAGATCCTATCTGCCACTACAAACATATTTTGAAACACAAGATTGTCAGCTCGGCTCACTAACGCAGAGACAGGTACCCAGCATTGTATGAGAAGGTCACTCATTACTTAGCTATGCAAATTAATCTCTTGTAGGCTCATTCTTATTTGTGTGGCAGCTGCTCCCAGTACAATTGTTCCACAACAGCTTGAACATATCTAACTGATTTCAAATACTCAACGCGATTCACCTTTCCCAACCAAGAAAGGAAACTGCTTTGTATGAAGAAGTGCTAAAGTTCCAGTCCACTCATCAGTGCCCTACTCTGTCAGCAATACAAAACATATGGGAAAGTCTTCAGATAAGACCATAGTGAGAGGTGAGTGACCCCCCTCTTCTCAGCACTTATGTATTGGTGCTTATGCAACTTTAATTATGAAGAGATTATACTGTGGTGGCACAAAGGTGATTAAGACTCAGATTCCTGATACAAAATTGTTTCCAGAACATGATGCAGTTATTGGAGTAAAGTTAAAGTGCACATTCGGCAGGTCCTAGTTGGTATTTTTCGTCTGATAGGAATTCTGGAACCATAAACAAAAACAGCAGAACATGGAACATCCTCAGCAATCACCCTCAGGCAGACATCACTCCATGGCCACCTCACTCCCTCATTGACACACATCCCTGCCCAGCCACCTCACCCCCCGACTGACACACATCCCTCCCCAACCACCTCACCTTCTACTGCTGTCCATCCCTCGCTAGCCACCTCACCCTCTACTGACACCAATTCCTCCCCAGTTATATCAACTTCTACTTCACCCCACAACTGACCTATTAAAGAGGAAGTAAAGCCGATTTAAAAAAAAGAAAAAAAAACGGAACCTGCAAGGCAAAGGCATAATGACCTATTAAGAAAAAGAGAGATCCCTCTTCATTGGGAGTTTTAAGGCAACATACACTTGGGTAATGAAAAAAAATCGAATTTATTAAATGTACATAAAAGTATTCGATCATAGAGATGATCGATGGTTAAAAAACATCAAAGTTTGTACAAACAATACATACAAGAAAAACAAAAAAACAAAAAACAACAATTTACATGAACAGTCTGACAACAAAATAATACTCCCCGGTATCCAGCACGTTTCTGGTTAAACACCTTCGTCAGGGGTATAGGATAGGAGTAAGTATAGTCACAAATAGTTTTTACATGCAAAATGATTCCAAAAAAGGAGAAATAGGTGAAGCAACTGTGCAAGAGGGGGCGTAGATGGACGCCAAATGGTGAGGTCATAGAACACAATAGGTTCCAGGTTTGGTATTTGCCTATTGGGTAGCAAAAAGTGGATTCTAGCGGCTTGGCAAAACGATATCCAATATCAAATAGAGATAGCTGATCAGAGCTTTAAATAAAGCTCCTAGTCAATCAGTGACACCAGGAAGTCCTTAGTTTTATACGTGTGTCTTCCCATAAGAGTGTATATATGGGTCCCAAAAACTGTCATCTCCCTGCTCTGCAGTGCTGACCTATATTCCTTGCCAGCTACCTCGCCCTCTGCTTACAGACATGGATCCGCTGCCACCTTTACCACTGGCTACCTCAACCTACCCTTACTGACAGACATTTCTTCCCTGCCAGCTCATTCCTGTTGATACGTTTCCCTCCCCAGCAACCTCCACCAATAGACTTTGCTCCCTGACCTTCTCAACCCATTCCCACTGACAGACATATCTCACTGGCCTCTTCATTCCCATTAAGAGACAATGCTCCCCAGCTGCATCACCCCAAGATGACAGACATTGCTCCATGGTCAACCCACCCATCTGCTGACAGCAGAGCTACTAAAAATCACTTCTGTTCTTCAGCACCAATTCTGATTCATATTTTCCCACATTGCAATGTGTTGCCCTGTCATTGCAATGTGTTGGCCCGCAGTCCCTGCCTGCAAAGGGCTGTTGCTAGGGCCAGGCTGAGTCAGAGTCAGGCCTAACCAGTGCTAGCTGTGACTGAAAATTAGAGAGGAAGCAATGTGCAGGAGGTGAATGGAGCGAACCTTGGAGAGAAAGTGATGTGAATCTACTGGACTGTACATAGTTGTCCCAAGCAAATTGTTATAGTTTTTACTGGGCATCCCATATTTCCCATACCCCATCCAAGTTCAATTCCCTCAATGAAATACAAAAACAAAGCTGGCAGACTGTTCATTGTCTTGAAGTGTCTGGAAGTGAATGCCGGGCTGGGCAGGGTGACGGGTGGGCCACATCACTTAGCAGCCCCTACGGGGGTACCGCTACATATGGTATAGGACCTTCTCCTAAAGGGCCCTAAGTGCTTATTTCATTGACTGCATGAGTTCGATTTAGCTAAGTGTTGAATTAGGTTCATAATTTGTGTAGAACAGTCAGGATTAGAGAGGTGCTTGCAAAAGATCCTACGATGCAAAGCTGCTTAGGAAACTAACTAATGTCACAGTGTTACTCTGTCATATGCTTATTGTGTGTGGTCATGTGACATATTATGATGATTTAGTCGTCAGCAGTTTTTTTTGCACATCTCTTCATAGGAGGAAAGGGAAGGGGGCAGCAGGAACTGACTAAGGTTGCCCCTGTATAACATGGACCTGTGGCTTCTGAAAATACAGTCCCATTCCTATATGGCCTACAGCTGTATAGATAAGAACTTTTATATGTGCCTATTCGGCATTGCAATGTGGTATACATGGCATAGTGCAATTACTTCCCATCACACTTGTCAGTCTTTACAGCACTGAAAACTCCCCTACATTGAAGGAGGACAATAAAAAGTAAAGCATTCAGAAGTCAGGACCTATATTATGTAGCAGTACCCTCGTGAGGGCTGCTGAGTGTTGTGGTCCATCTGTCACCCTGCCCAGCCAGGCACACAGTTCTCATTCACCCTCAGGTAGAAAACCAGTCCTTGAACTTTGTGTTTTTATTGAAGGGAATACATTTGGATGGGTAAGGGATATTCATGAGATGCCCATCTGATTGCAGAAAAATATATTTGGGACTAACTATATACACATATACAATTCCAGTCTTCAACTCCAGCACATCACTTGCTTGCAGGCTATCTCTCCTCAAAACCCCCAGCACATCACTTGCTTGCTCTTCCTGGACCAGCTAGCACAGATTGTTAGGCCTGACACTGTCTCAACCAGGCCTACAGAAGATGCCCTTTGCAGGCATGGACCACAGGTGTAGCAAAAATGTAAAAAGTCCCAGTGCTAGCTGTCCTCGTGGCTACTTCTCGCAGCACCACCTCTTCAGGCACTGCCAGCCCTCCTGGCTGTAGCTGCCTCTCTCTACTGTTCGTGCCAACACAGTCCACTCCACTGGCTCTGCACCCATCCCAGACTGTAATCCCCAGTCCTCTCCTGACTGTGTCACTCACCAGCCCTCTTGGCTGTGACCTGTTGTTCCTCTCCTGGAAACTTTGCCCTGCAGTGCTCTCTCGCTGTCCTCTCTTGCTCCATGCCACCTGTCCAGGACACCTCCGTGTGTCGTGAGAAGGGTCCTGGCCACATCCGAGCCCCAGGCCCAAGGTCACCCCCCTAGACTGGGGAGCTCCCTTAAAGGCCCCGACAGCCTAACACTCAGTCTCCAGCTTCCACCTGAACAACTCCTCCCCAGCTGGGCTGACCCTAGGTATTTAATGAGGCCTGCCCGATGCCAATCCAGGGCTCCTCAAAACATCCCAAGCAGCTCCACCTCCCCTCTCCCCTTCCTTTCCAGAATATTCTAGAAGGTTCTAGAAAGAAGTGGGAGATCTGAGTGATGCTGCCTGTGAGTCACTAGCTCTACTCTGAGTCACTCCCAACCCAGATCAAAACACACCCAGGCTTGGCTGCCAGCCAAGCCTGGAAATCTACCTACACTCACAAACCTCTAACCATTCTACTTCTATCACATTAGAGGGTGCTATAATTATATAAAGTGACTTACCTGTCCAGCGTTGTCCTTATCCAATCTGATTCTTCAATCAGCTTCAGGGCCAGGCGATGGCATCTTTAGAAAGAGAAACTGTCAGTAAAGCCTTGTAGCTTTACAGTTGGTTCCCACTGCGCATGTGCGATCTTTGGTAAAAATAACCCAAATTATGGATATTATTTGGTCTTTGTGAAAGTTACAGACTCTACAAACTGTGGTGCGAATTATACAAAATTGATCACATCTGATGTACTGGTGGATCTCATTTCTTGCGACCCGAGCCAGGAAAGTACAAATACCCCCCAAATGACCCCTTTTTTGAAAGTAGACATTCCAAGGTATTTAGTAAGAGGCATGGTGAGCTTTTTGATGTTGTCATTTTTTTCCCACAATTCTTTGCATTATTAATTTTTTATTTTTTTTCACAAAATTGTCATTCTAATAGGTTATTTCTCTCACATGGCATGTGTATACCACAAATGACATCCCAAAATAAATTCTGCTACTCCTCCTGAGTATTACGATACCACATGTGTGGGACTTTTACACAGCCTGGCCACTTAGGCTGCTTTCACACTGGGGCGGTTTGCAGGCGTTATTGCGCTAAGAATAGCGCCTGCAAACCGACCCGAAACAGCTGTTGCTGTTCCTTCAGTGTGAAAGCCCGAGGGCTTTCACACTGAAGCGGTGCGCTTGCAGGACGCTCAAAAATGTCCTGCAAGCCGCATCTTTGGCTCGCTATAGGAGCGGTATATTTACCGCTCCTATAGCGCCCGGCCCCATTGAAAACAATGGGGGAGCGCGCCGAACCCACCCGCAAAACGCCGCTGCAGCGGCGGTTTGCGGGCGGTATTGACCCTTTTTCGGCCGCTCGCGGGGGTAAAACCACCCCGCTAGCGGCCGAAATGCGCCGCTAAAACGCTGGTAAAGCGGCGCTAAATATAGCGCCGCTTTACCGCCAGCGCCCCCACCGCTCCAGTGTGAAAGCAGCCTTAGAGAGGCCCAAAATGCAGGGAGCGCCATCACGTGTTCTAGGAGCATAAATGACACATCTAACTTGTTGACTACCTATTACACTTTTGAAGGCTCTGGAGCACCAGGACAATGACACGTGACACTGACGTGGCACTGATGACAGGTGGCACTGATGACATGTGACACTGATGTGGCACTGGTGACAGATGGCACTAGTATGGGGCACTGATGACACGTGACACTGATGACAGACGGCACTAATACGGGGCACTGATGACATGTGACACTGACAGATGGCACTAATATGTGGCACTGGTGACAGATGGCACTAATACGTGGCACTATCATGTGGCACTAATACGTGGCACTGATGAGAGATGGCACTAATATGCGGCACTGATGACAGATGGCACCGACACGTGGCACTGATGACACGTGACACTAATGACAGATGGCACTGATACGTGGCATTGATGACACGTGACACTGATAAGATGGCACGTGACACTGACAGGTGGCACTGATGACACATGGCACCGACACGTGGCACTGATGACAGATGGCACTGATACGTGGCATTGATGACACTGATGACAGATGGCACTGATACGTGGCATTGATGACACGTGACACTGATAACAGATGGCACGTGACACTGACAGGTGGCACTGATGACAGATGGCACTAATATGTGGCACTGATGACACGTGACACTGATATGGCACTGATGACAGATGGCACTGACGTGGCACTGATGACACGTGGCACTGATGACACGTGGCACTGATGACAGATGGCACTGGGGACAGGTGCACTGGGGACAAAGATGGGGACAGATGGATGGGGACAGGTGGATGGGGACAGGTGGATGGGGACGATGGTGACAGGTGGATGGGGACAGGTGGATGGGGACGATGGTGACAGGTGGATGGGGACAGGTGGATGGGGTGGATGGGGACAGGTGGATGGGGTGGATGGGGACAGGTGGATGGGGTGGATGGTGACAGGTGGATGCGGTGGATGGGGTGGATGGTGACAGGTGGATGGTGACAGGTGGATGGGGTGGATGGTGACAGGTGGATGGGGTGGATGGTGACAGGTGGATGGGGTGGATGGTGGATGGTGACAGGTGGATGGTGACAGGTGGATGGGGTGGATGGTGACAGGTGGATGGGGTGGATGGTGACAGATGGATGGGGTGGATGGTGACAGGTGGATGGTGACAGGTGGATGGGGTGGATGGTGACAGGTGGATGGGGTGGATGGTGACAGGTGGATGGTGACAGGTGGATGGGGTGGATGGTGACAGGTGGATGGGGTGGATGGTGACAGATAGATGGGATGGATGGTGACAGGTGGATGGTGACAGGTGGATGCGGTGGATGGGGTGGATGGTGACAGGTGGATGGTGACAGGTGGATGGGGTGGATGGTGACAGATAGATGGGGTGGATGGTGACAGGTGGATGGTGACAGGTGGATGGGGTGGATGGTGACAGGTGGATGGGGTGGATGGTGACAGGTGGATGGGGTGGATGGTGACAGATAGATGGGATGGATGGTGACAGGTGGATGGTGACAGGTGGATGGGGTGGATGGTGACAGGTGGATGCGGTGGATGGGGACGATGGTGACAGGTGGATGGGGACAGGTGGATGGGGTGGATGGTGACAGGTGGATGGGGTGGATGGTGACAGATAGATGGGGTGGATGGTGACAGGTGGATGGTGACAGGTGGATGGGGTGGATGGTGACAGATGGATGGGGTGGATGGTGACAGGTGGATGGGGTGGATGGTGACAGGTGGATGGTGACAGGTGGATGGGGTGGATGGTGACAGGTGGATGGGGTGGATGGTGACAGGTGGATGGGGACTGGTGGATGGGGTGGATGGTGTCTGGTGGTTGGTGACAGGTGGATGGGGTGGATGGTGACAGGTGGATGGGGTGGATGGTGACAGGTGGATGGTGACAGGTTGATGGGGTGGATGGTGACAGGTGGATGGTGACAGGTGGATGGGGTGGATGGTGACAGGTGGATGGTGACAGGTGGATGGGGTGGATGGTGACAGGTGGATGGGGTGGATGGGGTGGATGGTGACAGGTGGATGGGGTGGATGGTGACAGGTGGATGGTGACAGGTGGATGGGGTGGATGGTGACAGGTGGATGGT
Source organism: Lithobates sylvaticus (assembly GCA_028564925.1). Taxonomy (NCBI): domain Eukaryota; kingdom Metazoa; phylum Chordata; class Amphibia; order Anura; family Ranidae; genus Lithobates; species Lithobates sylvaticus. The sequence goes on along the minus strand of CM053038.1, from coordinate 83,393,569 downwards.
GACAGGTGGATGGGGTGGATGGTGACAGGTGGATGGTGACAGGTGGATGGGGTGGATGGTGACAAGTGGATGGTGACAGGTGGATGGGGTGGATGGTGACAGGTGGATGGTGACAGGTGGATGGGGTGGATGGTGACAGGTGGATGGTGACAGGTGGATGGGGTGGATGGTGACAGGTGGATGGTGACAGGTGGATGGGGTGGATGGTGACAGGTGGATGGTGACAGGTGGATGGGGTGGATGGTGACAGGTGGATGGTGACAGGTGGATGGGGTGGATGGGGTGGATGGTGACAGGTGGATGGTGACAGGTGGATGGTGACAGGTGGATGGTGACAGGTGGATGGTGACAGGTGGATGGGGTGGATGGTGACAGGTGGATGGTGACAGGTGGATGGGGTGGATGGTGACAGGTGGATGGTGACAGGTGGATGGGGTGGATGGTGACAAGTGGATGGTGACAGGTGGATGGGGTGGATGGTGACAGGTGGATGGGGACACAGATGGCAGCGGGCAGATCGCACATTTCGTTTTTTGTTTTTTTACTTACGGCTGCTGCAGCCGTTGATCTCTCTCCCCACACGCTGTCTGTGTGAGGAGAGAGAGCGGCGCTGACAGATGATCTCATATGTTTCCATATGAGATCATCTCTCATTGGACACGCCGATCTCGCTGTAAACGGCCGCTGTGATTGGCCGTTTACAGCGATCTGTGACCGGCTGTGTCCGACGGACACGGCCAGCACAGAACTTCCCCGACACGGCCAGCGCGAAGAGGTTAAAGCCGGTGTTGTATCATTACCAGTCCCCCATCACGAAGTGTCCGAGGTGTACTGCGCATGCGCAGTACACAGGACACCCTGATTCGGAAAATTGCCGAGGATGAACGGCGCCTGCGCCGTGAGTCCACTTTCAAGCCCCACCATCCAAGTGGACATAGAGTTAGAATATAAAAGAGCCGAGCGCAGCGAGGCCGTGCCCGAAGCGTGGCGATCGAAGCGAGCCCGCGAGGGGCCCTCTAAGTTTGACTAACCCTATGTCCGCTTGGATGGTGGGGGCTTCTCCTCGACTCACGGCGCAGGCGCCGTTCATCTTCCGACAATTTACGAACATCTTCATGCTCCCTACTGCGCATGCGCTGCGCATGCACAGTACACTTCGGACACCTAGTGACAGCCGGACACTTGGTGATAGAACACCGGCTTTAAATGCTGTGTTTTTATCATCCTTATTGTCTGCTTTTATCAGTACACTGACTCCAAAGTTCTATGTTGCTCTTACTGGCACATCATCCCTGATATCTGGACTAATACTGATTTTTGAGTGGTGTTACTTCCGGAAATATGGAACATCTTTCATTGAGCAAGTTTCGGTAAACCATTTACGGCCACTGATGGGAGGAATCGATCCAGGAGTCTCTGCAGATGGTTGCTTTTCCAACACTACAGGCAGCGAAACCAGCAGGCAAGCTTTGTCAGAATGCAAGGTGTGGCGCAACCCTTTAAATCTTTTGCGAGGAGCTGAGTACAACAGGACGCACCGCTGAGCGTTGTCTATCCATATATGGTTATGGTTACGCACCCCCCCTCTTCGAGTTCCAGTTTATAAACAGCAGATCCTTGGAGGTTACTTGTTGAGGTGTAACTACATCTGGAGTCCGGTATCCTGGCTTAAGGCTCAAATTTGAGTGCTGTTTTTTTCCATTTATCTGGTAAGGAGCCTACTTACTGGTAGTGGCACTCCTTTAGAAGTGGAGCACAGTGGTGTGGTGGAATTTTCTATGCATATAGGGATTTACTTATTGCCCTGAGGACTATCTGCTACAAGCACCCTGAGAATTATCCACTAACAGCTTTAGCCTCACTGTTTGGACATTTTCTTGTGAACATCTTGATGTGCATGCTTATCTGATTTAAGATTTTTTTTTGCTTATGCCTATATCAATCTGTATGCAAACCATATTCTTTTTTGTCAACAGTACCTCAAGTACTAATTAATTGGATACACACATTGTCAATGATTAATGGTTTTCCTTTTATTCACCGTTTTAGATTAGTCATTTTTACCTGGCGCAGTTTTCTATTCTTATACTACATTGTGTGTTTATCCCACTATTCTGCAGCCGGCTTAGTTTTTCATTTTATTTACTCAATCTGGTATGACTGTGTGTGTATGTTAGGGTTAGCGCGTTTTTTTGCTCTCATCACTACATACACTAGCCCATAAGGAGTCTCTTAGGCCCCTTTCACACCGGGGCGTTTTTCATGTGGTACAGCGCTAAAAATAGCGCCTGTTCACCGCATGAAAAAATCCGGCCCCTTTAACTCCAGTGTGAAAGCCGGCGGGCTTTCACACTGGAGCGGTGCGCTAGCAGGATGACAAAAAAAGTCCTGCTAGCAGCATCTTTGGATCGGTATAGGAGCGGTGTGTTCACCGCTCCTATACCGCTCCTTCACATTGATTAGAATGGGACACCGCGGTGAAACCGCGGCAATACCGCCGCAAAGCGCCGCTACGGCGGCGCTCTGCGGGGGGTCTTTAACCCTTTTCGGCCGCTCGCGGAGGGGTAAAACCGCACCGCGAGCGGCCGAAAACCGCGGTTAAAACTACGGTAAAGCGCTGCTTTACCGTCACCGCGGCTCCCCGCCCCAGTGTGAAAGGGGCCTTATTAAAACTGGAAGTAATGAGAAGTTTAGGTATTGCCCACAGTTAGCATGCCCTTTCCCCAAGCTGCTATGTGAAAAATATCACCTATAAGCTTGTTGCTTTATGCATCCTCTTCACTTCTCTTATTCAAATTTCCATACTTAAATAAATATATATATTCTATTTGAGTATGCATTCTTCATTTTAAAAAGTACCTTCTGTTGCTCTCAGCCTTCTCCATGGTCCCACTGTATGCAGGAACAAAGCCACTGCCCCTTGCTCTCTCCCCAGTTGGAATAGGTAATATGAACGATGGGATTTTTAGTGTGAATAGAGCAGTACACATGACCACAACTAACGCACACTGCTCATTCCAAACAAATGGAAGTGAGGAAGTAAAACAAGGTTTGCATCCATGGATGTCATTACAAGAAGGCAGAAAAAACCCATTAAGAAATGATTTAATGAAAAATTGATTATAGAGCCATTTAGTAGTGGATGTGCATGGATTCTTTTAGAGAATCAGGATATTAAGTGTTCCTTTAATGATGCAGTAATTTTATTTTTAAAAGGCAGAGAACGCACACATAGAAGAAGGTTGAAGTGCCAGGGACTAGAAAAATTTGAATATGCAGGGTTATCCCTTAATGACTGATCCAGATAGAAATGACTGTTTTATGTGCGCCAAATTGAGCGATTGGCTTTGTTTACTGCAATGAAATGGATCACTTTTCTTGGATCTCATTTCCACCAATGCGGTAAGAATTTGTTCATTAAGATTTGGTGGAACTTTAATCAACAATTGGGCTAATGCTCTTATGCTTCCAAGTGACTTGGCCCCGCTCAACATGTACCCTGAATAAAACTTATGGCGTTTTTGAATATTAGCTGTGTCCTCCAGGGGACTGGACTTCTTTGGCAGTGAATTGCTCTTGGGCATTATCTGACCTGAGGGGTAAAGAGATCATGTTTATCTAAACCCAATGTTAAAGAAAAAAATGCTCAGACAGTAAAGTGTTGGAAAGTATTCAGTCGCTTACTCTGCAACCTCTTCTTACTTACCAGTTGCTGATATAGCCAAAGCCTGTTTCCTGAACATAGGTTGTTCGTGTTCACAAGTTGATGATCTGGCTTGTCTCCTGACCACAGATTGTTCCTGCTTACCATTTGCTGACCCTACTTGTCTGCTGACAATGGCTGGTTCTGCTTACCAATTGCTGACCCGGCTTCTCTCCTGGTTTGCTCTTGCTTACCAGTTGCTCATCCAGCCTGTCTTCTGAATACTGCTTGTTCATGCTTACCAGTTGCTTAGCTAGTTTGTCTTCTGACAATGTTTTTTTCTTGCTTACCAATAGCTTTTCTCCTCACAATGGCTGGTTCCTTCTTACCAGTTGCTGACCCAACTTGTCCCCTGACCAATGGCTCTGCTTGCTATTCTGCTACCTGTTCAAGTCTGTCTGTGGCCAGCTGCTGATGCTAGCCGTGACAAGCACCTTTAAGTGGAATTAAGCCCAAAAACAAAAATGTATTATATTGCAGATTGCCAATCATTAATTGTGGCTGCATTAGTTTTCTTTTTTAGAAATGTTTCCCTTAGTTTCACCTGGTGATCCCGCCAGTAAAAACAGAGACATCTTTGCACAGCAGCATTGTCATTCTGGGAAGACAGTAGTATTATATGCATTGAAAACTAGCATCCAGGGGCTGGATCTCCAGGTGAAAATAAAGGAAACTAAAAATAAAGGAAACTAAAAATAAAGACTAAAAAAGAAAAAGAAATGGTAAGCTGCAATATACATTTTTATTTTGGAGTGTAATACTGCTTTAGGGCTATCAGGTCCTAGGTGGTCTACAGCTCCCTGGGAACATTTCTTAGTCAATACTCCCTCTCCAAACCTTCTCTCGAATTACCAATCTGGGACTGTTGGCACCCAAGTCCTTATGTGACCCACAAACTCATCACCCAGTGGCCCACAATCATCACTCCAGGGTTGTGCAGATTAGAGGTGCAAGGGATGCCCCCTTGTCACTTAGGTTTCCAAACAGATACATGATAACTCTAGATGTTAAAGTGATATTTGTAAATAATAAACATGATACTTCTCTGCTCTGTGAAGCACAGAGCAGCCACGATCCTCCTCTTCTTGGATACCCTCCCGCTGGTGCTCCTGACCCCTCCCCCTTGCCAAGTACCCTCATAGCAAGTCACTTGCTATGGGGGCACTTGTGTGTGCTCGCTCCTGAGCCGCCTCTGTGTGTCCATAAGACACACAGAACGTGGCTCAGCCCCTTGCCCTCCCTGGTTGTGATTGACAGCAGTGGAAGCCAATGGCCCCCGCTGCAGTGTCTTAGCCAATGAGGAGGCAGAGACCTGGGAGAGCCACTGCTCTCATGCGCATCGCTGGATTCAGATCAGCTCCGATACGATAAGTATTGGGGGGGAGGGGGGCGCTGCGGAAGAATGCATAGGTGTAAAAAACCTTCAGCCTTTACAACCACTTTATTTCCCTTTCATTCGTTTCATGCCACATTAGGCTCAAATCACTTAGATAGAGTGATTGTAGTGGCACAGTGGTGTAGTGGTTAGCACTCTCACCTAGCAGTAAGAAGGGTCGCTGGTTCGAATCCCAACCACGACACTTCCTGCCTGGAGTTTGCATGTTCTCCCTGTGCCTGCGTGGGTTTCCTCCGGGTACTCCGGTTTCCTCCCACAATCCAAAGACATGCAGGTAGGTTAATTGGCTTCTGTCCAAAAATTGGCCCTAGTATATGAATGGGGACCTTGGATTGTGGGCTCCTTGAGGGTAGGGACTGATGTGAGTGTGCAATGTACAGGGATGGGGACAATTGTAGACACTCGCTCAGGTTGAACTGGATGGACTGATGTCTTTATTCAACCTTACTAACTATGAAACTATGAATTGAAGACTTTTTGCAAAATAGCTGTCATATTTACCATTTACTGCCACTGGGAACAGTAACCTACAGCTAAGGACCATTGCTCTTTTTGTAGGAGTAAGCTCTTGCTGCAGTGGTTTGACATGCCCCCTGATAAATCAGACCTATAGATCTGTAATCAGCAAGGAATTTTAGCCACAGGTGATACTCAAAAAATTTGAATATCGTTAAAAAGTTCATTTATTTCACTAATGCAACTTAAAAGGTGAAACTAATATATGAGATAGACTCATTACATGCAAAGCAAGATAAGTCAAGCCGTGATTTGTCGCAATTGTGATGAGTATGGCTTACAGAATATAGAATATTACATGCAATCAATAAAACAAGGATTGCACATAGAACAATATCGGACCTCTGAAAAAGTATAAGCATGCATATGTACTCAGTACAGGGGGTCCCCGGGTTACAAACAAGATAGGGACTGTAGGTTTGTTCTTAAGTTGAATCTGTTTGTAAGTCGGAACAGGTACATTTTTTAAGTGTAGCTCCAGCCAAAAAATCTATTTTTAAGTTTTTTAGATGACATAGAGAAGGGTTATCACCCCTGTAACATTTGTTTTGCTGTCTGTGCCCCTGTTCAGAAGATTTCATCTCACCTTCTGTCCCAATGACAATTGAATTTTGAAAATTTTGGGTTGTTAGGGAAGGATGGACTGGTGATAAAGCATCAGTGGAGACACCTTTTTCCCATATTAACTCTTACAGGAGTGAATTTCCCTTCCTAGGGGTGGATTTACTCTCACTTCCTGTTGTCTCCCTCCGTTTGTAAGTAGGAGTCGTTTGTAAGTCGAATGTTTGTAAGTAGGGGACCCCCTGTACTTGGTTTGGGCCCCTTTTGCAGCAATTACTGCCTCAATGCGACATGGCATGGAAGCTATCAGCATGTGGCACTTCTGAGGTGTTATGGAAAACCAGGATGCTTCAATAGCGGCCTTCAGCTCTTCTGCATTGTTCGCTCTCATGTCTCTCATCTTTCTCTTGGCAATGCCCCATAGATTTTCTATGGAGTTCCGGTCAGGCAAGTTTGCTGGCCAATCAAGCACAGTAATCCCACGGTCATTGAACCAGGTTTTGGTGCTTTTGGCAGTGTGGGCAGGTGCCAAGTCCTGCTGGAAAATGAAGTCAGCATCCCCATAGAGCTCATTTGCGGAAGGAAGCATGAAGTGCTCCAAAATCTCCTGGTTGATGGCTGCGTTGACCCTGGACTTAATGAAGCACAGTGGACCAACACCAGCAGATTGTGGAAACTTCACACTGGACTTCAAGCATCTTGCAGTGTGTGCCTCTCCATTCTTCCTCCATACTCTGGGTCCTTGGTTTCCAAATGAGATGCAAAATTTGCTCTCATCAGAAAAGAGGATTTTGAACCACTGAGCAACAGACCAGGTCTGTTTTTCTTTAGCCCAGGTAAGACGCTTCTGACATTGTTTGTTGTTCAGGAGTGGCTTGACAAGAGGAATACGACATTTTAAGCCCATGGCCAGGATCCGCCTGTGTGTGGTGGCTCTTGATGCACTGACTCCAGCCTCAGTCCACTTTTTAATGGCCTTTTCCTGACAATCCTCTCCAGACTGTGATCATCCCTGCTGCTTGTGCACCTTTTTCTTCCACACTTTTCCCTTCCACATAACTTTCTATTAATGTGCTTTGATACAGCACTTTGGGAACATCCAACTTCTTTTGCAATTACCTTTTGAGGCTTTCCCTCCTTATGGAGGGTGTCAATGATGGTTGTCTGCACAACTGTCAGGTCAGCAGTCTTTCCCATGATTGTGATTCCTACTGAACCAGACTGAGAGACCATTTAAATGCTCGGGAACCCTTTGCGGGTGTTATGGCTTAATTAGCTGATTAGAGTGGGACACTTTGAGCCCAGAATATTGCACCTTTTCACAATATTCTAATTTTCTGAGATTGTGGATTTGGGGTTTTCATGAGCTGTAAGCCATAACCATCACAATTATGATAAATCATGGCTTGAACTATCTTGCTTTGCATGTAATGAGTCTATCTCTTATATTAGTTTCACCTTTTAAGTTGCATTAGTGAAATAAATTAACTTTTGCACGATATTACATTTTTCGAGTATCACCTGTATATAGGTTTGATTCATCAAGGGGCACAACTGATCACTGCAATGAGATTGCTGCTCATACAGAGGGAGCAGCAGTCCTTAATTGCAGGTTGCTGGCCAGGAACTGATTATATTAGAACCCTGCTGTCTGTGCTTCAATTTACCTTGTAAATAAAGAGGGTTAATATTTAGATTTCCCATCACCTGTGTCATCAATTATCGCTCTCTTAGCTACACAAGCTGAAAAAATCTTAAGCATCTGACTACTTTAGGGAGTTTACAGCTGTGGCCAAAAGTTTTGAGAATTACATAAATATTAATTTTCAAAGTCTGCTGCCTCATTGTTTCTAGATCCTTTTGTCAGATATTACTATGGTATACTGAAGTATAATTACAAGCATTTCATAAGTGTCAAAGGCCTTTATTGCCAATTACACGCTGCAATCAACTTCTGGGCCACATCCTGACTGATGGCAGCCCATTCTTGAAAAATCAATGCTTGGAGTTTGTCAGAATTTTTTTTTTTTTTTTGTTCACCCACCTCTTGAGGATTGATCCTCAAGAGACAAGTCCTCAATGGGATTGAGGTCTGGGAAGTTTCCTGGCCATGGAGCCAACATTTCAATGTTTTGTTCCACAAGCCACTTAGTTATCACTTTTGCCTTATGGCAAGGTGCTCCATCATGCTGGAAAAGGCATTAATCGTCACCAAACTGTTCTTGGATGGTTGGGAGAAGTTGCTCTCGGAGGATGTTTTTGTACCATTGTTTATTCATGGCTGTGTTCTTAAGCAAGATTGTGAGTGAAACCACTCCCTTGGCTCAGAAGCAACCCCACACATAAATGGTCTCAGGATGCTTTACTGTTGGCATGACACATGACCAGTGTTGGTCATCTTACTAAAAGTAATTAGTTAAGTTACAAATTACTTCTCCCAAAAAGAAATTGCGTTAGTAACTTGGTTACTACATTGGAAAAGTAATTAGTTACTCAGCAAAGTAACGGTGACAGGGGTTGCAGTGGTGGTACTTGAGGGGGTTGCAGCGGTGGTACTTGAGGGGGTTGCAGCGGTGGTACTTGAGGGGTGGCAGCTGTGGTACTTGAGGGGTGTCAGCGGTGGTGCACTTGAGGGGGGGAGGTGGCAGGCACCGGTGGTACTTGGGGGGGTGGCAGCGGTTGTGGTGCCATCCTCTCCCACCACCACCTCTGCCTCTTACTGATCCCATCCCCCACCACCACTGATCTCATGCCTACCCTATCCCCCCCATCACCTCTTTTGTAGAAGTGATAGTGGGTGGGTAGGGATGGAATCAGTAAGAAGCAGAGGTGGTGGAGGACTTGGGATGGATCGATTGCACTGCAATTCGAATCGTCAGACAGTCAGTCACTTGAATTCCTCCAGGGATGCCTTTCCTCGTAGGGAGAGAGAGAGACCCTCCCCTTCACTCGTTTGGTGTCAGCTGGTCAGCTGACTTGATTTTTCAGTGTCCGCCCGCCTCCCTACATTCTCTCTCTCTCTGGATAGGCGGGGCGGGATGGGGCGATCCAGACAGTCTCTCTGAGTCTCAGCCTCTTCTCAGCTCAGCGGGCGAAAGACCCCCTCCCCACGGCGGAACGAATGGCCAGGCAGCGCGGCCACGACGGGCCTCCCGGGCAGTAGATGTAATTGCGGTAATTGCGCCCAAGTAATGGGAACTGAGTTACCATGAGGGGAAGAGTAATCAGTTAGATTACTCGTTACCCTCTAAAGTAACTGCGTTACGTAACTCCGTTTATTTTAACTGAGTTACTTACATCACTGCACATGACTGATGATATTGCTCACCTTTTCTGTTCTGGACAAAGTGTTTTTCTGAATGCCCCAAACAATCGGAAAGGGGATTCCTCAGAGAAATTTACTTTACCCCAGTCCTCACCTTTCCAATTCCTGTACCTTTTGCAGAATATCAGTCTGCCCCTGATGTTTTTTTCCTGGAGAGAAGTGGCTTCTTTGTTGCCCTTCTTGACACCAGGCCACCCTCCAAAAGTCTTTGCCTCACTGTGCGTGCAGATGCACTCACACCTGCCTGCTGCCATTCCTGATCTCTGCCCTGTAGGAGATGGTCCTGGTGCTTGCTGGACTTTCTTGGGTGCCCTGAAGCCTTCTTCACAAATGCAGTGGAAATGTTTTTTTATGGGATTAAGTTCATCTTCATGGAAAAGATGGACTTTGCAATGAACTGCAATTCATCTGATCACTCCTCATAACATTCTGTAGTATATGTAAATTGGGAACATTTCAGAACATGACCTACTCTAAGCATGTTATACAATAAGAAGCACTGCTTTGCCAGAGGGACTATTTGTTAGGACTTTGTGGCTCATGTTTTAGTATATGCAAATTGCCATCATAAAAACTGAGGCCGCAGACTTTGTGAAAATTAATATTTGTGTCATTCTCAAAACGTTTGGCCACAGCTGTAGGATACCTGGTCCCAAGCTGCAGGCTGCTACTGTACATGCCTACAGGACATAGTACTATGGTAGTGGCCAGACCACCGTGGTTGACCAGTCATTTCAGTCAGTGGTGTTCCAAGGTGGGGGGGGTGGGGGAGCGGTTTACCACGGGTGCCACACATTGGGGGGGGTGTCAGCTCGGGGGTGTGGAGTGTGGAATGATCCAGAGAGGAGATCACAGCAGGGCCATCTTAATGAGCAGGTGCCAGTGCACTTACCCAGCTTTGTAAATATATGTGGCTGACGAAGTCCATTGGATCGGCAGGGGGCCCAGCAGTGTGGGGGAGGGTGGCTGTCTGTCTCCCCTGTCATCCAATCAGGTCAGGCTGTCCCTTGGGGGATCTTCAATATCTCTCGAGGCAGCCGGAGTTTGTGGGCAGAGCTGGGTGTGTGGCTGCCTCCTCCACTCCTCCCAAAAACCCATCCACTAATCCCGCAACTGAAGAAGGAAAAAGAGGAGAGAACACAGGAGCCACGGGTGTCTGCATCTCCAGCCATGCTGTAAGTGACAGAACACACTTGTCACTACATACAGCCCTAACCTGCCACTATAATACCTTATACTACCCTAACCTGCCACTATAATGACCTATGCTACCCTAACCTGCCACCATACAGCCCTAGCCTGCCACTATAATACCCTATACTGCCCTAACCTGCCACTATACTACGCTAACCTTCTTAATGTTACCCCAATAGCGGTGCGATTTTGCAGCATGATAAATTGCGCTGTAGCCGCTGCAAAGCGCAACGTGCGACACTGTCACCCAAAAGAAGCTCCTGCTCCTTTTTTAGAGCCACAAGCTTCGCAAAGCTGAAAATTTGTCAGGGGGGGGGGGGTGCCAGATATAGGATCTGCCCCGGGGGCCAAATGCTCTAGGTACGCTCCTGCATCTGGCACTCCTGATGATGTGTCGGAAACAGAAGATTCCTTGACCAGCATAGCCCTTCAAGCAAATAAAGATCAAAGTCGTGTTCAGTGTGACGTAGAAGTATTACTTTTATACTTATACAGGGTAATTTTAGGTTATTTAAAGAGTCACTTTAAATTACCTATAATTTTCTAAATGGGAATGGAGCTTTATGAAAGATCACCTTAGCTAGTCTTTCCAAAGGTAGATAGATTCATATATAAAAGTGATTATTGGATTTGTTTTTACTTTATTTAATCAGGGTTATTTTAAGCAGAGGTCAGCTCTGTATGTGGGTTTGCCTAGCCCTAGACCAAGGTTGAACACAATTTCATGTTGCACACAGGTCAAGAATGATTCCTTTATTAAGCCAATAAATACTGATAAGCAACACTCTGGAAACCTACTTGCGTCATCAGACTCTAATACAGTCCAATAAAGTGAAACTCTTTTTATAAGATGTAACAGTTCCGCAGAATGATTCAGTTGATAAGCAAATACCACAGTGACACCTGGTGGTTAAATTAAGAATTCTTGAATTCCAAGATAGACAAATAAGACTCTCAGGCCAGTTTCTGCAGTAATGAGATTCGCTATAAAGATTGTAACAGCAATGCCAAGTACAAACACATTGGCTGAGTCTGACTGCAGCGTAGAACAAATAACAACATTTGTGCTATCATTTTTCAGTATTATTTTATTGCTGTCTCTTTACTCATCAGTTTCTGGGAGCTATGCATCTTTGCATTTAAAAGAGATATTCCCACTCCTTAAAAATAAAACAAAAAGGCTTAAATCTTGCAAAATGTGCATATAAATTGCATACAACTGGGCAACTCATGTTCTGTTAAAATGTCCCTACAGCCAATCATTTTTGGGGTTTTGGATAGGAAAAGAGCGTAGGAAAGGGTTAAAACCTGATTGCTTTATTTTTGTTTTGTTCGTTTTTTTGTTTTGTTTTTTCATGTCTTTTGCATTCGGGGGATGTCCCTATACAGTGCCTTGAAAAAGTCTTCATACCCCTTGACATTTTCCACATTTTGTCGTGTTATAACCAAAAACGTAAATGTATTTTATTGGGATTTTATGTGATAGACCAACACAAAGTGGCACATAATTGTGAAGTGGAAGGAAAATTATACATGGTTTTCCACATTTTTTACTAATAAATATTTGAAAAGTGTGATGTGCATTTGTATTCAGCCCCCCTGACTCAATAAGTTTGTAGGACCACCTTTAACTGCAATTACAGCTGCAAGTCTTCACCAGCTTTGCACATCTAGAGAGTGACATATTTTCCCATTCTTCTTTGCAAAACAGTTCAAGCTCTGTCAGATTGGATGGAGAGCGTCTGTGAACAGCAATTTTCAAGTCTTGCCACAAATTCTCAATTGGATTTAGGTCTGGATTTTTAGTGGGCCATTCTAACACATGAATATGCTTTGATCTAAACCATTCCATTGTAGTCCTGCTGGAAGGTAAACCTCCACCCCATTCTCAAGTCTTTTGCGGACTCTAACAGGTTTTCTTCTAAGATTTCCCTGTATTTGGCTCCATCCATCTTCCCATCAACTCCGACCAGCTTCCCTGTCCCCCGACCCTGAAGAAAAGCATCCCCACAACATAATGCTGCCACTACCATGTTTCATGGGGGGGATGGTGAGTTCAGGGTGATGTGCAGTGTTAGTTTTCCGCCACACATACCGCTTTGCTTTTAGGCCAAAAAGTTCAAATTCGGTCATTTGACCAGAGCACCTTCTTCCACATGTTTGCTGTATCCCCAACATGACTTCTCGCAAACTGCAAACAGACTTCTTATGGCTTTCTTTTAACAATGGCTTTCTTCTTGCCACTCTTCCATAAAGGCCAGATTTGTGGAGTGCACGACTAAAGCCCCATACACACGCGCGGATTATCCGAGGACCAGGTCATACTTTGTCTGATGTTGGTTTTGCGTACACACGGTCAGACAAAGTTGTCGGAAAATCCGATCATTCTGAACGTGGTGACGTTTGTTGCCTACGACGGGACTACGTACAGGCTAGTAGCCAATAGCTTTGGTCTTGTAATGTGATCTGAGCATGCGTAGCACTTTGTCCGGTCGGACAACCGTACACACGATTGGATTTGGTGTGATCGGACCGTGTTGTCGGCAAATCTATCCAGCAGGAGATAGGACTTTGTCCGTCGGACAATCCGACGTACACTGTCCGATGGTGCATACACACGGTCTGATTTTTCAACAACATTGTCCGATCGGACAGAATCCATGCAAAAATCCAACCGTGTGTATGGGGCTTAATAGTTGTCCTGTGGACAGATTCTCCCACCTGAGCTGTGGATCTCTGCTGCTCCTTCAGAGTTACCATGGGGCTCTTGGTTGCTTCTATGATTAATGCTGTCCTTGCCCGGCCTGTCAGTTTAGGTCAGGGGTGCCCAACCTTTTGAGGAGCGAGGGCCACTTTAGCGACTTGGTGACCGGTCGGGGGCCACAATGACCGTAGCGGGCGGATGGCAGGTCTGTGTCCACTCCGCATATGTAGAGCAGACACAGATGCAGCCCGCTCTACCCTAAGGGCCCTCTGATCTGCCCAAACAGAAGGGGACAAATCCCCTTCTGTATTTTTAAGCAGATCGGATTGCAGATAGGCGGGTGTAAGCAGACACGAGTCCGTTTACATCTGCCGCTCTATAGAGGTGAATGGAGGGTCCGATTGGGTCCGCCTGAAAAACAGACAGGCAGACCCCATCGGACCGATCGTGTGAAAGGGGACTGAGGCCCCTTTCACACTGAAGCACAGCGGTTTACCTGCATCTCAACTGACCTCAATCTTCACTTCTTCCTTAGGATTCCTGCAGCTGGTTGCTGCTGTCCCCCAGGTGGTTATAACTGGTGGCTGCTGCTGGCTGTCCTCCAGGGCTGGTACTGCTGGCTGGTACTGCTGTTGGGTACTGCCTGCTGGTACCGCTGGCAGATACCACTGGCTGGTACTGCTGGCTGTGCTGGTGGGTACTGGTGCTGCTGGTGGGTACTGGTGCTGCTGACTGGTAATGGTACTGCTGGCTGGTACTGCTGGCTGGTACTGGTACTGCTGGTGGGTACTGGTACTGCTGGCTGGTACTGCTGGCTGATACCGCTGTTGAGTACTGCCTGCTGCTAATGCTGGCAGATACCGCTGGCTGGTACTGCTGGTTGGTACTGGTACTGCTGGCGTGTGCTGGTGGGTACTGGTGCTGCTGGTGGGTACTGGTGCTGCTGGCTGGTAATGGTACTGCTGGCTGGTAATGGTACTGCTGGTGGGTACTGGTACTGCTGGTGGGTACTGGTACTGCTGGCTGGTACTGGTACTGCTGGTGGGTACTGGTACTGCTGGCTGGTACTGCTGGCTGATACCGCTGTTGAGTACTGCCTGCTGCTAATGCTGGCAGATACCGCTGGCTGGTACTGCTGGTTGGTACTGGTACTGCTGGCGGGTACTGGTACTGCTGGTGTGTGCTGGTGGGTACTGGTGCTGCTGGCTGGTACTGGTGCTGCTGGCTGGTACTGGTACTGGTGGCGGGTACTGCTGGCTGGTGGCTGGTACTGGTGGCGGGTACTGGTACTGGTGACTGGTACTGCTGGCTGGTACTGCTGGCGGGTACTGGTACCTGGTACTGCTGGCGGGTACTGGTAACTGGTACTGGTGGCTAGTACTGGTGGGTACTGGTACTGCTGGTGGGTACTGGTACTGCTGGCGGGTACTGGTGACTGGTACTGGTGGCTAGTACTGCTGGTGGGTACTGGTACTGGTGGCGGGTACTGCTGGCTGGTACTGGTGGCGGGTACTGGTACTGCTGGTGGGTACTGCTGGTGGGTACTGGTACTGGTGGCGGGTACTGGTACTGCTGGCGGGTACTGGTACTGCTGGCGGGTACTGGTTACTGGTACTGGTGGCTTGTACTGCTGGTGGGTACTGGTACTGGTGGCGGGTACTGCTGGCTGGTACTGGTGGTGGGTACTGATACTGCTGGCGGGTACTGGTACTGGTACTGCTGGTGGGTACTGGTACTGGTGGCTAGTACTGCTGGTGGGTACTGGTACTGGTGGCGGGTACTGCTGGTGGGTACTGATACTGTTGGTGGGTACTGGTACTGGTACTGCTGGTGGGTACTGGTACTGGTACCTGGTACTGCTGGCTCTGGCACTGCTGGCTGTTGTCTGTGATCTCATTCTCAGGAAGCATCATGCGGCTGCAGTAGACAGCAGAGCCGATGCTTCCTGTCACAGGCGGAGTACATTTGATATCACTCCGCCTGTGAAGGAGCCGGCGCTATACAGGAAGCATCGGCTCTGCTTCCTTTAGCGGCGGCTCCGTTGTTCGCGCTGATGCTCGGAGATGGCGGGTCGGGGACCCGCGATCAGGGCTTGCCGACCCGCCATCTCGGAGCAAGACGTGGCGGGCCACCTCGGATGGCGCCGCGGGCCACATGTGGCCCGCGGGCCACCGGTTGGGCACCCATGGTTTAGGTGGATGGCCATGTCTTGGTAGGTTTGCAGTTGTGGCATACTTTTTTCCATTTTTGGATGATGTATTGAACAGTGCTGTGTGAGATGTTCAAAGCTTGGGATATTTTTTAATAACCTAACCCTGCTTTAAACTTCTCCACAACTTTATCCCTGACTAGGGATGAGTCGAACACCCCCCCCCCTCCCCCCAGTTCAGTTCGCAGCAGAACATGCGAACAGGCAGAAAATTTGTTCTAACACGTGAACACCGTTAAAGTCTATGGGACCCGAACATGAATAATCAAAAGTGCTCATTTTAAAGGCTTATATGCAAGTTATTGTCATAAAAAAATTTTGGGGACCTGGGACCCCCCTGCCCCAGGGGACATGTATCAATGCAAACAAAAAGTTTTAAAAACTGACGTTTTTTCCGGGAGCAGTGATTTTAATAATGCTTAAAGTGAAACAATAAAAGTGAAATATTCCTTTAAATTTCATACCTGGGGGGTGTCTATAGTATGCCTGTAAAGTGGCACATGTTTTCTGTGTTTACAACAGTCCCTGCACAAAATGAAATTTCGAAAGGAAAAAAAGTAATTTAAAAGTACTCGCGGCTATAATGAATTGTCGGTCCCGGCAATACACATAAAAGTCATTGAAAAAAATGGCATTGGGATTCCCCCACAGTCCATTACCAGGCCCTTCAGGTCTGGTATGGATTTTAAGGGGAACCCTGCGCCAAAGTAGTGTTGTTCGTCAGCGCGTTCTTGGCGGTCAAAAGTTCAGCAAACTTTTGTGTCACTGTGTGTATGCAAGCCAAGCTTGAGCGGAATTCCGTCGGAAAAACCATCCAAGATTTTTCCGACGGAAAATCCGCTCGTGTATCGAGGCATTAAAAAAAAAAAACGACAAGGCTTCCAGACATTCTCTGCACCAACCATTGAGTACTCTCCGTGATACTTTTTAAATTTACACTAACATACAAATGTTCAGGACAAGATTTCAGGGTATTTCCCCTTCTTCAAGGTCTACTCCAACCAAAACTAAGCAGCATTACGTGTGGGGAAAAAAAGCGGTGAGAAATGTGAAGTTATAGAAGGTTTGGGAGTGTAGTGAGGATTTTGTTAGAGCAGATTGGTTTCTGTCAAGGTAATGGAATTGTTCAGCTGTTATAAATAATGCTGTTTTCTCTGCTTGAAAAATGCTAGATCAGGCATATTCCGCATGAGCAAATTAGCTTCTCTATTAAAAGTTCTGCTAGTTAGTTTAGTCGATGACAGAGGATTCATTAGTCATTACTATATGAATATCAGTCAAGGCATATTTTAGAGACAAGCTTTTTTTTTTTCACTAGAAAGACATGACAAGTTAATGTAGCGGGGTTCTACCCCTTTTTCTGGTAGAGACTACATCTCCCATGATTCCCCAGGCCCCAGGGCTGCTGACTTCCGCCCGGGAGGCTGCTGGGGGAGATTATAAAAGGGAAGAGCGGAGACCGCCTCTTCCTCTTGGGACACTTCCTCTTCTGAGGCCTGACAGGACTGGCCTGCCTCTGCTGACAGAGCGTGTGACGCGGAGACTGCAGCCAGCAGAGACACCTGTGCGGACCGGAGCTGAAGGCCTGAAGCCTGGGCCTTGCAGCCGATGGAGTGAGACTCTCACCCCTCACTTTCCACAGCAGCGGAGCGGAGACTTCCCCTTACTGTCGGTCGGACGGAGCTGATGACCGGAGTGCAGGGCTGTGACTGAGGAGACCGGACGCCGCCATTGAAGAGACCAGAGCCGCCATTAGAGGGACCGGATCGGAGGACGGTACCCCAAGGATTGGTGAGAGAGCCTGTAGGCTCAATCCTGCATTGACACACAAGTTTTATGCCTATTGAACTGCCTAGGCGCAATTTACCTCAGAGCAGCAATGTTACTTTTTGTGGATTACAAATGACACCATTTAAAGCTACATGTGCACCACCTCTACAGATTTATTGCCGGTGAAGAACACTGTACTAGTACAAGGACTGAGCTCTATTACTAGGGATCAGGCCTGGTCCGTTAGGTAGGCGCAGATAGATTTATTGCACCTCAGGGGTGCATAGCAGACGGTCGCCACGCTTGGCGTTCCGTTTCCCCATTGTTAGATTCATATACCTGTGTACATGTTTAAAGTGCATATTGCAGGGACCTGCTAAAGTATTGTGAGATATATGTTCAAATGCATGTTGCTATTCTTTTTTTTTCTCACTGCCAAAGTAAAGCCAGTTATTCTTATTTCAGCAGTCTGCTTGTGAGTTCATACCAATTACACTTAGAGTATAAGCTAAGTTTTATGTGCATAGGGACGTACCCCTTTACTAACTGTGCCAGAGCGGGTAGAGCCAAATTGCCGGGGGTTGGTGGAGCTGTACTCAGGGACCCAAAACAAACCAGCGGCTCTCTTAACTGGGGGTAGCGCTACACGTGGGGGCTCGTAATCCGGGATCCTGAGTCAGCGGGAAAAGCCGCCAGAAGGTGCCGGCATGGACCCAATAGAAGTGGGACGGTGGTCCGCAACATGGGCCGCTGACCCAGCCGCAGCAGCAGTCATTGAACTGCCAGGGATATGGCAGAGAGAGGCAGTGAAGCAGCTCATAATGTCATTATCCCCATGCCAGAAGTCATGGATAATGGACATGAGAAATGATGCTGGGTACACATACGCCTTAATAGAGTGGAAGGAAGAGACTCCAGAGCAGTTCAGGAGCCAGAGCATACAGGCACCGAATGGTCAGCACTACCAATTGCTGCATGCGCTGCCGCGGAAGGGAGACTACTCTCCTATGAAAGCCATTCTATCCCCAAAGAAGGAGGAGCAGAAGGGCGCGGAAAGTCCCGCACCCACACACACTACTCTCAGTGCAGAACTGTGTGCTGTTCTAGGGGAAATTGTAACCCAGTGCAGAAGAGACCCCGGGGATTACCCAATGTCGGGATACAGGAAACTCCGGATGTTTTCAGGGAGGACACCTGTACCCTCGGGAGAAGAGGGATTTGAAGAGTGGTTAGATGGTGCCACGCAGGCCCTAGAAGAATGGGAGGTCTCAGAAGGCAGAAAGAAGCAAAGGATTGTTGAGAGCCTAAAAGGACCTGCCCTAGAGGCCATACGCAATCTGAAGACAAGCAAAAAGGATTGCACTGCCCAGGACTACATAGACATCCTGGAAGGTGTGTTTGGTGGGACAGAAAAAGTCACAGAACTTACCTATCAACTGGAACACTGTTACCAGAAGACAGGGGAGAAGCTGTCAGAGTACATGGGACGCATAGACAAGATCCTGCATAGGATTATCCTGAAGAAGGGGATAGATCCAGGGAAGGTAGATGAAGCCCGTGCCCAGCAGGTGATGAGGGGAGCCCAACCCTTGGACCCTGTCGCACTAATTCTACGTACCCGCCAGGATGGGAAGAGCCTGGACTACCCTGACCTCATCCGAATGGTCAGAGAAGAAGAGGCCATGTTGGAAGAGAAAAGGGAGAAGCAAGTGATGGGGTCTACAAAGTCTACAGTGGCCACGGTCAGGTCGGCCTTAACCCCTGAAAGAGACACAGAGGTAGATGCCCTGAAGTTGCAGATGTCCCAGATGATGGAGATACTGACATCTCTAGTGGCGAAAGAGACGCCCAGTCCCAAGAAGGAAACAACCAGGAGGGAATTGTTTCCAGCTGTTCCAGCACCAGCACCCCCACCTGACCACAGTGAGATGATTTGCTTTAATTGTGGAGGAATTGGTCATATTGCAGCTATATGTTCCAGTCCCAAGAAGAAGAAGGCAGAAAGCCGCCAGCCGGCGGGAAACGCCAAAGGGCCCCGGTGAAGGAGTCAACCGGGTGCCCATCACCTTCAGTGAGCTCCAAGAAGCGTAACAGGAAGAGAAAGCGAGGAGACCAAACCCCTCAGAAGGGGCCCAGGGATCCTCAAACAAGGTGCACACCAGAGGAAGGGGGCAAGACCCCTCTGAAGAGACACAGCACCCCAAAGCAGCAACCCTTGAAAGTGAGAGATAACAATATCCCTCAACGGGTTCACACTCCCACTAAGAGGGAGAAAGTCAATGCATACCAGGCTCAAGAAAGGAGCAAGTGCAAATCGAGTGCTGGTAAAGCAAAGAGTCCAAAGAAGAGGACAGCATCAACCATGCCCTACCCAGAGGAGCTAGTTGGTCCATCCCCTACTGTACCCATCCAGGTGGAAGGAGTGTATACAAAGGCCCTCCTAGACACTGGAGCACAAGTGACCCTATTGTACAGGGACTTCTATGACAGATACCTGAGTCATCTGCCTATACAGAAGATAGAAGAGTTGGAGATAAGGGGATTGGGAACTCAGAGTTTCCCCTATGATGGATACTTACCCATCAGATTGACGTTTGACCCATCCGTAGCTGGGAAGTCTGAAGTGTTCGACACCTTAGCAGTGGTGTGTCCCCGCCCACCAGGAACCAGCAAGACTTCCCTGATCATAGGGACGAACACGGACCTAGTCAGAAGGCTTCTGACCCCCCTGGTGAAGAAAGAGAATCTTTCAGCTCCCAAGATCCATCCCATGCTGAAGGCAGCCTATCAGCGGTTGGTCCTAGAGCAGAAGACCCCAAGTGAGGGGATAGGAAGGGTATGGAGGCTTGGAAAAGAAGGAGCAGTGTTACAGCCTGGAGAGGTGACCTGCATGAGAGCCACGGTGAAACTTACTTGGGAGCAGCCTGGCCCCTTTGTAATGCTGGAACCTGACCCAATGGAGGGTCACTCAGGTCTGGAGGTGATACCAGAAGTAATTTCACTGAAGGACCTGAAGAAGGCTAAAGGAAGAGTCCCTGTCAGTGTGAGGAACCCCACGGAGCGGCCCGTGGAGATCCCTGCCAGGATGCTTCTGGGACAGGTGAGTCCTGCTGTCCCAGTTGGCTGGTCAGAAGTGAAGGGGACGGGTGAAAGTGAAGATGTTTGGAAGAAACTCTCCATGGAAAACCCTAACCTACCTGGAGCTTGGAAAGAGAGAGCCAAGGCCCAGCTGACCAGATGGGAGAAGATTTTCTCCAAAGATGAGTTTGATGTAGGGTGTGCGAGGAGTGCCACCCACAGAATCCGCATGCAAGAGGACAAGCCATTCAGAGAAAGAGTGAGGCGAGTCCCGCTAGCAGATCTGGAGGATCTGAGGGAGCAGCTTGCGGAATTGAAGAAGACGGGAGTGATTAGGGAATCCAGGAGCCCCTATGCCTCCCCAATAGTGGTAGTCAGAAAGAAGAATGGGTCATTGAGACTGTGCATTGACTACAGAACTCTCAACAGGAGGACCATTCCTGACCAGTACACCACGCCAAGGATAGAAGATGCCTTACAGAGTTTATCTGGAGCTAAGTGGTTCAGTGTGATGGACCTCAAGAGTGGGTATTATCAAATCCCCATGCATCCAGAGGATAGAGAAAAGACTGCCTTCATAACCCCAGTGGGATTCTTTGAGTTCAACAGGATGCCTCAGGGCCTATCTGGAGCTCCTGCTACGTTTCAACGCCTAATGGAAAGGACTGTTGGAGACATGAACCTCATAGAAGTCCTTGTGTATCTGGACGATGTCATTGTCTTTGGAAAGACTTTGGAAGAACATGAAGCCAGGCTGGAGAAAGTACTGAAGAGGCTCAGTGAAGAGGGACTTAAACTTTCTCCAGAGAAGTGTCGGTTCTATCAGTCCTCTGTGAACTATCTGGGACACATAGTGTCTGAAAAAGGAGTGGCTACAGACCCTGAGAAGTTGGAGGCAGTTACTTCGTGGCCAAGGCCCACAACAGTTACAGAACTTCGGTCTTTCTTGGGGTTCTGCTCCTACTACCGCAGGTTTGTGGATGGATTTGCCCGCATTGCCAAACCCCTCAACGAGCTGCTGAAGACAGAAGGAGAGGAGGATGGAATGGGGCCTAGGAGGTCCAGTGAATCAGTCCAAGACCAGTGGAATTCAAGGTGTGAAGAGGCTTTCAGAACCTTGAAGAGAAGTCTCACCACAGCCCCAGTTTTGGCCTACGCTGATCCCACTAGACCCTATGAGCTACATGTTGATGCCAGCCATGAGGGTCTGGGTGGAGTACTCTACCAGGAGCATGAAGACCAGCTACGGCCAGTGGCTTATGTGAGCCGGAGCCTGACCCCCTCCGAGAAGAACTATCCCACCCACAAGTTGGAGTTCTTAGCCCTCAAATGGGCAGTTGTTGACAAGTTGAGAGACTACTTGTATGGGGCCGAGTTTACTGTAAAGACAGATAACAACCCCTTGACTTATCTATTCACCACCGCCAAGCTGGATGCAACTGGACACAGATGGTTGGCGGCGTTGTCTGGATTCAATTTCAGCCTCAAGTACAGACCAGGGGCTGGAAATAGGGATGCAGATGCCCTGTCCCGAAGATCCCATGTCATGGTCGACGACTGGGAAGACTGGACCCAAGTGGCACCAGATGGAGTGCGAGCCCTTTGTCAGGGGGCTGAACTCCAAGCCAGAGGAGGATCCAGAGCTGAAGAGATAGGAGTTACCACAGTGGGAGTCCCAAAGTGTTACTGTGGGGTAACTCAACTGGCAGAAGAGTGTCTGCCGAAGCTGTCCAAGAAGGAGTTAAGGTGTGACCAATTGGAAGATCCCATGGGGAAATTGGTCCTGGAAGCCCTGGAAGACCAGAGTCCAGAGGGACTTCGCCTTCACCCTTCTAAAGAAGCTCGCCAATTGAGGAGAGAATTGGACAAGTTACAGGTGCATCAGGGGGTAGTCTACCGAAGGGGCCCCTCTGATGGACCAGAAGACAAGTGGCAGTTGTTTCTCCCGGAAAAGCATCGAGAGACTGTGCTGATTGCCTTACATGACCAGCATGGTCACTTGGGAGCAGAGAGAACCTTCCAACTTGTCAGAGACCGGTTTTACTGGCCCTGCATGAGGGCCGAAGTGGAGGAGTATTGCCATTCCTGTGCAAGATGCATTCAGAGGAAGACTTTACCCCATCAAGCTGCCCCAATGGGCCACCTGCAAAGTGAAGGCCCAATGGATCTGGTATGCATTGATTTTCTCTGCCTTGAACCCGATTTGAGCGGATTGGGAAATGTTCTGGTGGTAACCGACCATTTCACTCGTTATGCTCAGGCTTTCCCAACCAAGGACCAGAAGGCCTCTACAGTAGCCAAGGTACTCTTGGAGAAGTACTTTGTTCACTATGGACTGCCACAGAGAATCCATTCAGACCAAGGAAGGGACTTTGAGAGTCGCCTGATCAGGAAGCTACTAGATTCTCTGGGAGTAGAGAAGACTAGGACTACACCATATCACCCTCAAGGTGATGCCCAGCCTGAAAGGTTCAACAGGACCCTATTGAACATGTTGGGAACTTTAGAGACCGAGAAGAAGCAACACTGGAGTCAACACATTTCAGCTCTAGTGCATGCCTACAATTGCACCACAAGTGATGTGACAGGTTTTTCCCCTTACCGACTTATGTTTGGGAGAGAAGCAAGATTGCCAGTGGATTTGGCCTTCGGCATTTCTTTAGACCATGCCTCTGCTGCCTCCCACAAAGGATATGTGGACAGACTGAGGCGCAGTCTGAAGATAGCTTACGAGAAAGCTCAAGTGGCCTCTGACCAGAGAGGGGCCCGAAACAAGAGGAACTTTGATTTGAAAGTTAGAGTACAGGACCTACAGCCTGGGGACCGTGTACTGCTACGCAATCTAGGGATCCCTGGGAAACACAAGATTGCTGATAGATGGAGATCAGAGCCATATATCATCTGTAGGAAACTTCCAGGATTGCCTGTCTACAAGTTGAAGCCAGAAGGAAGATTGGGGCCTTTGAAGACCTGGCATAGGAATCATTTGCTCCCACTCACTGAAGCAGTCAGAATACCTCCAGCAAGAGATGTACCTGAATCTGTTTCCATTCTGGATACCCCCAGGCCTAACACTAGGTCTCAGACGTCCCAAGTTAG
This sequence comes from Lithobates sylvaticus, assembly GCA_028564925.1. Lineage (NCBI taxonomy): Eukaryota > Metazoa > Chordata > Amphibia > Anura > Ranidae > Lithobates > Lithobates sylvaticus. The sequence goes on along the minus strand of CM053038.1, from coordinate 83,370,014 downwards.
GGGTGGTGAGGACCCCCAACCTGAAGAAGAAAGAGGAGAACTTGAATGGTTATGGCCTTCCTCAACTCCAGGAAATTCTGCCATAGATCTTCCACCTACTGAAGATGTGGAAGATAACACATTGAACCCAGAAGCCACAGAGTTTGTGCCATTCAGTGATGTGCCTGAGTGCTGGGAAGATATCCCTGGTCTCTACCCAGAACAAGAAGAAGATGTTCCAGAACCAGAGATGTTGCCAGAATGTGTTCCTGAAGAAGTTCCAAGAGAACAGAGAGCTCGCAGGAGTGTGAAGCCTCCCAAGAAGCTAACTTACCCCAAGATGGGAGAAAGTTCAGAGGACTCTGTTACCACAGCAAGGAGAAGTGCTGAGAGCCCTGACCCTTCCGCTGTCCATTTAGTGGAGGGCAACCCCAGCTCGCTCTCTGGCACAGTTAAGCAGGTCGCACACACTGAAGTGACCTGTAGACAGGACAGCTCCCCATCTCATGCCAATTGGTGGGAAGCTCCTCTGTCCAAATTATGTGAAAATGTTGTTCCCGAAAAAGTTTGTAGTTTGAACACTATCTTTGGGGACCAAAGATTTAAAGTGGGGGGAGTGTGTAGCGGGGTTCTACCCCTTTTTCTGGTAGAGACTACATCTCCCATGATTCCCCAGGCCCCAGGGCTGCTGACTTCCGCCCGGGAGGCTGCTGGGGGAGATTATAAAAGGGAAGAGCGGAGACCGCCTCTTCCTCTTGGGACACTTCCTCTTCTGAGGCCTGACAGGACTGGCCTGCCTCTGCTGACAGAGCGTGTGACGCGGAGACTGCAGCCAGCAGAGACACCTGTGCGGACCGGAGCTGAAGGCCTGAAGCCTGGGCCTTGCAGCCGATGGAGTGAGACTCTCACCCCTCACTTTCCACAGCAGCGGAGCGGAGACTTCCCCTTACTGTCGGTCGGACGGAGCTGATGACCGGAGTGCAGGGCTGTGACTGAGGAGACCGGACGCCGCCATTGAAGAGACCAGAGCCGCCATTAGAGGGACCGGATCGGAGGACGGTACCCCAAGGATTGGTGAGAGAGCCTGTAGGCTCAATCCTGCATTGACACACAAGTTTTATGCCTATTGAACTGCCTAGGCGCAATTTACCTCAGAGCAGCAATGTTACTTTTTGTGGATTACAAATGACACCATTTAAAGCTACATGTGCACCACCTCTACAGATTTATTGCCGGTGAAGAACACTGTACTAGTACAAGGACTGAGCTCTATTACTAGGGATCAGGCCTGGTCCGTTAGGTAGGCGCAGATAGATTTATTGCACCTCAGGGGTGCATAGCAGACGGTCGCCACGCTTGGCGTTCCGTTTCCCCATTGTTAGATTCATATACCTGTGTACATGTTTAAAGTGCATATTGCAGGGACCTGCTAAAGTATTGTGAGATATATGTTCAAATGCATGTTGCTATTCTTTTTTTTTCTCACTGCCAAAGTAAAGCCAGTTATTCTTATTTCAGCAGTCTGCTTGTGAGTTCATACCAATTACACTTAGAGTATAAGCTAAGTTTTATGTGCATAGGGACGTACCCCTTTACTAACTGTGCCAGAGCGGGTAGAGCCAAATTGCCGGGGGTTGGTGGAGCTGTACTCAGGGACCCAAAACAAACCAGCGGCTCTCTTAACTGGGGGTAGCGCTACATTAATAATGTAATATTCCAGCTAACCGTGCTAAATAAAGAGAACCTGTCAGTTTTGTGATCAAGTACATTTCATGTGGTGTCTTACAACACTAACTAAAATGGACATGTTGGGCAATAATGGAAATATGTTTAATTAAAGGGATCTGTTACCTCTTTTTTTAATACTGTTGGGATTGGCTGCCCTCTACTGTTAATAGCACCGTATTATGTATAGATATGTATTACCACTTCCTGTCTCTGGGAGGCTGCCTTCTAAAAAACCACAGAAGGAAGTGGGGAGAAAAAGATAGAAAGTCTCAGCCACATGTCCTGTCTATGCTGCTAAACAAGTGTAGCACCCTCTAGTGTGCTAGAGTAGAATTTTTGTTAGAGTAGGTAAATTGTTTGGCCTGGCTGGCAGCCGAGCCTGGTGTTTTTCTGGGTCAGGGTGTGAGTGACTCAGGGAGGCTTGTATGACTCACAGGCAGCATCTCTAATACCTCTCCCTACTTCAAGAAACTTGCAAAAGATTCTAGAAGAATGGGAGTAGAGGTGAGGAGGAGCTGCCTGGAGTATTCTGAGGGCCCTGACCAATCCCCAACAGATGAGTTAGCAGAGGGCAGGCCCCCTCAAATACTCAGGGTCAGCCCAGCTGGGGCAGTGGAGTTTGGGTGGAAGATGGAGATGAAGTGTTAGGCTGTCGGTGGCCCTTGAGGGTAACCCCCTAGTCTGGGTGACTGAGTGAGTTCGGGCCTGGGCTCGGGTGCAGAAGGGACCCTCTTCACGACACACAGAGGAGTCCTGACCAGAGGCACAGGGGTAGGAGAAAGACAGCAGGAGAACACTGCTGGGAAAGTCTCCAGGGAGGAAGACAGCCAGGTGGGCTGGTGAGTGTTGCATTCAGAGAGGATTGAGAGGATGAGTCGGTCTGGGAGGACTGTGGAGTCTTAGCCAGAAGGGCTCAAAAAAGTGACAGCTATGGCCAGATGGGCCGGCAGCGCCTAAAGAGATGGGGCTGGGATCAGTAGCCACAGGATGAAGACAGATGAGCACTAGGACTTTGCTACACAAACAAGAGGCCCACGGTCCCTGCTTGTAAAGGGCTTTTGCTACTCATCTGACTGAGCATTGGTCAGATCATCCAAACAGTGCCAGCTCTCCTGGGAGTTGTAGTTCTGCAATCAAGCTGCAATCATGCAGAAGGCAGAGGAGAAGTGTATATACGGACTGTATATAATTGTGTTCCTGAAGAGTTCTACTGCTTTGATCAAGTGGGCATCCCATAATATCCATATACAAGTTTATTCCCCTCAATAAAACATAAAAACAAAGCACTGGACTGTTCTTCTGACTCAAGTGTGCTGTGAAGATGTGTTGTGTCTGGCTGTGCAGGGTGGGGGATCCCTTTCTATTTGTGGCTCCTTAGGGGGTGGGCTACACAAAAAACAGAAAATAATATTCCTATGATCCATGGTCCAATATCACACCTGAATGATATTCTGCTGGAAGCTTGTAGCTCTAATATGCTCAACAAATAAAATCCCATTCATTTCAATGGCCGTGTTCACATCTGATTATTTTGTCGCCTGTAGCAAAACATCTGTCACTCAGAAAAGTACACAAGCTTCTTTTAGGCAGATTGGCCCCATAGACTTCAATGAGAATGCCTGAAAAATGCTCAATATGAGCGTTTTATAAGCCTTTTACTGACAATAAAAACCTGATATAGGCATTAACCTTCCCCAGTTCAAAAAACATGTTTGCATTGGTCTTTGTTTCTTCACTAGAGAGATTTCCTCTCACTTTCTATCTCAGTGACCTGAAGGAAGTCCTACCCCACAGGGACACAGATGACACTAAAGACCTTGAGAAGGAATAGGTTAGCTTCAGACATAGGTTGCAAACAGCAACAGTGCGATCTGCTACACACGTGTCAAAAGGCCCACACTAAGGAACTTTTAAAAGTCAGCGGGGAGTCAGCAGCGCCCTGCACCTGCAGACCTCTGTGGTGTGATGCAATAGAGTGGCTGCCCTTAAGCTGCCCCCTAGAGGACATCCTGCCTCGTTGGAGTTGTGCCTCCTCCTCTTCCTCTTCTTTGATGCACCCAAGTACAGTCAGTGACCTCATCATCCCCTCCCTCCTCATCACTGGAGCAAACTTGGCAGTATGCTACTGCTGGGGGAACATGACTGCCAGTTTCTTGTCCTTCTTGGGCACCCCCTCACTCTAGGCTCACGTTACTCCCTTCCTCAACCTGGGAACCAACATCGGAGCCTTCAAATCGCTGCACATCATCCAACAGCATGTACCCCACACTGAGGTTGAAAAATTCTGGGGACTCCTCCGTGCATGATGGTGGGGCTACGGAAGGAGTGACTGGACAAGGAGCTGGTGGAATAGGCCGCTTTGGCAGATGCGTTGGAAGGCAAACTACTCTGAGCCTGGGTGACAGAGGATGAGGACGGCTTTGTTATCCACTCCACCAACTCTTCTGCATGTTCTGGCTCAATAACACGGCCAGCAGTAGAAAAAGACAAGCGTGTCCCATGGCCACCTGCAGAGGATGCACCATGTCCCTGACCAGCACTGTTCACTGTAGACAGAGAGGCAGCTTGCCCTCTTTTAGTGGCCTGTGAGCGTCTGTCTCTCCTTGGTGGCCTTCCGGACATGATGTATATTTTGTTTTGCAACACCACACTACACTATATTAGATACTGTGTACACCACCAGAAGTGTAGTAGAAACTGTACACACTGTATTAGATACTGTGTACACCACCTAAAGTGTATTAGAAACAGTACACAACAGAATGCACTGTAGATCTAGGCTACACTGGATGCAGTATATGTGGGTGTGTGTATGTAATATATATTCAATTGCACTGCCACTAACTGAATAACCTGCCTGCTTAATGTAACTCAAGCTATCTCTCTGTCCACGCCAACAACACTACACAGGGCTGCCATGTAAGCTGCCTTATATAGTGTGGGGTGTGGACTTAGACCCCCTGAGCCATAATTGGCCAAAGGCACCCTGCCTTTGGCCAATTATGGCTATCTTAGCAGAGGGCGCTGTGATTGGCCAAAGCATGCAGGTCAGGTGCATGCTTTAGCCAATCATCATACAGCAATGCACTGTGATCTCGCAGTGCATTATGGGGCGTTCCGCGGTGCTCAATTTTTCCGCAAATGCTCCATAATGTTCGCTGTTGAGCGAACGGGCGAACACCCGATGTTCGGGTCGAACATCAAGCTCATCCCTAGTTTCCACATCTACTATTTCATCATGGACAGCAAGCTAAAACAAAGAGAAAATCCGACTGTGTGTACGGGGCATTAGAGTGGATTAGAGAGTTTGCTCCATAACCATATAGTTGGTTATTTATATTTACCACTGCATATAGATATTTAAGAATAAATTGCCTTTTTATTTTAAACTTTATATACTAACTAAATTATATTATATTATATATATAATATTTCCGACGGAAAAAGTTTGAGAGCTGGATCTAAAATTTTCCGACAACAAAATCCGATCAGACTTTTTCCAATCATGTGTAGAGAATTCCGACGCACAAAGTGCCACGCATGCTCAAAAAAAATTTGGAGACGAAAGCTATTGGCTACTGGCCTCTTCGTAGTGGCCTCTACGTAGTCCCGTCGTACGTTTAGTACGTCACCTCATTCCGAACGATCGGATTTTCCATCAACTTTTTGCAAACGTGTGTATGCAAGACAAGTTTCGGACAAAATCCGTCGGAAAAAATCCAACGGATTTTGTGGTCGGAATGTCCGACTGTGTGTACGGGGCATAAGTGTGTGTGTGTATATGTATGTATGTGTGTGAGAGTGAGTTATCTCTTTCAAAGCTGTTGTTGAACTGGCTGCAGCAGGAGGAGAAGGGGCAGGTCGGACCTAATAATTATGGTTGGAAAGCACTTTGTAACACAGGGCAAACTACTACATGTGCTTTGGCCTATAGGGGACAGAACTGTAAAAATAAGAATATGATAGATCTTCTTTAAAGCTATTTGATTAGTATAATAGCCGGGAAACTAGCATTCTCAGAAAGAGAAGCAATGGTAGGCTCCAAATTTTTTAACTGTAATTTTAACTTATTCAGGGAAGCCTATCCCACACCCACCTAACTGTGCCCGAGTCACCCCCATCAAATCATTATCTATTACCTTTTTGTACCACCACCCCCTCCCTTTAGAATGTAAGCTCTATGAGCAGGGCCCTATTGTCCCTTCTGTATTGAACTGTACTGTAATTGTGCTGTCCCCCCTCTACATTGTAAAGCGCTGCGTAAACTGATGGCGCTGTATAAATCGTGTATAATTATAATAATAACTGTAGACAAAAGTATGAGAGTATTTTCTGCAACTGCATTACCACAAACAAGCTCTAGATGTCAGTAAATAACCAGAATATGAAACAGATGCATTTAACAGAAGAATATACAGTGGATAGGCATAGTGCTCACAACATTGTATATAAAGTAATACAATATTTATCTGGAAATGTATGCACTAATATCAACGGTGTCTGTATATCATTTAATAAAACCATTTTTGAAGCAAATGTGTTGTTGTGAAATTGCTCCTAATGTATGGAAAATGTGTAATGGAAATGTATGTATGTATGTAGTGCCTACACTTGTCTAAAGTGTGTGTTATATATGTAAATTTAGTTTTCCAGAACTGTAATGGAATTCTGGGGGTTAATTGTACAGGTCTTTTACTTTGGCATCAGTTTGGCTGGGCTGTACTGGAGTTCTGCCTGGTCATAGGTGCAGTGAGGCACCTGTGACAGGCTGAGAACCAATCCTGGTTGGACGTGTTAGGTACCAATCTTTCCCGGAGCCAATCAGTGGGCGCGTCTGGCCCTGCTGCGTGGTCTGGGAAGGGGTATTTAAGATGCTGAAGTCACGTGTTCAGGGTTCGGCTGCTGCTTTGATTCCTGGTTCCGGTCCGGACCAACCCTGTAAGGGGTCCCGGACCCAGGAGTGTCTGCCGTCCCCATGAGCATGGTCACCCTGACCAGCCCCAGAGGCCCTAATGGTCTGGGGTGGGAATACGTCCGTTCCCGAGCCTCGGAACTGGCTAGTTCGAGGCCCAGTAACTGAAGGAGGATTTGGAGGTGTCCTGGTGTTCTCTTGGTATTGGAGGGACACGGCAACTCGTACAAGCGACCAGGGGAGGACTCTTCGGTGGAGGGCCAAGAAGCTGGCTGCTCGGTAAGAGCCTGGGAGCTGAGTTGTATTGACATTAGAGAATCCACACTTCTCACAGTATCACCAAGAAGGCTGAGAGATCCAGGTACTGTGGGAAAGGTTCTTACTTATCTTCAGTTACAATCTAGTCTGTGGCAGAGACTTTGCAAACTTTCCGGATCACATGTTGGCTGCTAAATCTATGGTTCGAGGTTTATCCAGCAGTGAAGCGCCCATTTTCTAGTGGCTACTCTCTGGGCTAACTAAGAGACATTTAATTGATGTCAGCAGTTCAAAGTTTTATCACCCGTGCCCTCTATTCCCACCTGAGACTGTGTTATAGTTGGATGTTCCCCCTGCAAAATAAAAATCCTAAAAAGGATTTTTGTGTGTCAGCGTTTGAAGTTACTGGGTACTAACCCTGGGAAACCCTAGACACCTAACAATGAGCTACGAGGAGGTAATTGGGAAGCCCAGAAAATTCAAGGTTGCCCCTAGGGGTTATGGCCGCTACACGTACTTTACAATATATCATATATAGACTTCATATATTAGATCTTATATAATAGATAAAAATTGTATCAAGGAATGTGTTACTAGCAATTTGTGTGGAATGTCCACCTTACACCATGGGAGCACATATATAGAGGCACCTAGAGTGACAGATTTCTATAGGAGAGTGATAAAGATAGAGGTAAATGGGACATACTTAATTTATGAAGAACGCACTCGCACCCGGTGAATTAGGATCCATGAGGCACATCAGATCACATGAGACTGTCTCTCAAGGGTCAGTAGTTTCTGGCACTACTCCTATATGTAATTGGAGAGAGAGGTGAGTAAGAGCTCCTCTCCTCCTAATTACCACCATGACCATATGACATGCCCGCCGATGTCATAATATCACAGGTGCGAGGTGGGGTTATATGGGCCTGTGACATCATCACACCGGCAGGTGTGACATGTGGTCATAGTGTAAGAAATTAGCTCATTTTTAACTAAGGGGCTAAAAGATCCTTTCCTTCACAGTAAGGGGAATAAACTTTTTCCTTTTTGTATTAGAGAAAAAAAAACAGTTTAATGCTTAAAAACTGAAGAACAAAAATTCAGTAAATTGCAACTTACCAATGGTGGTTGCATTATTTTTAAGGCTAAGCCTCCGTACACACGGTCGGAAATTCCGACCACAAAATCCATCGGATCTTTTCCGACGGATTTTGTCCGACACTGGTGTTGCATACACACGGTCGGACAAAGTTGTCGGAAAATCCGATCATTCTGAACGTGGTGACGTTGGTTGCGTACGACGGGACTACGTAGAGGCTAGTAGCCAATAGCTTTGGTTTTGTAATTTGATCTGAGCATGCGTGGCACTTTGTCCGTCGGAATTCTCTACACACGATCGGAAAAAGTCGGACTTTGCTGTCGGAAAATTTGAGAGCAGGATCTCAATTTTTTTTCGCCGGAAATTCAGATGGAAAAAGTCCAATGGAGCCCACACACAGCCGAATTTTCCGACAACATGGTCCGATCGGACATTTTCCGTCGGAATTTCCGACCGTGTGTACGGGCCATTAGTTTCCTTGATTTTCACATGATGATCCTGCTAGTAAAACAGGTTGTGTTCACTCACCGTACTGTATCTATGGAGAAGCAGCCTTGTCATGACTACAAATACCTCTTCCTCTTCATAACATGGTGAAAAGTGGTTTCATACTTCACAAAAGTGTCATGAATCTGCAATAATGTTTCATGTCCTGTCTGCTTACCTCTCTGATCTGTGTATCAGCTTAGGGGCCTGCTCTCACACCTGTGTTTAAGTAATCTTCTCTCAGCATGGCTCCACCCCAGCCTTTAACAGGAAACACTATTTAACCCTGCGCACTGCAACCCAGCCTTGCCCGAGCAACAGTTGTGTTTAGGCTTCTGTGTGGTGCCCTGCTGTATGTTTATCTCTGACTTCCGTGTACCAACCTTGGCGTGTCCTTCTGACCTGTCTGCTAGTGACTCCGACCTTGGAGTGCCTCCCTGATGATCCCTGCAGATTCTAGACATGGTACAGATATGTCACTTTACAGGTAGACTAAGGGGACCCCCCCCCCCCCCACCCCCCCCCCCCCCCCCCCCCCAGGCACTATATTGGAATTTTTAATTTTCTGCTCATTTAAAAATTGTGTTTTTCACAAACTTTTTTTTTTTCATTGATGCATGTCCCCCAGGGCAGGACCCGGATCCCTATAACCATTGCATGCCCAATTACTTGCATATAAGCCTTCAAAATGGACACTTGATTTTTGACGTTTGGGTCCCATTGACTTTAACCACTTCCAGACCAGCCTCGTTTTGGATTTTAGGTGTTTACATGTTTAAAACTGTTTTTTTTGCTAGAAAATGACTTAGAACCCCCAAACATTATATATTGTTTTTTTTTCTAACATCCTAGAGAATAAAATGGCGGTCGTTGCAATACTTTTTTTCACACCGTATTTGCGCAGCGGTCTTACAAGCGCACTTTTTTTGGAAAAAAGTAACTTTTTTGAATAAAAAAATAAGACAACCGTAAAATTAGCCCAATTTTTTTTGGGATTGTGAAAGATAATGTTACGCCGAGTAAATTGATACCCAACATGTCACGCTTCAAAATTGCGGCCGCTCGTGGAATGGCGTCAAACTTTTACCCTCAAAAATCTCCATAAGCGACATTTAAAAAATTCTACAGGTTGCATTTTTTTGAGTTACAGAGGAGGTCTATGGCTAGAATTATTGCTCTCGCTCTACCGATCGCGGCGATACATCACATGTGTGGTTTGACTACCGTTTTCATATGCGGGCGCTGCTCACGTATGCGTTCGCTTCTGCGCGCGAGCTCGTCGGGACGGGGTGTTTTAAAAAATTTTTTTTTGTTTTTTATTATTTATTTTACTTAATTGTATTATATTTTACACAGTTTTTAAAAAAAAAAAAAAAAATTGATCACTTTTATTCCTATTACAAGGAATGTAAACATCCCTTGTAATAGAAAAAAGCATGACAGGTCCTCTTAAATATGAGATCTGGGGTCAAAAAGTCCTCAGATCTCATATTTGGACTTCAATGGGAAAAAAAAAAAAAAATTTTAAAAAATGTCATTTAAAAAAATGACATTTGTAAATTTCCCTTTAAGACGTATGGGCGGAAGTGACGTTTTTGACGTCGCTTCCGCCCTCCTATGGTATAGAGATGAGTGGCGGCCATCTTAGCCTCACTCATCTCTATACACAGGCAGGGAACGGACCCGATCGCCTCCGCCGCTGCCGACGGTTCCGGTAAGCGGCGGAAGGCACGGGAGAGCGGCGGGAGGGGGGGGGGGCACCTCTCCCGCCGCCGATAACGGTGATCTCGCGGCGAATCCGCCGCGATGACCACCATTATCGGAAAGGGGACCGCTCACTGTAAAGAGGGATACCTCGGTTGTGGCAGCAGCTGCTGCCGTTACCGAGATATCCCTCTTCAAAAAAATGACGTATATATACAGTGAGCGGTCGTGAAGTGGTTAATGGGGTTTGTTATTCGGGTCCCAACTTTCGCAGTGTTCGAAAGTTCTGGTGCGAACCGAACAGGGGTCCGTTTGGCCCATCCCTAATAACAACCAGACAGCTCCATATATTCTGAGTCAATGACCTGGTACAAGATTAGAAATGTTCAGCTTCATTTGCTGTGTGCTTGCTCCAAGTTTGTAACTCCAGAAGTTTTGAACTAAGTTACACCACTAGCATTTTCAGGTGAGCAGAAATGGCAGCCTAGTTATATCATAACAGGTGTACTTTAAAGCCCAACTTCAGGCCCCATGCCTTATCCCCAAATTGATACTTATTATGGCCAAACCTTGTGATTTTTTTTTTTTGATATTTGTTTATTTTTTATATTTGCTTGTTCCAGATATCTCCAGGCTGGGCACATGAAGTCCTATCTTCTCTTTTTGAAGCTAGAAAGTGTTCTCTCTATACATGATGAGGTCTTTCTGCATCCAGGGTGGGTCCATGATGCCCTGCACTAACAGTATGTCCTTAGTATTCCTGGATAAGTCATTCAACCTGTAATGCTGCGTACACACGGTCGGAATTTCCGATGGAACAGTCCGATGGGAGCTTTTCATCGTATTTTCAGACCGTGCGTATGCCCATCGGTCTTTTTCTGTCGGAATTTCCGACGGACTTTGGATTGAGAACCTGTTCTTCATTTTTCAGACGGAAAACCTTTCTATCGGATTTTCCGATCGTGTGTATGCAATTCCGACGCGCAAAATTCCGACGCATGCTCGGAAACAATTTGACGCATGCTCAGAAGCATTAAACTTCCCTTTTATAGTGCAGTCGCACGTGTTTTATGCCGTGGTGTTATTGACCATTGGAATTTGGTGTGACCGTGTGTAGCCAAGACAGTTTGAGCGAAATTCCGTCGGAAATTCCGTTGGAAATTCCGACGGGAAAACTATCAGAGCTTTTTCCGACGAGAATTTCGACCGTGTGTACGTGGCATAAGACTAAGGAAATCCATGGGGTGAAGAAGTGGAACTGTGAAGGACAGCTCTGGATTAAAAGGTGAGTATTGCAGACTGAGATGTCTTTTGTTTTACTTCCTGGGGGAATTGTAAAAAAAATTGCCCACAGATGGGCTTTCAGACGGGTGTTATTAGGGTATCATTATTAATAACTAACGCAGTGACATAGTGAAAAATGTATTAGACAGGGCACCACTGCAAAAATATTGTTAGCAAAATTAACATCAGTACTGGGACTATTTCTTTAAATAGTTTAATGATTTCAAAGTATCAGAATTTACAGAAAAGAATACACAAAACCAGTGAACATGAAAACAGAAAAATATATATTTTTTTTTAGCATTACAACACGAAAATTTATATAAAGTAGAACCACAATTGTATTGTTTTTCTTGTTTGTGAGTTAACAATACAAACTCTGATTTAATAAGTGTGGCAGTACCCATTACAGTAACATTTAGCAACCTATGACCCTCCTCCTACATAGGATAGTAAAGAAAAACGTCAGTCAAGATATCATTAATCTTCCATTTACAACTTTAGGTCATCTTTTTGTTTTGCATACGAGCACCAGAAACCTCTTTGCTGAATTTTTAAACTAGAGTACCTCCAACTCCTGTAAATTTTTCCATGGTTGGATTTTGGTGGATCTGCTTTTGGCTCAGACAATAGTGTCTGCAGAGTGTAGTGTGGTTCTTTATACAGGGAACCCGTGTGTCACAAGGTTAGCCTAGTAAAGTAGTTGGTAATATCTGATGTGGACCACTGTCTTTTCTGCCAAACTGTGAATCCAAAACCAACATATTTGTGAGTTGACAGCTTTTTTAGGGCTTATCTCCACAGTGAAGAATCCTCTAAAAATGCTGGTCAACGGATTTGTCATCCATCTTTACTGTTTTGATGTTACTCATTATCATTTTTATAACACAAATTTTTATATGAAAGTGTCAATATTCCTAGTATTTTATGGTCCTCTAATGTTTTTGGGTAAGTTGCGAGTAACATACAAGGACCACTTTATATTCTACACAGATAGGTTTCTAGTGAGATAATTCCAGTGCTGGCATGACACAAGGACATTTTCACAAGTTTCTTAAAATTCATCGAAATAAATCCAGAACCTTTAAAAGTACACTAATGTGTGAAGTCTCCATTCCCTACCTCTGTGTGAGTCCAGCCTTGTGCATCCAGAAATGGATGCAGCCCTGGTCCTGTGGTTGGTTAATATACCCATAGGGGACCCTTCACTGGTTCTGTCTGGAGGAGTCTAAAGCAAAGGATCAGTTTTCATTGGCCCTTGTAATCAGTCAGGCTACTCTTAAACTAATTTCAGTTTTGGTATAATGAGGGCAGGTTGACTTACACTTCTGCTTTTGATGTCTCTCAGGAAATCCATTGATGAGATCTCTCTATTTGCCTTCCTGAGTCTAATGACCAGTACAATATGGCTTTATACTTGTATTTTTTGTTCATCATTTAGTGAAGTTTTAGTCAGAGAAGAAAATTTCATGGGAGATCTGCAAATCCCATGGAGATATCAAACTTAGAATCCGAAATATATAAGAACTCATCTACCCATAACTGAAATATCAGTCTTGATTAACGTGACCCTGTAAAATCATTATCTTACAGCAAAGCCCCTCTGGGGCATCTTTAGATAAAATATTATCTGTACCTCTACTATGTATGTTCCCTGTTATTTATTTTCTAGTGTTTCTTTGGTTTTGTGTTTCTGTCCCTCCTTTGGCAAGTACTCATCTCTTCTTCATCACAACTGGAAATAAAATAAAAAAGGATGTGGAAAAATACATGTATTTTAGAGGGAAAAGAAAAACAAGAATAAATGGTTAAGTTAAGACACTTCTGGTCCCCAACTATATTAAAATACACCATATACACATAGACAATATTTCATAAGCATCCAACCTTCAAAGACAAATTTTGACATTTTTTATTTTATTTTTTTACAAAAATAACTTGTTCTTTAAAAAAAGAGGTGTATTATACAGAATTAATCTTATCTGTTATTCTCTGTTTAGATTATAGTAGTAAAGAACCTGATAACAAAAGAGGGAATTCCAGTGAAACCAATTCTAAGAATGTCTATGCCAGAGCATAATTTATATTTGAAGATTCTGGTGTCGTAATGTCTTGTTATGAAGTTCCCATCATGCTCCTGTCGTCCAATACTCCTCGTTTGTCCACAATAAATGTCCCCACCATATAATTATTCACAATTTTTCTCTTCTGGAATACCCCATATTCATCACCCCCATTTAACACGGTCTGTTCACCCACAAGAGAGCCACAAGCTCCAAGGTGTCACAAAGATATAATTGTGCACAATGGCATCAGCACATAGCATTTGATGTCATTCAACATTCATTTTAATGGTGCGTTAGAGAAAATAAGATAGTAACAAGTCAGCCTTATAGACCCCACAGGGTCAGAGGTCTGTAACTCTTGTTTCCTGCCATCACTTCAGGACATACTTCTGGATCTTACTCAGCTTCACTCTATCTTCTCTTCTGCCTATGAAGTCCATAGAGAATCGTCAACCCTTGCTCAGGGCAGCACAGGATATCCAGGAACATCTGCCCATGACACTGCTAGACTAGGGACATGAAGATAAGAAATAAAGCCCTTACAATGACTAGGTTTCACTGAAGTTCCCCTTCAAATGGTAATTCTAGGTGAAACAAAGCTTCTCAAAACTCAAAAATATCCAGATGAGTAGCTTCAATGGAGTTATAAAATGTAGTATGCCCTGGCTTGTACTAAATTTGTGTCCATTCAGACAAAAGAGCATTTTTGAAGTAAAGTAATGATGTTGGATAAGAAGACCTGGCTCTCAGTCGGCATTACAATTTATCCCAAAGGCTTTCAGGGCTTAGTGTCGGTCACTTGCGCTCCTTCACACAAAACTCATCAAACATAACATACCATTTAATAAGTGTTATATCTTATAATGTATATGTAAAAATAGTTCATGCTAGGAGCCACATGTGTACCCTGTCTTATGTTCTTAACATATATGTCTTGGAGATTTATAAATATGTAAAACTTCTTAAACATAAATTTAACAAATATATATATATATATATATATATATATATATATATATATATATATATATATATATTTATGGAGCTAGAGCAGAAAAGGGCTACACTTTTTACATGCTGTAGCATTAATAGTACCCTACCATGGAAACCACTGAATTCAATTATTTGGAGGTGTAGCCAAACTTATGATTAGATATATAGTATAAGTGTGATGGTCAGATGTCCACAAAATGTGGCCATACAGTGTATATGGTGAATATATGGTATGGACATTTCTGTAGTTGAAAATCAGCTAAGCTTTTAGTGGAGGCAACAGGGTTTAGATTCGTATTTGGTACTATAGTGACTACATTTCTGTGATGTAGCAAAATTAAGTGCTAAATTCCATGCGTATAGAGAAGCAAATTCTTGGTCAGGATCTATATTGCACTGACAATGCTCTTCTCTAGTGGCCTCTGTGGCCTTGTCATGTAAAGTGCATGGCAGACAGGGGCAGTCAGAACAAGGCTGTCAGACTGATAACCCACTTGTGTTCTGCATGTAAGGTGCTGTCTCTTCCATATTGTTGTGATTATCTCAAAGTGATGTATAGGAAAAGGTTGTTTTTATCATGGTCCTGTGTCTGGCACAGCAGTGTTTATCTACTATGGAAGTACACCCTGCACAGCAGTGTGTCCATTATGCTATGTTATGTGATAGGGCTACCTTATTATTGGCTTAATAAGGACCAATTATGACTGATAATTTGTGACTTAACAAGGTAGAACAAGTTGATTTTTTTTACAATAGCCAGGTAATAAGCTCCTAATTATGTGATTCTGTTGTCTTAGGCCCCTTTCACATGAGCGGACCTGATCGGACCCTCCATTCTACGCCATGGAGCGGCGGTTGTAAACGGACATGTGTCTTTTACACCCGCCGACATCTGATCCGAGACACTAAAAACAGATGGATGGGGATCCGCGGACAGACTCCTGGTGGAGTCTGACCCATGTGGAAGGGGCCTAATCCAATTTAAGTTCATAATAATTGATTTTAGCTAATTAGGGGATTTTGTAATGGTCTTAAATGTTCTTTATATTTACTGATATGTATTTTACAACAGACCTAATTCTGACCGAGGCTTGACTAAAACCCTATGCTGTAGCCTTAGGACCCGTCAACTGGCTGTTTTGTTTTGTATTTCTTTACATGTCTATGGTAAACCAAAACCAGCTTGTAGAAGGTCAACTGCAGGTCAAATGCATCTGTCAATGAATTCTGAATGATTACAGAGGCAATTAAATGGATGATAAATTAACACCATCAGCAAAAGCCATAAGCTTGTCGACACAGGCCCTTGGACATATTAGTGGAAACCAAAAACCTTGGGGCCTAGCGATTATCTATAATGAATTTGTCTCTTTCTAGAAATGTGGAGGATATTTTTAAGATCACTATAATCCACACTTCCTCTATTTCTTGGATTCTCCCGTGTGTATAACTTTTAGGGATTGTGTAAATAGGTATTGTTCTGCATTTGCCATGCATTCAAAAAAATATTTCCATTGTGGATGACAGCTCTGAGACTGTTTGGCTTGCTATGCTTAGCGTTTCTCTACAGTGGGTCCTACTGAAATGGGTTTGCATTACAGGCAAAGCAGGTCAAGCACAGCCTTTTCATGTGCTTTACATGTAAGCGTATGTGTTTGAGCACCCCTGCAGTTAAATACAACAAGTGGTGCCTGATAGCTTAGGGCTCAGATTAGGCATTGTTATCTATTTACACATTTTTTTTAAAATTACAAAACCTTGTTAAAAGTTGATGAAGTGCCAAACGCCAGATCTGCTCACGGGCAGCCGTTCATTTGAAAAACATCATTCTCCTGAGTTCAAAATTCACCAGCACATTCAACCCCCTGAGGCATTCATCTGCATCAGGATCATTGACTTTTTAAATGAGAAGTGCTGGTTTCTGTAAGGCCCCTTTCACACTGACGGACCGTTCAGGTCCGCCAGTCAGTTTTAACGGCGGACCTGAACGGGCGCTCCATGCTAGTCTATGGAGCGCTAGTCTATGGAGCGACCCGGTCCGAGCCGCCAAAAGCAGACGGATGGCTCTACGTCCGGATCCGTCGCTGGCAAATCGGATCGGGTGAGATCTGATGAAAGCGGACACTCTGTCCGTTTTCATCCGATCTCTCCATAGAGACCAGCGGCGCTCGACAAGCCCCTCCCCGCTCAGTGAGCAGAGAGGAACTTGTCATCTGCCGGCTCAGCGGAGATCAACGGAGAGATCTCCCGCTGAGCCGGCGGACAGAGGCGGGCTCCGTGCAAGCGGATCCGCCTCGTGTGAAAGGGGCCTAACATTCAATAAATGTTCTCCCATAAGCAGATACTACATTGAACTATTAAAATATGAAGAATTCCTGTGAGGATCCAAATAGCCCAATTCCACCCAATTCTTTTTTTTTTAGCTCTTGATGATCTGAAGAAGGAATAGACTGCTCAGGTTTTCCTCTTTAATAGATTTTCTATTTGTATGTTTGGTTTGCCATCCTTTTTAATAAAAGTATGTCAATGCTAATATAAAAATAGTCAGGGCATCTCCCCAACTTCAGTGGAATATATTTTAGCCCAGGGGTAGGCAACCCCCGGCATACGAAACCTCTTTTGCCGACACTCGACTCCCTCCCCATCAGCAGAGCAGCGCAGGGAAGTGTCAGTGAGACACTAATGCATTCCAATTTCGGAACTCCCCACACCGCACCTGCACTGAGGGGGAGGCACTGCACCCCCACACATTGTAAAAGATGGGAAACATTGGTTCTCTAACTTTGCTGTAGCTGTGCTAGCCCTGTCCACCTTCTGGAGGAAGATGACCCGCTTGGTTGCCACTACCAATCTCAGAAAGAAGGGATTTCACTGTGATTGAGAACCACAATCAGGTGACAGTTTGTGGAATTACTGTTGAGCTTCTGCGAACTTTGTTGAAATTATTCCTGAACCTTTTTGGTCACTTACTACTGAACCCCTGCACTCTGTGTCCCTTTAAGCCACAGCCAGTATTCGGCGCAATGAAAATCACACCCAACCACTTTTTTTCAGCTGCAGGGGCCAAACTTATGATCCTCCACACAGGCCCACTGCTTTCAGAAAATGCCCCTGACCTGAGCTCATCAGTGCGCATCCATTCCATATGCTTGTATGTGACATCACATACAACCACGTGGGCTGGATCAGCAGGATGAGTGTGCCAGGACAGGTAGATGTGTCTCATCTCTGCTTCCTTTCAACACTCTGCATATCACGCATATCATAGATGAGAAGAGGGTACAGCGGTGAAGCAGATGAGCAGGAGGGTACAGCGGTGGGGAAAATGGGCAGGAGGGGTTCAGAGGTGAAAAAGAAGAGCAGGAGAGTACAGTGGGGGGGGGGCAGATGTGCAAGAGGTACAGAGGTGGAAGAGATGAGAAGGAGGTTCAGCATTGGGACAGAAGGGCAGTGGGGTTCAGTGTTGGGGCAGAAAAGCAGGGGGGTAGAGCAGTGGGGTCGATGTGAAAGGAGGTGCATTGGTGGGGCAGATGAGCAGGGGGTTACAGTGGCGGGGCAGGAGAGCAGTGGTGGGGCAGGAGAGCAGGGGGAACAATGGTGTGGCAGGAGAGCAGGGGGTACAGAGGTGAGACAGATGTGCAGGAGGTACATTGGTGGGGAAGATGAGAAAGTGGGTTACAGTGGTGCGGCAGATGAGCAGATGGGTTCAGTGTTAGGACAGATGAGAAGGTGATTCAGTAGTAAGACAGAAGAGCATAAGGATATGGCGGTGGAGCAGATGTGCAGGGAGGTACAGTGGTGGGCAGATGAGAAAAGGGGTACATTGATGGGGCAGATGAGCAGGGGGTTACAGTGGTGGGACAGATGAACAGGGGGGGTTCAATGTTGGGCCGGATGAGAAGGGGGTTACAGTGATGGGAAAGATGAGCAGGGGGGTTCAGTGTTGGGGCAGAGGAGAAAGGAGGTACATTGGTGGGACAAATGAACAGGGGGTTAGAGGTGGGGCAGAGAAGCAGGGGGTACAGAGGTGGGGCAGATGTGCAGAGAGGTGCAGAGGAGAAAGGAGGTACATCAGTGGAACACATGAGCATGGGGTTACAGTGGTGGGGCAGAAGAGCAGGGGGAACAGAGGTGGGACAGATGTGCAGGAGGTACAGTCGTGTGGCAGATAAGAAAGGGGGTTATAGTGGTGGGGAAGATGAGCAGATAAGTTCAGTGTTAGGCCAGATGAGAAGATGATTCAGTGGTGGAGCAGATGTGCATGGAGGTACAGTGGTGGGGCAGATGAGAAAAGGGGCACATTGATGGGGCAGATGATCAGGGGGTTACAGTGGTGGGACAGAAGTGCAAGGGAGTATAGTGATGGAGCAGATGATCAGGGGGGTTACAGTGGTGGGACAGATGAACGGGGGGGGTTCAGTGTTGGGTCGGATGAGAAGGGGGTTACAATGGTGGGAAAGATGAGCGGGGGGTTCAGTGTTGGGGAAGAGAAGAAAGGAGGTACATTGGTGGGACAGGTGAGCAGGGGGTTACAGAGGTGGGGCAGATGTGCAGAGGGGGTTGCAGTGGTGGAGCGGATGAGCAGGGGGGTACAGTGCTGGGGCAGATGTGCGGGGTATTACAGTGGTGGGGCAGATGCGCAGGGGGTTAAAGTGGTGGTGCAGATGAGCAGGGTAGTACAGTGGTGAAGCAGATTTGCAGGGGGGACAGTGATCTGAGGTGTGAAGGTGCATGAATCGGGGCTGATCTGAGGCGTGAGAGTGCAGGATGTTAATTTCTCACTACTAAATAGTTTACAGCATTTACTTTATAAAAAATCCTTTTCGTGATTGAGAGTGTGAAGTTGACATTTTTTTGTTATAAAATCGTCACGCTCAATTTTTTTGAAAACATTTTTCGGCACACTGTGCTGAAAAGGTTGCCTACCTCTGTTTTAGCCTATATAATATATCCCAATAAGGCCATATTTGATCACTGATATTTTTTTGGGCCAAGGTCTTCACCTGTGTGTGAAGTTCTATCTCCAGATTGCCTTTAATCCACCACTGAGGTGCTCTTTATTAAATCAATGTCCCCACCTTCTATCTACACCAACCATAACATATTTTAAAGTGGCAATATTTTTTTTAAAGTAAACTTGTCATACACATGAGCAAACCAAACCGAGAAGCAGAAGTGACCTTCAGTAAAAATCATATACCGAAACATTCAGGGGATTCAGAGCTACGGGGAGTTAAGAATGATATGCAAATATAGACTTTAATTGCTCGGCCCTCTCCCCAACTTCTAAGTATCCTAAATAACCTGTAGGAAGACTTGAGAGCCAAGAGGGATGAGAATTTCTTTACAGGAAGAATGGAGCTACTGATAATTCAGGCATGCTCTTCTGAAGGTAGGCTCTGGTCATGTAATTGTTATATGCTCAGTCCAAATTCCTCAGATTGATAACAGGTCTACCTTAAAACCACAATGGACATATGTAGAATGAAATTCTGGAGCAAAACCCCACCTACCACATCCCTGAGAATGTTAAAGCGACTTTTCCACTTGATTAAAAAAAAAAAAAGTAACAAACCAGGACCTTTAGAGAGAACGATTTATACTCGCCTGTCCCATCCCTCCCATCTTCCTTCTGTTCAAGACCAACATCCACCCTCAAAATCGTCAAATTCTTCACACACCCCTGGAGGTGTCAGATGCCTGAACCCCCCCACTGCATGCTGTGGTTGTGGTTCCAGTGTCCTGTAGTAATATAGGGGTTTGTGGAAGGAACCACAGAGCATAGCAGGGGACCAGGCATTCATCACACTAAAGCCTCATACACACGATCGGACCTTGTACCAACTTTCCTGTGGATTTTTGTACAAAGGGCGTTGGCCCCAAGTTGGTATTTCATACACACGACAACAAACGGCAACAAACATGAACGTAGTGACGTTTCAACATACTGAAGACACTTCAAAAGAGGACGTTTGAATACTCCAGCGCCACCTTTGGTCAACTTCTATATTGTTGTCTGATCTTTTGCATTGGTTCTGAGCATGCGTGTTTGTACTTTGTACAAAAGTCCGATGGTTTTGTGTACACACTGTCGGACTTTGCTCCATCGGACTTTTGTTGGCAGAAAGTTGGTCCGTTCGCACAGCCAACAAAAGTCCGATGAAAACTGAAAAAGTTGGTCCGATGGCACGTACACACGTAAAAAGAGAGAACAGGGGGGGGGGGGGTTTAGCCAACCTGACGGACTATCTCGGTACCTGAACACAATGTGACCTTAATACTGGAAATTTTTTCCTAAATATCTTTTATTATCACAAAATATATATAGTACACATAACGTTAAAAAGAACATTGGATTCAAAGTATGCATACAGATATGATAAATCAAATTGTTGAATCAAGTATGCTGATCGATGCTGGTTGACGCGGTTTGCTTGTGGCTTCTTCAGAACCAGAAAACAGCAGTTATGATATCTGTAGTGTATCATAAAAAAACATGGGAGTTACATATAAGTGGGCCATCAGATTTCCTTAATTTTACACAAATAAGATAGTTAAGCAAAATTACTCTCAATTAATTAATTGAGAGTCATTTTGCTGAACTATCTTATTTGTATATTTTGTGATAATAAAAGATATTTAGGAAAAAAATTCCAGTATTAAGGTCACATTGTGTTCAGGTACCGAGATAGTCCGTCAGGTTGGCTAAACCCCCCCCCCCCCCCCTGTTCTCTCTTTTTACATAGACTTTTGGATGAGGTACCCCCCCTAGCTTGTCCACACAACTTCGGCACGTACACATGGTCGGATGTTGGTCCAAAACAGCTAATTTGCATGTTTGTTGTCAAAAGGTCCGATCGTGTGTACGGGCCTTTAGATGTAGAGAGGCTGTTTCTCTGCAACAAAGCAAACATTGGAGAAATGGGAAGAGGACATGTAAGTCTTAAGCCTCTTCTTTTGCAGGTCCTGGTTCAGTTTAAGAAGCCTATACCCGAAGGGACCTTCCAGCATCCATGAACATTTTTTTGTAAACCAACTTATAAACAGCTTATAAAGAATCATACATTTCAAAATACTGCAGGTAACAAAACATTGTTCCAAGCTAAGCTAGAACCTTTGTTTCAGGTGTTTGGTTGTAGTCTAATAGTAAACAAAGCTCCACTCAGACCAAAAAAAAATCTAAACTGCAAAAAATCGATCTTACAATGTCTAGCTATTACCTGGTGGGACTCAAAGATTTGCCAGAGCAACAGAAATATGTGCACCCTATGCATACATGTGATGAAAAGCTATGCCATTTGTACAATCGCGCATCTAATATACTGACCAACAGAACTTAAAGTGGAGCTCCACCCTCTTTTTTCACTCATCTGCATCCTCTGCCTCTCTGTCCCCCTAAACACATTTGGCATAAAAAAAATTTTTTTTTTTTAAACTTACCATTTTATTGCAGATCTTCTTCTCCACTTCCTGTTTCCGGCCGCGGCGCGAACGCGTCATCCCCCGTCCGCTATGCCTCCTGGGAGATGTTTGTCATCAATCCCAGGAGGCAATAGGCGTCGCTGGGCCATAGCATCACGTTATTTCAAAACCGGAAATAACGCGATGCCGGCGCCATTTTCAATAGGGGCAACACTCCACTGACAGTTTCACACACTGAGCGGCTCTGTGCTCAGTGTGTGAAACTGATTTTCAACTGAAGGGAGAGACTAGCTGTCAAAGTGATGTCGGGGGTGGGCGGGACCGGGCGCCCAGCCCAGCAGCTATCAAACACAGACACCAGCCAATGGGATGGGATCTGGGCGGGCTGCAACGTGTATGTGGCCCCGCCCACTTTCTTAAGCAGCCCAATCATCATCATCATCTGGTATTTGATAGCTGCATGGCCCCGCCCACCCCGGGTCCCGTCCACCCGACATCACGCTGACAGCTGGTCTCTGCATTCAGTTACATATAGTGTAACTGAAAAATGACAAAATCGGCTCAGTGTGAAACTGCCAGTGTCAGCCAGTGCCAATCAGTGCCACCTGCCAGTGTCAGTCAGTGCCACCTGCCAGTGTCAGTCAGTGCCAATCAGTGCAACCTGCCAATGCCATCCAGTGCCACCTGCCAGTGTCAGCCAGTGCCAATCAGTGCAACCTGCCAATGCCATCCAGTGCCACCTGCCAGTGTCAGCCAGTGCCAATCAGTGCAACCTGTCAATGCCATCCAGTGCCACCTGCCAGTGTCAGTCAGTGTCACCCGCCAGTGCCAGCCAGTGCCAACCGCCAGTGCCAGTCAGTGCCAACCGCCAGTGCCAGTCAATGGCAACCGCCAGTGCCAGTCAATGCCAACCTGCCAGTGCCAATCAGTGACACCCGCCAGTGCCAGTCAGTGCCACCTGTCCGTGCCAGTGCCACCTGTCAGTGCCAAGTGCCAGTACCACCTGCGAGTGCCAATCAGTGCCACTCAGTGCAACCTGCCAATGCCATCCAGTGCCACCTGCCAGTGTCAGCCAGTGTCACCCGCCAGTGCCAGCCAGTGTCACCCGCCAGTGCCAGCCAGTGTCACCCGCCAGTGTCAGTCAGTGCCAACCGCCAGTGCCAGTCAATGCCAACCTGCCAGTGCCAATCAGTGACACCCGCCAGTGGCACCTGTCCGTGCCAGTGCCACCTGTCAGTGCCAAGTGCCAGTACCACCTGCGAGTGCCAATCAGTGCCACCATCCAGTGCCATCCGATGTGGTTTGCTGCGGTGCGGTTTTCTGCGGGCGATGTGGTTTGATGTGGTGCGATTTGCTGCTGGCGATGTGGTTTGCGGTTTGATTTGCTGCGGGCGATGTGGTTTGATGCGGTGCGATTTGCTTTGGGCGATGTGGTTTGATGCGGTGCGATTTGCTGCAGGCGATGTGGTTTGATGTGGTGCGATTTGCTTTGGGCGATGTGGTTTGATGCGGTGCAATTTGCTTTGGGTGATGTGGTTTGATGCAGTGTGATTTGATGCGGTGTGATTTGCTGTGGGTGATGTGATTTGATGCGGTGTGGTTTACTGCGGGCGATGTGGTTTGATGCGGTGCGATTTGCTGCGGGCGATGTGGTTTGATGCGGTGCGATTTGCTTTGGGCGATGTGGTTTGATGCGGTGCGATTTGCTGCAGGCGATGTGGTTTGATGTGGTGCGATTTGCTGCGGGTGATGTGGTTTGATGCGGTGCGATTTGCTTTGGGCGATGTGGTTTGATGCGGTGCAATTTGCTTTGGGTGATGTGGTTTGATGCAGTGTGATTTGATGCGGTGTGATTTGCTGTGGGTGATGTGATTTGATGCGGTGTGGTTTACTGCGGGCGATGTGGTTTGATGCGGTGCGATTTGCTGCGGGCGATGTGGTTTGATGTGGTGCGATTTGCTGCGGGTGATGTGGTTTGATGCGGTGCGATTTGCTTTGGGCGATGTGGTTTGATGCGGTGCGATTTGCTTTGGGCGATGTGGTTTGATGCGGTGCAATTTGCTTTGGGTGATGTGGTTTGATGCAGTGCGATTTGCTGCAATGCGATTTGCTGCAGGCGATGTTGTTTGATGCGGTGTGATTTGCTGTGGGCGATGTGGTTTGATGCGGTGCAATTTGCTGTGGGCGATGTGATTTGATGCGGTGTGATTTGCTGTGGGTGATGTGGTTTGATGTGGTGCGATTTGCTGCGGGCGATGTGGTTTGATGTGGTGCGATTTGCTGCGGGCGATGTGGTTTGATGTGGTGCGATTTGCTGCGGGCGATGTGGTTTGATGTGATTTCGATTTGCTGTGGGTGATGTGATGCCTTAGAAATGCATCTTTACTTGGTCTACACCAGGGAAATGTAATTAGCGGACCTCCAGCTGTTGCGGAACTACAAGTCCCATGAGGCATAGAAAGACTCGGACAGCCACAAGCATGACACCCAGAGGCAAAGGCATGATGGGACTTGTAGTTTTACAACAGCTGGAGGTCCGCTAATTTGCAGGTAGGCAATACAAGAAATAATGCAATTGTAATTTATTTCCTGGAGGGAGGAGGGGAGGAGAGGTTTGCATAGCTTGGGGTGATGTGATGCAACTTCCTCTGACACTGCCGTTGCTATGGTAACCTGACCTGAAATCTATTACACTGCTTGTGCTTCACTGAGCATGTGCGAGATCTGCAAGGATGAGATCCAGGAAGTAATACAGTCTGGTTTCAGATGCCCACACTTAAGATGGCCACGGCCTGCTGGAAGTTTATAAAATAACAAACTAATGTTATAAACTAACTAAACGGACCTTAGTTTACAGACTAACTTTACCATAATATATTAAGCTTTTTTATTATAGGGGTATTTTTATTTAAAAAGTATAAATTCGGCCGGAACTCCCCTTTAAGTCAATATTTCACCTGTCGCTTTTGTTCCACAAAAAAGAAGTTACTTGCAAGCGAGACCATGTTTTATCGCGTTTCCATTTCTGGATGTTGCTGACTTGGACTAGAGTACAGATGAGCGGGCAGTCACTCTTTCATCCGATAAATAAGCAGCTGAGAGTTTTGTGCCATGTGACCTCCCTTGTAGCCCATCTGGTAGAGGACATCATCCGTAGTGTAAGGCACAATATGATATGACCTCAGCTCTTCATAGTACAGAGATTGAGAATAGCAACCTTTTACCATGAGTTTCACCCGTTTTCGAGAGTCTGTATAAGGGCTCTTGTTGTTGGGGGTCCCCTTGTAGTATTCATAGTTCTCCTTATCGGATTCCAGGTGAATTTTCCTGAGCAGGTTATTGATCAGCACGGACCTCCGTAAATAGATTTCGGGGTCTTCCAAGAACCGGAGCTTCTCAAGAGAGAGTTTAAGAATGCAAGTCCGGTCTTCAGGTAATATCAGGTGCTGCAGGTGTAAATCACAAGGGTGTTAATCTTTTGATAAGCTTACTAGTTCTTCTACTTAACCACTTAACAACCTCCAGAAAATGTACCCCCTTCATTACCAGGCCATTTTTTGCTTTTTACCACTGCGTTACGTTAACTGACAATTGCGCGGTTTTGCAACGCTGTACACAAATGAAATTATAGTATTTTTTCCCCAAAAATAGAGCTTTCTTTTGGTGGTATGTGATCACCACTAGGTTTTTTTATTTTTTGCGCTATAAACTAAAAAAATATTTTCTTTTCCATACATCATGAGACAGAGTTAGGCTAATATTCATTACCTACTGGGTTATACTTCATCTCCAGGTGAATGGACACTGGTAGACCAGAGGTCTTTAGACAGGAAGTGATCCCCTATACAACCCCTCCCATACAGGAAGTACTTCAGTTTTTTACCAGTGTCTGCAAGGTGAATGGCACAGTTGTTTGAGCTCTTCGAGCTCCAGGTCTCTAGTCCCGAAAACGGTTCTTAAATGAATCAAGGGTTTGACCGATCGGATCCATTTGACACAGGCTTTATATGCTTAATGGTACTTGAGCCTCGCAAAGAAGACTCAAGATCCTGCAAGGTTTTGCCTGTAATGCGGCCTTCGGGTGCTGGACCCTGCAAAGTGGAATCCTGGACACCACAGCTCTAAAGCATTCCTGCAGGGTGCTGTACAGGTCCAAGGGAGTGGACCCTAAACATGAAAAGGGTATCCAGTCCTTGAAGGTCCTCAAGTGACAGGAGCCCGCCATAAAGAGTGAAGATTGAGCTCTTCATTTCTAAGCTGCCCTGCTCCTGGGTGGGTAAGTGAAACCCCTTTATTTAATATTGTGGGGTGTCAAGACTGTAACAATCAGTCAAGCTAGCTAGAGGCTGGACACCTGACCATACGGGGGAGTTTTGGGCTAGCTGTGGATGTTTGCAAAGTGTACCTTTTTTTGCTTGGGTCTGCCTGTTTTTTACCTGTATAATGGGGTGGGCAACTACATGGCAAATGAGGTTTAATGTAGAAAAATTTAAAATAATGCATTTGGGTGGCAAAAATATGAATGCAATCTATACACTGGGGGGAGAACCTCTGGGGGAATCTGGGATGGAAAAGGACCTGGGGGTCCTAGTAGATGCCACCCTGCTGCTAACAAAGCAAACCAAAGTAATGGTATGAATTAAAAAGGGGATCAACCCCAGAGATAGAACAATAATTCTCCCGCTCTACAAGACTCTGGTCCGGCCGCACCTAGAGTATGCTGTCCAATTCTGGGCAGCAGTCCTCAGGAAGGATGTACTGGAAATGGAGTAGAAAGAAGGGCAACTAAGCTAATAAAGGGTCTGGTGGATATAAGTTATGAGGAAAGGTTGCGAGCACTGAACTTATTCTCTTATGAACTCTATTCCCCACTTGAGAGGGGATATGATTTCAATTTATGAATACCATACTGGTGACCCCACAAAAGGGGTAAAACGTTTTTGTGGAAGGGAGTTTAACAAGACACGTGGCCACTCATTAAAAAATTTGAAGAAAAGAGTTTTAACCTTAAACTACGTAGAGGGTTCTTTACTGTAAGAGCAGCAAGGATGTGGAATTCCCTTTTCTCAGCGGGGAGCATCGATAGTTTCAAAAAACTATTAGCTAAGCACCCGAACGACCGCAACATACAGGGATATACAATATAATACTGACATCACACACATAGGTTGGACTTGTGTCTAGTAAAGGTACTCCCTTTTTGTGGCTAGTAAATGTCTTCAAAAATCTGGACAAGAAGATATCCAGTTGGTGTCTGCCACTCAATCACAGAGGCTTTTGATCCTGATTCTTGCCCAGCCAGTCACAGTGTGCAGCGCGGCTCGCCCATGCGCAGCTCGCGCATGCACGGCTGTGAAGCCACAGCCGGATGCCTACAGTGACAATGCCGGTGCCGCAGAGAGGAGGGAGAGAGGAGCATGGCTTTATTCGCCCGCATTGCTGGACCATGGGACAGGTGAGTGTCTGATTAATAAAATTCAGCAGCTACACTTTTTGTAGCTTCTGACTTTTATATGGGTGGAATTCCGCTTTAAGAAGTGGAGCATGACAGCCGTAGATGCAGCAGTCTGTTCCGTAAACAAGAACTTGACTTGTCTGGTAGATAACGCACATGGCTTGAAAGACGCTGTTGACAAGAAATTTGAGTCATTATTAAAGGCTTCCTTTTCTTTGGCCAGTTTAGCTATTCAGCCAGTCGTTGCAGAAATTGGTATCTGCCAGTCCGTAAAGGATCAGATCAGACGGCCTGACAGGTCTAACCAGGAGGATGATCTGCCTGAAAATAAGGCAGATATTCCTCGAGCGCTGTGTTTTGCTGTTGACACCTTTAAAGGATTCAATACAGCAGGTTTCTCGTTTGGCTCTCTTGTCTGTACATATGCGCAGACTTTTGAGGCTTAATAAGTGGTCAGTCGAGCTTCCTTGTAAAAAGTTATTGGCAGGTTTCCCCTTTCATGGGGAATGTTTATTTGGTGATCACTTGGACAAATATATCCAAAAGCTTTTCGGAGGGAAGAGTTCTTTACTTCCTCTGAAGAAAAGCTCCAGGCGTCCCTCGTTTAAAACTTCAGGGACTGCTTCCTCAAATGTCTCAGCGCCAAGGCAGTTCCACCGCCAATGGGGCGCTGGGGCCAGGGGCAAGCCGCAAGGCCAGGGCCAGAAAAAGCCCTGGGTCCAAATTTTTTCTAAACCCAGCACCAAGCCCCCCTTTTGAGGGGACCCCCCACTCCATCGGGTGGGGGGAAGGCTGCTGAACTTTGCGGACATTTGGAGAACAATAGTTTAGGACGAGTGGGTCACCTCGACTATATAGCCCGTGATTACAAGCTGGAGTTGTGGGGGTTCCCCCTCAGAGGTTTTTAAGATCCAGCGTTCCCTCGGATCCTCCAAAAAGAGACTTATTGCTTCAGGCACTACATCTAGTGCATCAAGGAGTGATTTTAGAGGTTCCTGTACCCTGAAAGGGGCGCAGGGTTTTACTCAAACCTATTTTTTGGTTCAAAAACCAAACGGAGGCACAAGGCCCATTTTGGACGTAAGATTCCCTGAACCAGTATCTACTGATCCAGTCCTTTTGGATGGAGTCTGTCCACCCAGTAGTAGCCTCACTCCAGATGGGAGACTTTCTAGCCTCCATCGATATAAAGGACGCGTATTTACACGTACCTATTTTTCAGCCTCATCAGAGGTTCCTGCGATTTGCCATAGAGGAAAGTAATTTTCAGTTTGTGTCTCTACCCTTCGGGCTTGCTACAGCTCCCCGGGTGTTCACAAAGGTCCTATAACCAGTACAGGGTCTTTTAAGGGCCCAAGGGATCCTGGTGCTCGGGTATCTGGATGACCTCCTGCTCAGAGATCACTCAATACAGGCTCTAGAACAGAGCATAACATGCACAGTGCGGTATTTGGAAAGATTAGGCTGGATCATAAATACCGAAAAGTCAACCTTGAGACCAGCTCAAAGCCTAAATTATTTTTAGGTCTGGTCCTAGATACGGTCCAAGCAAGAGTATTCTTGCCACCCGCAAGGATCTTTGCCCTGAAGAATCAGGTGCGTCAGATAAGGGGCACCAGACAACCCTCCATTCGGCTCTATATGAGTCTTCTAGGGAGGATGGTATCCTCCTTCGAGGTGGTGCCCTATGCCCAGTTCCATTCACGGCCTCTACGACAAGACATCTTGTTGGCTTGGAACAGGAGAGGACAAGCCCTGAATTATCCAATGTTCTTATCTCCTCGGGCACGCTTAAGCCTAAACTTGTGGTTGCAGGATCAGAACCTGCAAAAGGGAAGATTGTTCCTCCCGGTAACTTGGAGAGTACTGACTACAGATGCCAGTCTCTCAGGCTAGGGAAGAAAAAAGGTCAAGGACAGAACAGATCCTGTCCATCCTGGAATTACGGGCAGTACGACTGGCCCTACGGTCATGGATGGTGGAGCTTCAGGACTGTCCTATCAGGGTTCAGTCCGATAATGCCACTGCAGTAGCCTATATAAACCAAAGCTGTACCAGGAGTCGTTCAGCTCTAAGACCTCTTTCACACCGAGGGCGTTTTGCAGGCGCTATAGTGTTAGAAATAGTGCCTGCAATCCGCCCTCAAACTGCTGTTCCATTGTCTGCAGTGTGAAAGCCTGAGGGCTTTGACACTGCAATGGTGCGCTGGCAGGGCGTCACAAAAAATCCTGCCAGCAGCTTCTTTGGATCGGTGAAGGAGCGGTGAACTCACCGCTCCTCCACCGCTGCTCCCCATTGAAATCAATGGGGCAGCGCTGTAATACTGCCAGCAAAACGCCGGGGGTTTTAACCCTTTCTCGGCCGCTAGCGGGGGTAAAAGCGTCCCTCTAGCGGCCGAAATGCGCTGCAAATCCGACGGTAAAACGCCGCTAAAAATAGCGTAGTTTTACCGCCGCCGCTATGGGCGGTGTGGTGTGAAAGGGGTGTAAATGAGGTAAACCACATACAAGCCTGGGCAGAGTGACATGTGCCGATTCTATCGGCAGTCCATATCCCGGGAGTAGAGAACTGGAAGGCAGATTATCTTAGCCACCAGCAAATCTGCCTGGGGGAATGGTCTCTACACCCAGGAGTGTCCTAGGAAATTTGCCAACATTGGGGATGGCCAGAGGTATCCAGGTTCAACAACCAAGTTACAACAATTTGTGTCCCGAACAAGAGATCCTCTGGCAATTGGAGCAGATGCTCTGGTAGTTCCATGGAGCCAGTACTCCCTTGTTTATGCTTTCCCTTCGATCCCTCTCCTTCCACATTTGTTGCGCAGGATTCGGAGAGAGGGAGTTCCATTCATTCTGGTAGCACCAGCCTGGCCCAGAAGGCCTTGGTTCCCAGAGACTTTGAGACTAACAATAGACGGGCCATGGACGCTTCCACGGCGCCACGATCTACTGTCTCAAGGTCCTATATTTTACCCCAATTTAGAGACTCTAAATTTGATGGCATGGCTATTGAAGCCAGGGTGTTAAAGGACCGTGGCATCTCGGGACCAGTGGTGTCTACCCTAGTGAATGCTAGAAAAGCTGTCACAAGGAAGATCTATCATCAGGTCTG
Source organism: Lithobates sylvaticus (assembly GCA_028564925.1). Lineage (NCBI taxonomy): Eukaryota > Metazoa > Chordata > Amphibia > Anura > Ranidae > Lithobates > Lithobates sylvaticus. Next base: position 83,339,514 of record CM053038.1, on the reverse strand, counting down.
AAAGACTTATATTGTTTGGTGTGAAGCCAAAAAATGGCATCCTCAGAAATATGTGATTGAGAGAATTCTCTTTTCTACAGTCAGCTGTGGGAATCAAATTGGCTTTGAGTACAATCAGAGGTTAAGTTTGGGCCCTATCAGTATTCTTCCAAAGGCCTTTAACCTCCCATTCACTGGTCCGAACCTTTATGCAGGAAGCAACTCGCTTGCTTCCCCCATCAGGTCACCTATGTGTCGTTGAGACATGAATTTAGTGCTGTCTGTGTTACAGAAACAACCATTTGAACCTATCAAGGAAATTACAATAGACTTGCTGTCACGCAAGCTAGCCTTCCAGATGGCTATCACCTCGGCTAGAAGGGTGTCGGACTTGGCAGCTCTTTCTTGCAGGGAACCGTACTTGATCCTCCACCACGACAGGGTCGTGTTACAACCTGTTTCATCCTTTTTGCCAAAAGTGGTGTTGACCTTTTATTTAAATCAGGATATTATTTTGCCTTCTTTTTTCTCTCAGCCAGGTTCGACAGAAGAGAGACGACTGCATTCTTTTGACGTTGCCCGCCGTGCCCGGGCAGTCAAGGTTTATTTGTCTAGATCTGCGGAGATCCGAGGATCAGACTCCCTTTTTGTTTTACCAAAAGGGACCCAAGAAGGGGCACGCAGCTTCCAAAGCTTCCATTGCCAAACGGGTCCGTCAGGCCTATGGTCTGAAACGTAAAGCTCCTCCCTTTGTGAGAGCTCATTCTACCAGAGGTGTAGGAACCTCCTGGGTATCATCGGGTATCTATGGCTCAGATTTGTAAGTCTGCTACCTGGTCATCAGTGCACAAAATATTATCAAGTGGATGTTCAAAAAGCCGAGGATTCGGCTTTTGGCCGCAGTGTACTGTCATGTGTTCCATGATGTATGAAAAAGAAAATAGGATTTTTTCGTCATACTTACCTGTAAAATCCTTTTCTTTGAGTACATCATGGGACCCAGAGGTCCCTCCCCTCTTTTTGAGGATTCAGTGCTTTCTACAAAACTGAAGTACTTCCTGTATGGGAGGGGTTATATAGGGGATCACTTCCTGTCTAAAGACCTTTGGTCTACCAGTGTCCATTCAGCTGGAGAAGTATAACCCAGCAGGGAATGAATATTAACCTAACTCTGTGTCCCATGATGTGCTCCCTTAAGGCCTTATCGGCACACTCCCAAAATGTCACGAGGGAGGATGTTGCATGGAAAAAAAGTCAAAATAAAGTAATATCCTCCTAATAATGATGGTGTAATGAGTGCCTAAAGGTCACATGCAACATTACATTACTTTTGCACACTATGAAATCTTCACTCTAACATAGAGACAATGAAACGGTACTTGAAGAAAAGTTTTTGAAATTAGTCAAGTCCATGAAAGCACAATTCTTGTCTAAATGCTTAAAGGAAATTCTACAGGTGTAAGGCTAGCTTAAGTCTATCCTGATATTAGCCCCCTGGGATCCCCTACACAGTAGCACGTAGACTGGAAAGGTGAAGATCACCTTGGGCTAATTAGGACTCTAGTGCTTTATCAGTTTAACACTGTGAGTTTTCTGACCTAATTAGTGTAGTGATATGTGATCATTTCTACCCCATATGCCAACATATACAATATGCACAACCTGATATCCCATGTGGATGGGGCCCAGGAGAACAAAACCGTTCTCCTGGGCCGCATCCACATGGGATGGTAGGATGGATGGTAAGACTGAAGCTAAAATCTTGGACAGCGAGATGTTTTGTTTTTTTGTTTTTTTACAAATTTGCTAAAATTATTTTTCCCACTTAATTTCCCAACATGCTATGTTGACAATTATATGTATTTTTTACCTTTTGATAATTAAATTATTTAACAAGTAGACTCACTTTTGGAAAACATCCTTGGCAATCTTGATGTACATTTTCTTCTTCTGCATATTTCCTCTTAAAGTAGGCTACTTTCGACGTTGTTAATGGATTTGTCTTTCTTATGATAGACCTATGATATAAACAGAAATGTAAGTGACTGTCAGCTTATCACTTAAAGTATATGTAAAGCTGATCACTAAAAATCCATAGAGTAGATGTCATTACAATGTTAATGTCACTTTAAAGGCCTTTCAATACAGTATTTTTAAATGTGCAGCTTTCATTGAAATAATGGTGGTCCTGCCATGAAAGTCCTTGTTTCAGAACTTTTTATTATGGGCAGCGTGGCTCTTTCTCTCTGGCTTCCGCCCAGCACACTCCTTTTTCTTTGTCCTGTAGCACTCACTCCCTCAGCTTTTTTCCAGGCTGCAGTCTCTTAAGCCCTCTCTTGATTGAGCTGTAGCCTCCTCCCTGTGGAAAATGGAGCCTCCAATCTTCAGGACTACATGTCCCATGATGCTCTCCTCTCCTAGTCTCCTTTGATTGGCCCTCAGTTATGGCCAATGGGGAAGGAACGGAGTTGGCAGGAAGCTGGGCGGCGAAACCTAGTTAGAGCCGCCGCCTCCTCTCCCTGACAGGAGAAAGGGTGGGCGAGCGGGGGAAACCTCTGACAGCCCGCAACTCGCCTTTCTCCTGTTACAGCGCCAACAAGTTCTCGGCTGGACTGAGCAGAAAAAAGAGCCCACAGTCATGCTACACTGATGGGGGGCTTGACTGCACCTTGATGGTGTCACCTGACTGATGGGTGGCACCCGGGTGCAGGCTGCCCGCACCCCCACAGCGACACCACTGTGCTGAATTTAACAGTGCCGATCTGATCCCTGATTCCAGGGGGGGGGGGGATTGACCCCCCTTGCACCTACCTGCGGACGCCCATGGTGGTAGCAAAGGCTATTTTGGGATGATGAAGGATCTCATTATCTGAATATGTTCAATTGCCAAGCAAGCCTTGGAGCATAGCAAATCATTGTTGCCAGGCTCATAGTGCTCTTTAATATTCAAAACTCTCCTCAAATGAGAAGTTTAATTGTGTGCACTGAATCAAAAGCCAGGATTGACACAAAAGAGCCGTATGTAGCTTTATGTGGATTCCACTAGAGGTCTGCATGAGTCTTTCAGTAAAAATGTAATATTTTTGGGCAACTCTCAAACTTCTATCAGTCATATTGCTATATTCCAGTCCAACTATGTTTTTTTATCAGTTATTTAAGACTTTAAATTATCATAATTTTTTCATGAGCCTGACAGCTTAGAAAAGTGAGTTGCCATCCCTGAAAAAATTTTTTTGAAGGTGCCTGCTACAGGGCTGTCATCAGTACCTGAGGAAACGCTAACCAGGAACAAGCATGAAGTCAGTGAGGTTTCATGAAAGCTGATTGCCTAGCCTGAAAGGGGCTGTATAGCTTTTAACTGACATGTTACATTTGTACAAGCAAGCTCATAGATCTTACTGAAGAAACACTAAAATCATCATATTTTATTTCCATGGCTGTCATTGCATGAGTATTTCATTTATTAAAAAAACTTTTTGGTAGACGTTTCAGTTTTACCTAGACCAGAGATCATCCACCTTAATCCTTGGGCCTTGTACAAGTGGGTTTCAGTATGCAGGAGCAATGTGTACAACAAGCATTTGCAAAGCTTTTAGCCAGCTTTGGGCATCATTTTGGAAGCTTTAAAGAAAGGATCCTCAAACCTTCTAAATAAGGGGCCAGTTCACTGTCCTCCCAACCTTAAGAAAGACAGAGACTATGGCCAGCAGGAAGAAAAAATGACCTAGTGTAGACATGTGCAATTCATTTCGCTCCGAATTCGTTTTTTAACCAATTTTCGACAAATTTGTTAATTCGGAAATATCCGAATTAACGAAAATCCATTTAACAAATTTTCCTAATATCTGTAAATTAGAATATTCGAAAATTTGTAAATTCGTACATTCGGAAATACGTACATTTGCACATTCGTAAATTCGTATATTCGCACATTCATAAATTCGTACATTCATAAATTTGCAAATTCGGAAATCTGAATTTATAATTAACTAATAATAACTTAACTATTACTAACTATTAAATTATAGGTATTGTAATTTCCTTTTTAAATTTGGCTGTTAGTGAACGTAACAAATACAAATTTATCTTAAGTTACAAATTATCCGAAATAATGAATGCCGTATACAAACAAATGGAACGTAATGCATTAAAAATAATAAATAACAATAATAATAATAAAAACGTTTTAATATTAATATTTGTTATTAATTTGTTCCGTTCCATTTTGTTTAGATGCTGCGTTCGTTATTTCTGATAATTCGTAACTTCAGATAAATTCGTGTTCACTAACAGCCAAATTTGAAAGGAAATACAATACCTATAATTTAATAGTTAGTCACTATTTCAGATTTTCTATTTTTTGGGTTTTCGGATTTTCATATTTCCAAATTTTCAAATTTTCAAATTTACGAATGTACGAATATACGAATTTTCTAATTTACGAATGAACGAATTTACAAATGTACGAATGTACGAATGTACAAATGTACGAATGTACGAATGTACAAATGTTCGAATGTACGAATTTACGAATGACCCGAAAAACGAAAAAAAAAACAAATGAAACGAAAATGAACACATTTTTTGGCAGTGCACATGTCTAAGTGTCAGTGGTCAATGGGAGTAAGCAATTCCCCAGACTTGGTAGTCATTAGGAGTAAAAAATCCCCTAGGGTTGCTTAGAATTGGAAATAAACAACGACCTACTGCCTGTGGTTACCAAGGGAGGAGGAATAATGCCCCATCATTATTGTCAATGGGAAAAATAGTGTCTGTCCCATTATTGGTGTCAATGGGAGGATAATGCCCCATCTTTGTTATCAATGGAATGAATAGTAACACATCTTTGTCAATGGGAAGAATAGTGTCCCATCATTGGTGTCAAAGGGAGGGGATGGGAGTTGCATGTTGTTTGTCTCAGATAAAGGAAAAGTGCTCGAAAGGCCAGTTCAAGGAAAGCAAAGGGCCACCAACAGGCTAACTGTCCACAGTTTGGAGACCACTGTTCTAACCCCTTGTCTACCAAGGTACTTTTTTAGGCTGGATTCACTCTATTGTGAATTGGATGCTTGTATCCAATTCGCATAGCAGGAGATTGGTACCGGCTCTCTATGGAGCCGGTTGACACATCTTCAGAGTAACTTCGAAGCTGCCTAGCTTTGATGGTGTTCAATCATTTCATCTGGAAGAATGTTTTTTGTATAGGTTTCATGGGCACAATGAACACCCAAAGACCATTTTTTTCAGCACCTGTTTGACAGGTGAATATCATTGCAATTTTTTACAGTAAGGCCAATTCTTGCTTTCATCAAGAGTACCTCTATAGGGTTACGGTGGGAAGGCGCCACCGACACCCAAAGACCAATTTTTACACACCTGCTACTTCTATACAAAGTCAAAGTGACACCAGAATGTATCCAAAAAATCTCTAAACTTGTTGCCTCATCATGCAGCTTGCAGGGAAAATGTAATTTATTTATTTTTTTGGCTTTATAAATGCAATTATTGCTGCAGCAGATTCTAGACATGGTACAGATCTGCCACTTTACAGGTAGACTAAGGGGACCCCCATGCACTATATTGGAAGGAATTTTTCATTTTTATGCTTTCACTTTAAAAATCAAAAAATCACTGCTCATTTAAAAATGACGTTATTCGCAAACTTTTTTATTGATACATGTCCCCCAGGGCAGGACCCAGACCCCTATAACCATT